>JAQFVV010012405.1:27176-627176 GCA_028023455.1 Epiperipatus broadwayi | reverse complement strand
CTACAAATAAACTATCTCCTATCTGATCTAAAACCTCCTTGCAATTCCCCCATTACATTATTTTCTTCCATCCATTTTGCAACTCTTCCAGCCACCATATATAAAAAAACTTTATATAAAACTGATGTTACTGCTATCGGTCTATAATTGTTTAACTTTCTATGATCCTTACCCTTTCCTTTAAATAATAATCTTACTCTTGTATTACTCCAACTACCCAGAAAAACTCTCTTCTGTTCCTGATGCAGGGGAATCCCTGAGATATCTAGTGACAGATGGCATGTATTACAATGTGCTTGTCTTCTAGAGAACCAATCCAACTATTTTGGGTATCCCCTCATATATAAGATTTACTTCTATCACAAAATATAGTTTTAATTCCTAAAATAAGTTTTAAATGAAGAATCTCTTTTATCAATGCTCAATCATTATTGCATAGAAATGGACTTATAGAAAGATTCCAGACACATTTTTTGCTAGATCCAGAAATAAAGCCAACTGGAATTATATTCCTAAAAATAATTGGAAACATAATACTATTCTCTAACCCAAAAAATTGTGATGGCCAAATTCAAACCATAAATCTCAGAGTTAATGATCATTAAATATATGCATAAAGTATCAGAAATGAAAAGTTCAACAAAGCCGTTAATAAATCTATTTTATAATTGCAATCTGTATAGATTCCTTTGTTAATAGTTAGATGTAAAAAATGTAAGGCTAAATAAACAATACATTATTAATAGATATAAGGAAGAGATGGATTTCAAATTAATCCAGTTATTTGATATAATTTTCTTGCATAGAAAAAAATCTTTTTTTAAATCAGTCTTTAATACAATTAATTTATTTAACTGAATGCTTATTTTTGTAGTTGCTATATTCTAAGGTATGCCAAAAAAGTTTTGGCTAGTTAAAATATTGAAAATATTTTTTACATGTGACAACTTATTATATTGCAGAACATCACTTGCACTAAGAAGCCAGTACTTCATTAAAAGTCAATCATTATTTTAATTACAAGAATAAGAATTCATTTAATTATATATCATAATAATGAAGTTATCATAGCTATTGTATATTGTTTACTTCTTTATTATTTTTATCAATTTCTTTATTAGCTGATTCACAAAAATTATAAAAAGCAATGCAACAATTAGAAACATTATGCCTGATATCACTCATACAGCTAAACATGCTTGAGATTCTTATATAAGTTGTATTATTTTAATCAAATGTATTATTTTAATCAATACAATTTGATTATCATGGCTGTCATCGTCATCTTAACGTAATTTATCCTAGCAATTCAATGCCTGCAATTGTAATACAAAATATAATGTGTTCTTTATGACATTAAGATGCATAAGTAATAAGATTTTATCATATTATGATATTTTTAAGATGTAAATATATATAAAAGAAATAAAATGAAGATGAGGGTTGCCATATGTGGGTGTGCAGATTGTGCAGAACACAAGGATGCCTTATCAATGTGGGGCACCAAATTGTGGCAATAATTATTAAAATTTATATTTAAATGAAAATGTTTACATTTCTAAATCACTTATAAAAGATTTTTTTGTTTGGTGTTGTGACAGTTGTTAGAAATATATTAAATATTATATACTCTACCATTTTGCTACACTGAACATATAGGCACAATTTCACTGTGATAAGTAATAAAATTTATATGTAAATGAAAATGTTTAGATTTCCGCATCATTCCATTGTTAGAAACACATTCTGATGGCAAATATTTTCCCTTAAATATAAGATATTACTTTTTTATTCAGTCTTGTGACAATTGTATGATATATACAAAATTTTATATAGTCTACCATGGTGTTAATACTAAACAAAGAGGCACCATTTCACAACAATAATTAATACCACTTATATGTAAATGAAATTGGTTACATTTCCAAATTATTTATCTAATTTATAAAAAATAACCCATTACAATTAATAATTTATTTAAAAATAAACTTATTCAAAAAATATAGTATCTCATAATAATTATCCATAGTAGATAATTAAATTTATCAGTTATGTTTTATAAGCTTTTCTATCATATTTTTAGTATTGCTGAAGTATTAGAGTATCAGATGCTGAAATGTGGGATCTGGTGGTTAATTCTGGTGCAACCTCATGCTGTTTTTTTAATATTATCTTTTTCTTTTTAACCCTTAAACCGCTAATTATATTATTGGTCATGTCAGGTAAAAATCAAAGCTTTTAATTGGCCAATTCACAAACTGAAGACAAAGTCAATTGTCAAAATATTTTCACCTTTAATATCATATTCACTTTAGATTTGTTTATAAAAAGTATATTAATAATTTGTCAGGTTATGAAAGTGAATGAAAGTTCTTTCAAAAATAAATTTCTATTTATTTATTATAAAATATTCAATTTCGGCAAATTTAAAAGTGAACATAGTAATGAATAAAAAAGAGTTGCTGACGTGAATTTTTTTTTTTTTAGTTTTACGTTACGAAAAAGAAAATATTTTTTTGCTAAAATCTGAAATATTTTTACTAAAATCTTCAATATTTTTCTAAAATAATTTTGTTTTTTAGCATATTTTATGAAAATGATTTGTAATTTCTCAAATAATACTTTTATAATAGTTTAAAACACTTGTTTATCATATTCAAAATGAAAATCTTAGCATTCTTCTTTATTTTCTTTGATCAGGCAGTTTCTTTATTCTTTCCAGCCAATCAGAATGTCTTTGACAGCTGAGACCCAATCAGTGACAAGCTTCCTTTTTTGTTTAGCTTCACAGGTGGTTTTATTGATTTTTTGCTTGTAAAATAATTCAGAAGAGGGCAGCATCTTACAGAACTTTTAAAAATCTAACTATTGACTGTAGAACGGTTATCCTAGCATTAAAAATAATGGAATTAGAGTGACATCAATTGTCAACAAGACCTCTCGTAAGAGGGGGGCTAAGAGTTAATAATAATATTATCTTTTTTAAAATATTGATATAATTTTTATGTATTTTATTTCCTTGTCATTGAAATTGGATTGTCATAAAATTTGTTATTTAGGTAAAATTCATAAGTGATCCATAATATTATTCAAATGTACAATAGTCCAACTCCAAAGAAAACCAACTTAATCAAAAAAAAATTAAAAAAAAGATATTATTGTATGCATTTCATTAAAACAATATTATCATTTAATGCCCCTCTGTTGATTGTAACAACCATATAACATCACTTGTAACCACTCTATTGGAATAGTGCCTACAAAATTCTTTATCTATTTTAGTAGAAGAAACTTTTTTATTTTTATTTTCACCACTCCAAAATGAAAATGAATGTTTTAGAGTATTTTTTTAGTATTTTTTTTTCCATATTATAAATTATTTTGATAAAATGTGCTGAAAATAAAATTATTTTAGAAAAATAGTTAAGATTTTAGTAAAAATTATTTACTTTTACATGAACATAAATTGAGAAAGAAAATCAATGATATACGCAACATTTTCTAATAGGTTACAAACATTCTTTTTAGGTTCTCTGCTATAAATACTTTTGTAATTATAAATAGAAATTTATTTTTGAAAAAACTTTCATTCACTTTCATATTCTGACAAATTATATTAATTTACTTGTTACAAACAAAACTAAAATAAATATAATATTAAAAGATGAATATATTTTTACTGCTAATTCTGTAATTGATCAATCAAAAGTTTATAGTTTCAACTCACTCGACCAAATGGAATTTTTGATGAGAAAAAGGTGAATTTTATATATATACACATGCTGAAAAAAATTATATCTTCATACATGTTTGAGTGTTTGCTCATTTAGGATAGAAATTGATGAAAAGAATATATTGTTATAAAACTTATAAGCATAAATAATACAAAGCTGAAAAATAAAGTTGTCTTGTGATTAATAAATATTTATTTGAATGAAACTATGCCATTTATTCTAAGAAAGAATATTATAAAGTTAAGATTTATGATTAGTATGAATGTATTGAGTCCAAGTTTAAAAATAATTGTAATAAACATAGAGAAATTGTTTGAAGTAATGTTTTATAAATATAAGCCATCATTTGCAGTAATGTTTTGGAATCAATTTTCTGTTTTAGGTAAATAAGCAGACATAAAAGTAGGTTAGATATAATAAATGCTCATATATGGGATGATTCACAGTCAATATGCAGCTTTACTTAATGAAAAATCACTAATGCACATTAATTATCTTAGTAGATTACTCATTAGAAAACATCACACCTTTTAATCAGAATAAATGTTAAGAATCTATTATAGGTATATTTATAAAAAATAAAAGCTGAGATTATCAGATTACTTAATGAAAAGTGAAAGAAAAATCTAAACAATCATGAGTGAGATAATGTTGGGTACCATTATAGACATATTTATAAAAATAAAAGTTGAGTATATTAGACTACTTAATGAAGGGTGAAAGAAAAATCTAAATATTCATAGCTTGAGTAAACATTTCTAGTCACTTTTAAATAATATATTACAGAAGATAATGGCTGAAGTTATGTGTAATTCATTTCTTAGTAGTCGTAGTCTTCTAATAAAGTGTATCAGTTTGTTTAAAATTTAAATATTTTTTTGTTATTGATATGATGAACTCTTGTATCTAAATTTTTATGATAAAATATGAAAGAAATATAGGAAATATGTAGTATGTATAAATATTATATTTAGTATTAAGTATGATACTAAAATAATGAAGTCTATTTTTTAAGTCCATACATATTATTAGATGGTTTACTAGATACTTTATCAGATTTGTTTATGATGATGATCTGGTCTAGGTTATATTCACTAAACTCATACAATATTATAAAATGGTGTGGAATGTGGGATTGGACAAATGTTTTAACACACTGTCTAAAATAAGCAAGTGTATGACCTGATATAGTTGGCAGGGTGACAAATTCTGCTTTGTATAAAATTTAAAAAGATCACCAAGCTGTTACTTTTGATATATTTACTGGTATAATAGAAATGGTTATTGAAAAGAAGAAAAAATACATTTTTAGTATCACGGATTCAAACACTGATTATATATGACATTCAATTACATCTTAGAAGTTTTCCAGTCATTACTAAAATAAAGTTTTTCAAAATGTTAATATAACATTAAGATGTTTGTATCTGCACTTATTTAATAAGCTTTATAAAATATATCAAAATTTAAACATGGACTATGCTCAAAAAGTTCTTTCTTTAATTAGAAATGAAGTTTTAAAGACAATTTTTGCCCAGTTTGATGCTAATAAATTAATTACTCAAAAAGAATTGATATACCATCAAATAAGTGATTTGAATGAGAGACTGATTATTTGGATTGTGATCTAATATTTCTTTGACTTACTTAACCTTTATATGTAAATATATATTAACAGTTGAAATAAAACAGGTTGCTCAACAAGAAAGGAACAAGCCCAGATTTCTTGTGGAAAAGGCTGAAAATAAGAAAGAGGTGCCACAATTACATTAAAGAAGGTTCTAAAGCTATTGATTTACATTCTAACGCTATTGGAAATGCAATTGAAAGCTTAATAGAGTTTAAAAAATGAAGCTTCTGAGGACATTGTTTAATAAGTGTCCAAATTGAGAATGTTATATATTTGATAGGTAAACAAAAAAATTGTTGGATATCAATAACATAATTACCATTTTAAATTAGTAATATAATTTTTAGAAGAAACAAATTGTCTTTGGAAAAAATTTCTTTATTAATAATGCTTTTATATATTAAATTAGTATATTGCACAATTTTAAAAAACAATTTAAAATATCATAACTAAACATGATATATATATTGTACCCTTACTTCTCGATGTATAATATAGTTTGAAATATGACTAGCTCAATTAAATTATTATGCTTAATTAAAATTTGCATATCTATTTTTAAAATACTTTATATTATCATATTCTAATGAAATTTATTATTCATTATCAAAATCAATATATTTCTATATTATGTACTAATTAAATAAGTATTTATCAAAATCATGAGACTGTGAAGTAAAGCTACAAAGAAATAAGTAGATTTACATTGAGTCAATATCTCCCAAGACATTATCTCAATGGCATAAGAATACTATTACCTCCTTATTAACTTACTACTACCTCTACAGCATTCTTATGGCTTTTAAAATAAAATAAACTATCTTTAATAATAATAAATAAATAAATCTTAACTTTTATTAAGAAAATATAATTAAATAATCTCAGGTTCTTCTAATTATCTTAAAGTAATGATAACTCATGTAAATAAGTATGATAAAGGATTTTATATCAAACCTAAATACACCTAACTTATTCTAATAATAATAATACTCAATACTAATCTTAGGGTATAACTTAATCTTATCTATTTCTGTTATATTATTAAGTATTAAATAAATAAATAATCATACGTATATCTTTTATTTTCATATAGTATCTTAATTTTAGAATAGATCAAAATCTTATAATTTAATAGTCTGTGGCAATAAATAATATTGTACTCTTATAATGTGCATTACAATTACCCCATGACCATAATAATATTATATGTTAATATCAATCAATTCTTATAAAATGATAATCAGGAAAATATTGTATTTATTTCTAATACCAATAATAAATTCATATTGTGCAAATATTATGTTTATTCAAATTATCTGCTGTCAAATGCTGTGGTGCAAAATAATGAACTCGACAAACTTTTAAAACAAATTAAACAAATTTATTTACATTAACTTTGATTAAGAATTTATTTACAATATTTACAGTTCACATTAGGAAAACAAAAGAAAATAAAAATAAGAAAATAATAATACAAAATGTTTACACTGTTATTAACTTATACTCTTAATAAACAATTTATACATTCTTTTAAAAAATGCTGTGCTAATAACATTGAAATATGTTTTCAAACCCACACTTTAAATACATATTAGTAAGCTTCAATTATTATAAATAAATTTATGTAAATACTGTTTATGTAGCACATATAAACAATTAAACTTTAATAATTAAATTGCTACACCAATTAAGTATTACTGCTACTCATTTCATAATGTACTAGTATGTATTCACTTTACTATCAGTACTACTTTAATAGCATAACATAGAAACTAATGTATCTTTGTAATGTAATAACAATAATTGATTATAATTTATATTTCATTTAATGCAATTCATGCTACATGTTTTATCAAATATGCATTACATATATGTACTGTTAAAATAATAATATTTAAATTATTCATTAATTTAAAATTCATAAAGTATTACTAGATAAATTCTATGATTCTTTTCTATGTGAAATTATTATTCTACTCCATGTGTTATTCTACTCCTTCTTAATAAATTTCTATCTACAAAACATCCTCTAAACTTATTTAAATTTTCCGGAAAACAACCTACAACTTTAAATAAATACTAATTATCCAAACTATTTATACTTCATCATCTATATTCGGTAAATCTTCAATCCAAATATAAACTTCTACATAAAACTTAACTTAATTTATCCAATAAAACAAAAAATAAAATATAGACTTTTAAAATCTCTTCCTAACTTGCAATAAAATAATTATTTATAAATAATAAATATAATTCTAATACTATAATATAAAAGAAATATCAAAGTTTATTTACGAAAGAATCATATAATTATTTCTAAGCTTCTTATGTAATGTTGCATCGTATTTATATCATAAATTCAAATTATGCATATTTAAATAAAACTGTCACTGCCAATATAATGTGTATGTATTTTTAAATTATTCATACATCCATTCAACAATAACATATCATTTGGTTGATCTAAAGAAAAACATATTAAATACATCAAAATTATTATTATTATACAATTTTTACCATAAATAATGATTTAATGTACAGTCCATCTTCCAATATTCTTGGAATTACAGCTTCATAAAATAATTCACATTTATACTCACGATCATTCTTTAAAATATTATGTGTTGTATTAAATATAAAATAAACTTATGCAATTAATCATTATATTATTTTTAGTTATTATTTAAAGAAATGTACCTATCTTATTTTAATAGATTAATAATATTTAAATTTTATGTTAGATAAATAAAACAGAATTCATATTACATAACTCCAGCGATGTCTCCTTTTCACCATAAAGTTCTTTAATCCTAGGCACACATTCACTAGAACACCATTTCCTGTTTCCGGTCCATCACGTGTTTTTTTAAAAGTTTATGAAAAACGAAAACGTTCTTTTTTTTTAAAAATAAGTTCCCCACAAGAAAATAAAATAAAATTAAAATAGTTTATAGGATCCTGATTTACTTCTTTCTAGAATATTATTCAAAGTTATTATTTTAAATTAGTCTATAGTTTATGAAAAGTTATCATTTAATTATTTTAAATTGACTGGGACGTCCACATATTATTTGCGCATTCCATAACAAAATATCCAGGTAAGAATAAGCTTCTTTATCTATAAACGACCAGCGTTTAAATTATTTCAATATAATAATTTTTATTATATTAAGACTTTTAGCTAATTATATTTTCAATTTATTTGCCTTCCAAAATTGTCAATATTCAGTCTTTTAAACATAAAGACTTAACAAGGCAAGTATTTATAAAACTACTTTTATTTCTAATATCTTTACTTAAGATATATATTTAAATTTATAGCTTGCAAAAATACTTTCTTCATAAAGAAGTATTTTATTCTTTAAAATATCTATTTTCTAATAGTCACTAGTAATTAGCTTTTAAAATTATATACTGTCCAAAATACTACTTTTCTCCATCTCGTAATTTTCCGAACTAATCCAGCGTTTGTCATACTTTTAGTATAAAGTTTCCGATATATTTTCACTATATATGATGTTCCCATGACTATTTGCTTGTAAATTGAGCTTAGTAGAGACGACCGATAGGGAAAAAATTAAATTAACACTGCATGTTTATCATTTAAAATTTCTATAACTTATTTACAAGACACTCTTATAATTTTGAAAAATGATTTTAAAAGCATCTATAAAATTTACGTAGCTATTTTTTAATAACACAATTAACTTAAAAATTCAATCACGAAGTCTTTTCTTAACAATTGAACTGAGCTTTTATACCGGAAGAAACTTCCCATCTGATTGGTACATTTAAACAATCAACTTGCTGGCTTATTTACATATTTACCAACAACACAAAATTAAAAATAAATAATGACTTATTTAATATTTAATATTTATTACATTATTAAATTTCTAAATAATCTTTATCATTTATTTAAATTTATTAAACATTCTTTTAAAATATTCTTACTTACTTGATTTTAATTTTAACTTTTATAAGATTATTTTTAAATAAACTAAGTATTTTTTATACGTCATATTTTTAAAGCAATACTTTTAAAATCAGATTTAATATTCTACATTGATTTATCTTTATTTTATCTCGTGATAACTCACGTATTATTTATAAATTTTATAACATGATTTTTAAAATAGTTCTGCAACTTTACTAAACAACTTCCAAGCATGTGTGTGTATATTTAACTAACATCTGTTCTTTACAACACAAGAAACGCTTGTCATCGTCTAAAAATAAACTAACAATTGCATTTTTTAAAATAAATATTTTTTAAATAAACAAGATATTATAATAGATTTTAAAATAATTATTCGATATTATTAAAATCAAATATTAATCTTCTACTTAAGTATTTACAATAATTAAAATATTTATATACTCTTATAATATTATTTTATCAACAATAAATATATGCATTTAATTTTACTTGTCTTTTTAAATACTTTAGCTTTAAATATTTATTTATTAAATATATTAATGCAGTATTGATTATGGCCATTTTTCTCCCAACCATATATTATAATCATCATCATTTAAAATGTCTCTCTCAATATCAGCACAATTTCACATATCAAATACTCATAGATTGCTTTAATTAAACCTTTTGAAATATTACCATAAGCAAAATTAATATCACATATTCAAATATATCTTAAATTTAAAATTTTAAATAGATTAGCACAAAATTAGATGGTGACCCATACAAAAGGGCACAATATATATATAAATCACCATCATAAATAAATCTGGTAAAGAATCTAGTAACTCATCTAGGAATATGCATGAAATTTAAATTTACAGGTACCCTTCATTACCTTAATACTAATTAGCTAGTTCCATAAAGAATTAACCAAATGTTCATATGCACTACATATTTCCTATATTTCTTTCAAATTTTATCTCAAAGCTGGTTTATAAGTTTTTAGATGAAAAATATCATATCTCAGCATTGTTCTAAAATAAACTAACAATAGAACAACAACAAAATATTTAAATTTTAAACAAAATGATACATTTTATTAACACTTTGAGGATTATATTCCTCCCTTCTTATTTAAAAGACTCCAATAAATAACTTGGTAAACCATTTTCTATAACATATTGATAATGTTTATATTATTTATTATAAATGTAAACAATTAAATTATAAAAATTCTAAAAGTTAATATTTAACTTTGCAAAATAGAAAAATGAATTATTAAATTCAGTTCTTAATTATAACAAGACTGCTTTGTTTGTGTGTTGGACATAATTTTTTTATACAAAAAATTTGTAGAATGAAATATTTCTTGTTTGAATTATATTTTTGAAATTCAAAAGAAATTTGGGTTAGTCATCATTAAAAAATTAAAGTATGTCTTAATATTCATGATTATATTTATTATTATTAAAATTCTAAAAAAATTGTTAACCAATGTTTATAAAAACGATTTTTATTAACTATAAAATCTGCTTCTGCTTTGCCACAATGAATTTTTTATGATTTGTCATCTTAAAAATAAATAATTAAAAATAAAATGTAATTGTAGTATGTAGGTTTTTAATTTAAAATAAGGACTTAACAAAAATATTGCATTGATAACCTTAAATATGTAAACAAATTACTGAAAATTACAATTTTTCTTTTCAAGAAGAAATATTCAGAAATTGCCTTTAGCAAAAACATTCCACTAATCAGAAATTGGCATTTCTATCAAGATCAAAATGGAACTCGTCTTGGCTTGTTTCATACAAAAATTATATATTCTAAATGTTTGAACAATGCTGACATATTCAGATTATTTATCAAGTAATAATTTTAAAATGATTTCTACAGGAAAAAAAACCCCAGTATAGCTGCTAAATAATGAAGAAAGCCACAGATATCACAGCACCATTATAACACCAAATTCATTAAAATATATAATTTGGTAGTTACTCAATCATGTCATATTAAAAAATTACTATGAAATTAATTAAACCCAACTTTGGCTAGTACCTACTAAATATATCATTTAAAGTTGATTAGGAATTATTATTCAAGCTACAATACCAATATTTTACCTTAATACTTCATTAAATAATCTAAAAGAATTAATTTATATTTTTTGTAAAAACATATATTCATGTGTGTGATGGCATCCAACATGCTATTATTTTTCTAATGTGAAATTGGTACTATAAATTCACTAAACATTTATTGTAATTAATAAAAAAATACTTTTAAAAATAATTTTATCACAATTAATGTTTTTAATGAATTATCTACTAATACATATGCTACTAATTATGTACTAAATAAGATTGCATATCAATTGTGAATCATTCCACATGTGATCAGTTAATATATCAGAACCTACTTGTATGGCTATGTATTTCATCTCAGACAGAAAATTGATTCTAAAACATTACTTATAATGGCTGTCCTATATTTATTAAAACATTATTTCAAACAACTGTTGTATATCTACTAAAATCATTTTAAGATTGAACTCAATACATTCATATTATTCATAAACCTTAATTTGAAAAAAAAAAATTTAATAAAATTCTATCTTAAAATAAGTGACATAGTTCCATACAGAAAAATAGTACTTAATCATGTGACAACAACTTTTTTTCTTGAATTAGTATTATTTATTCTTATAATCCTTATAATAATTTCTTCTCAACATATCTATCCTAAATGAGCAAACACTCAAATACACAGTAATAGATACTTGATTCAGACATGCATATAAAGCAAAGCTACAGATTATTCAACTTTAAACAACTTTACACTCTTCATTGATAGTGCAAAAGATCTGCTTGATAAATTAACCTGATTAGTATTATTTATTAATTACCTATGATATCAACAATTTTTTTATGCTTAGATATCAATTCCATGCAGGTTTCCCTATACTTACATAGATATAAGCATATTCAACTGTATCTTTCATAATCTTCAAGTTTATAATATTGTGATTTTTTTTAATACAATAATAATAAATCATTTCACTTTATGTTTAGCTACTAAGACATCACATAACAAGCATTTTAGCATAAATATTAAAAATATTTATAGAAAACAGTTTTAATTAACAATATTTTCATGAATGACTTTAGAATAGAGAGAGCATTTAGTAATTTTAGTTCATGTAGAAAGGGTTTCTAATATAGTTTAAATGCAAACATAAATACCTTACAACTTAGAGCCCCTCCTTGTATATGTAATTTGTTTCCTAATAATTTTCTCATATATATATATATATATGATAAACAAAAATGCAAGTTAAAAAACTTGCTAACACTTGTATTTATGTCCACAGATGGCGTTCTACCAAAAACACCGATCAAGCGTATGTTTTGTTTACATAAACGTCAGAGTAGCATTCACTATCTCTAACTATAATTCCACTTTCAGATCATGATTTCAAGCTATTTGCTATCATCAGTGAAAGACAGGAATAAAGAAACTAGATCTAAATACAAACTCTGAGCGTTTATGAAACAATTTCTATTCAGCTTGCAAGCGTGAATTTTTTAGACACGTAATGTCTTCAAACTCAGCATAGCAAACCAGATAGCTATATGGGTCTGATCTCAGTTCAGCATCACCACATAGTAGAAGCCTCTGCAATCTATATCATTGCAAGAAAGACCTCAAAGGTACATTTATGATAAACAAAAATGCAAGTTAAAAAACTTGCTAACGCTTGTGTTTATGTCCACAGATGGCGTTCTACCAAAAACACCGATCAAGCGTATGTTTTGTTTACATAAACGTCAGAGTAGCATTCACTATCTCTAACTATAATTCCACTTTCAGATCATGATTTCAAGCTATTTGCTATCATCAGTGAAAGACAGGAATAAAGAAACTAGATCTAAATACAAACTCTGAGCGTTTATGAAACAATTTCTATTCAGCTTGCAAGCGTGAATTTTTTAGACACATAATGCACCTTTGAGGTCTTTCTTGCAATGATATAGATTGCAGAGGCTTGTACTATGTGGTGATGCTGAACTGAGATCAGACCCATATAGCTATCTGGTTTGCTATGCTGAGTTTGAAGATATTATGTGTCTAAAAAATTCACACTTGCAAGCTGAATAGAAATTGTTTCATAAACGCTAAGAGTTTGTATTTAGATCTAGTTTCTTTATTCCTGTCTTTCACTGATGATAGCAAATAGCTTGAAATCATGATCTGAAAGTGGAATTATAGTTAGAGATAGTGAATGCTACTCTGACGTTTATGTAAACAAAACATACGCTTGATCGGTGTTTTTGGTAGAACGCCATCTGTGGACATAAATACAAGCGTTAGCAAGTTTTTTAACTTGCATTTTTGTTTATCATAAATGTACCTTTGAGGTCGTTCTTGCAATGATATAGATTGCAGAGGCTTCTACTATGTGGTGATGCTGAACTGAGATCAGACCCATATAGCTATCTGGTTTGCTATGCTGAGTTTGAAGACATTATGTGTCTAAAAAATTCACGCTTGCAAGCTGAATAGAAATTGTTTCATAAACGCTCAGAGTTTGTATTTAGATCTAGTTTCTTTATTCCTGTCTTTCACTGATGATAGCAAATAGCTTGAAATCATGATCTGAAAGTGGAATTATAGTTAGAGATAGTGAATGCTACTCTGACATTTATGTAAACAAAACATACACTTGATCGGTGTTTTTGGTAGAACGCCATCTGTGGACATATATATATATATATTTTGCCACTAATGGCAAAGCTTTATGGTATAAATTGGAAGGATTATTCCATACTGATCAGTAGTGGAAAGTTATAATTATTTATACTATGGTAAGACTATTTCTTTTAACAACTTTAACAAAAGAAAATAGAAAAGACTTTAATAAGTCAGTGCAATCCATTTACTATACTTGAATTTATTTCTTTTATATTAGCAATTAAGTTACTTTTATTCAGTTTTTTTATGCTTATCCATTGTGGATGTCTTCTTGAAATAGTACTGAGATATAACATTCATTTCCATCCTTTTATGTAAGCTGCTGGCACCTGGAATTGCTCTTCCATGAATTATAGGCTGGTGTTAATACAATTTTTTCTGACAATCATTTGGAATGACACTAAAACTGATACACTTATTCAGAGTCACACAACAGGACTGTCTCTCTCATTCATAACAAAATTTATATATCTTTTAAAATTTTTCATTTGATCCTTTTTATATCTTTAAAACATGTGCACTTCATTAATATTTTTCTAAAAATTTTATTATACCTTAGACAACCTGGTATTTTATTTAATTAATCTAATCATGTATAATTATTGGAATAATCTATAATTAGAATCATTGTCTTTCTTAATATTCCCATATAGTTGAATTTAACATTTTTGCTAGTTTTTCTCTTTCAACCTGTTTAACTGAAAACTCCTCATTTCTCTCTTAATTCTTTCAGTGTCAAACCCGATCCCCAAAATATTGAATAGACTCTAGTGTTGAAAATTTTTACTATGAAGCCATGTTTGATTTTTCTTGCATGCAATTAAATCTTTTTTTACATATAATTAAAAAAATTATTTAGAGGCTATATTATAAATATTTAAGCCTTCTAATAATTAAAATTCTAAAATATAAAATATCAATATTTTAAAATTGTGAAAATAAGTGTCTAACTAAAGGCCTTACCAATAACAAAAGCAAACAACATTGTTGGGTTTATGATATCTATTCAAAAAAGTTAAAAGAATAAAATATTAGATATTAGAATTTTGTTATTAAAAAAGGATATATTTAGAATTAATTATCATCAAAGAAACAAATTAAATTCTAAAAGTTAAAATATTATTAATTGTTATTAAAATATTTCACTTATAGGGATTTTATAAAAAATGATTTTCTTTTTAGTCTCTAATGGCTTTTCTGAGGTAATTTCTGGTTTTTGTAATGTTGTAATGTACACTTTCTAAGAGCTGTCTTTTTAAAAATAAAACATTTTCAAAGACCCCTCCTCCCCAATGGCATAGTTTTTAGTTTTATAATAAGTCTTTTACAAAAATATTGCATCATAATCATTAACAATTACTAAAAATTACATTATGTGTGGCATTTAATCACAGGGGAAATGAATCTAAAGCATCAGACAAACACAAATTTCCACCTCCTTCATAACTTTTCCAAAATAATAGAATATGCTGTCAATCACAGACAAAGGTCCATAAAGGTCTGTATACTGCTGATATCTCTAATGAAAGCTTCTTAGAAAAAAATCACTGCAGCCTATTACACACCACAATTTAACATATACAATGCTTTAAAACAACATAGAAAAGTGGCAATTGCAGCACCATCATGCTGTCTAAAATGTAAAATAGAATAGCACTATCAGAGCTTACTTTTATGAAACAGTTAAATAGAACTTAGTAAGTCTTTCTTTAATATTCCTCCATATCTGCATATTTTATTTTTACAAATAGACCCTTTTTTAATACAATATATTGACAATCTGAACATTATTTATTACAAATAGTAAGCTTTCAAGTTTTGGGCATTTTAAAAAATAATTTTTTACATTATAAAATATGAAAATAAATATCAAAATGTTATTATCCTTAACAATTTGGTAGTATTAAATGTAATTTACCTATTCAAAAAGTTAGGAAATTAAAATATTAAATATTTGAATTTTATATTATTAAAAAAAGATACTTTAAAGTTAGTTGTCATCAAAGAAAGAAAAAATATATTAAAAGTTAGAATACTATATATTGTTATTAAGATTTTAATGAATCTTTTATTTGCTCTTTTGACAAAAACAGTTTTATTTTATCCAGTAGAGATTTCTTCTGCTTACCATCAAAAACTTTTTAAGAATTGTCTTTTAAAAATAAATTACATTTAAAGACAATCTCCTATTAGTGATGTAGTTTTCACTTTAAAATAAGACTTTTACAAAAATATAATTTGTAAAAAATTACTGAAAATAACATTATTTTAAAGAAATTTAGATTATTGAGTTTTACCCTTGGGCTAAAACATCAGCCAATCACAAATTTCCATTTCTGCTGACTTCTAGATCACTTCTTCATGACATTATCATGCTAATAGAGTGCTGTAAATCATGAAAAAGGTCCATATATTGTTGAAATCAGATTTTTCCCAATTAATACTTAAAATTATCACTACAGGAAAAGGAAAGCTGTAAACCATACCATAAGGTGATAAATAGGCTTAAAACAATGTAGAAAAGATACAGTGATTGCAGCCCCATTGTAATGCACCAAACCAAAAACCAGCACAAAGCTGCTGCTGAGATGACTAAAAAATATTCTTTTATTTAAGGTTTCTGTTTACTCATAAAAATAAAAATAAAATTTAATTATAGTAGTTAATGCATACTCTTTTTGGTTTTTTTTTAGTCTTTTTATTTTACTTTCTATTAGCATTGTGACTGCGCAAAGAAAATGTTTCCATGCACACACATACATTCTTATTAATCCATAAATAGTATACTGAATTTGTTTCTATATGTTCTAAATTACTAATATGAAACTATATTCCAGTGTACATTTTAACTACCTAAGTTCTGTTTTAAAACTCCTACCACTACTCTTTCTTATTCCAGTCTATTCCATATGCCTGACAATAAATCTACTGTTTCAATATTATATATATGTATATGTAACAATAATTGAATATTAAATAATAAATAGAAACAACATAATAATAATTCAGATATTAATTTATAACAATGATTTCAATTATAATTTAGTAAAGTAATCCAGAACAGCTTTTTCAGTGATAGAGGTGCAATTTACAATCTGGGGGAAATTTTAAAAAGAATTTAAAATACTATCTATCTCCCATGCTAAATATATTTAAATGTAATAATTAGTAAGACAGCCTCGAAAATATTGTAATAGTCAAGCGTTGGTAGTCGAGAGGTCAGCACAGCTGCCTTACAAACAGGTGTCCCAGGTTAGCAGGTTCGCTTCCTGGCTGATGCTATAACACATGAATAAAAACAAAAATACCATAATAATGGTTAATGGTACTACTATTATTCAAGTATGAATTTCAATGAATTTTAGGAACAAGGTTTGACCTAAAAAAATGAGTGTGACCAAACATTTTTGATAGGTTATTCCATTGCAAACTAAAAAGCATGTGGAAAATGCTACCATATAGAAGTTTCAGCAGGAAAAATACTTTTTGAATCATTTAAAGTGATTAATCAGTCTTATTGCACTAAGCTATCAAACAATCAATGTTAATAAAAATTTAAAGTTAAGTACATATTAATATCAGAACAATGTTTTCTTTTTGGAAGCAACCACAACAACAACAACAACAACAACAAAAAAAACACCTTTCAAAAATAGAGAGAAAATAATGCAAAAAAGAGCTTCATATTAAATTTTAAGTAATATTTTAACCACCACCCCCAATATAACTGGATGGATTTGATTTTGGATATTACATCTATAATCATTGTGATTATCTTCTTCAAAAATAAAACTTAACAACGGCCATTTATGTTGCTATATACACTCATAAACTAGATACAAACTAAGAAACACATAATTAATATACAACCTATACAAAGAAAGACTGAATTCAAAGATTTAATAAAAGCATAAAGAGAATTCATCTTTTCATTAGAATTCCTTAGTAAATTTTGCGAGTATATATCTACTTACAAAAATCTACAAAATACAGAAGATATACAAATAATAATAAATGTTTTTTAAATATTTATTTATTTTAAAAAATTGATAAGTAAAATATTTTTATAAATGAACTTTGTACAATATACATTATACATAAACTTTGTACAATAAACAATTATGATTTAAAAAATCAATTATAATCAATATCTAAACATGAAAACTGACAAATCTTTGATTTAGGATAACAAGATTCTACAATATTGTTTAGATGACCAATTACAAATCAAGGATTTTATTTTATAGCATCCTTATATTTGATTGGTTTAAAAATAAATTTAATTTTTTATTTCATCCACCACGGAGAGGTTCAAGCAAAAAGATTTCTTTTAGAACAATCAATGTTGTCATAGTTTCCTCATTATAATGGATTTTAAAAGCGTGACGTTTTACAAAAATTAAATCATTTTCAGCAAAGTAAAATTTTATTGGTTCATTTACTACATTCCCCCCTCTCTAACAAAAATTAAGTGATCAATCATCATATGATAGAAAAAAAAATCAAATACATATTCACAAAATAGCAAAATTTACATCATTATTCATTTAGGACGATTACAGCATTAGGTTGAAAAAATATTTTTTCTTTAATATATATACACAGTCACACATAAATTATCCCTGTGAAAGTATAAGTATATTAGAAATTAAATTCAGAAATATTTTAACCTATTAGATAAATAGATATTATTATTGTTAAAATGTCCTTATAATTTGCAGGTTATGCCTCAAATTCTTAAATGAAAAAATTGAATACTAGAGTATTAATAAAAACAACTTTCAATATTAAAATATATTTTTATACACATTGGAAAATATAGAAATAAATGTTATCTCTGATGAAAATTTGTGTCTCATGAAACATTTAAAAGGTTTTACTTATATGTAGGGTTAAATATATATATAAATAATAATCTATGTATCCATTTGAAATATGTAAAATTAAGGGTGAGCAGGTGGCAGTAAATAAAAATAATAAGATGAATACAGTAAATTATTATTAAACTTTTTATATTTATTTCTACGATAAGACAAATATTTTTAATCTTAAAAAAATATTGCAAAATTTACAATTATACTGGCAAATCACTATATATTAACGAAGATTGACTTCATTTAATAAAAAAACATTCTATAAGATATATGCCCATATTTAAAAAAAAAAACGCTTGTAAAAATTAAGTACAAATAATTTATATAACGTGCTTATCTGGCATGAATATGATTATTAATTCGAGTTAACATATATAAACTTATAGGCTAAACTTCACTATACAATAAAAATCTTTTCGAAATTTTATTTTACCTTTTTTTTATATTTATGTTAAAACTATGACAATTTCTAAATAATTTTTTTGATACCTAGATATAATTTTTTTTTTTTAAGGTTTCAATCAATCTCACTTCTTTTTTTTTTTACTTTCAGATAACCGGTTTATAGTCTTTAATGCAATGCATCTAACTATTTTATAATAATCAGTAAATGGATATCTGCTTTGTTAGATAACAAATAAAAAATAAAAAACTGCCAAACTCTTACTCTGCCTCATTAGCAAATCTGGTGGTTACTACTAATTTCTCTTTGGCAATTTACTTTTCTTAGCAAATGCAGAAAAAAATATAGATTAAATATTAATTATTTTATTATTATTATGAGTTAATTATTACATTTACATTAAAAGCTATCAAATATAGAATAAATATTAATTAATTTATTATTACGAGTTAATTCTTAATTTTATACCAAAAGTTCTCAACAGTAATCAATTCTTTCATTTAAATAGATAGCAACTAGATTAAATTATATACCGGAATGGAGAAAATCGGTAATGGATTGCTTATGCTATGTTATTAAAAGTAAAGATTTGCAAACTGAATATATTATGTTAAGCTTAAATGGGTTACTGCTGCATTGGGATATCATAATACTTTCCTACCAGCCTGAATAGATGATAATTTCCAATCTAAGCAGAATATTTTATCAGATGATCTAGGCCTTTGCAATCTTGCTTTACAACTATTTAACTTACATTTTTCAGTAATTGTTGAATGATTATTATGCTAGTGGAAAAATCCATTATATGGACAGTGATTATACATGTCCATATATCAAAATATTATCTGAGGAATTACACTATATCCCTTTCCACTTACTAAAATTTATTCAGTTCCATAGTGCTAAAGAACCCATCTTTAGACTGCTCTACTTTAATTCTATAGTGTTCAAACAACTTTTATATTTAGTGTGCTTAAATGCAATTTCAAACAACCATTTGTGCTTATAATTATCTGGATATCTGCATGACTGTTTGTAATAAGATTACAGATGATCATGATATTTATAATTCTGTTATTTTTCTTACAATAAATCACAAGTAGATGTTTCCTTTTACTGACTACTATTGCTGATGTTTTATAGTTTCCTTTACAGTTCAGAAATCTGACACCAAATTGAAAATGACTGGATTTCTTTATATTATAAAATGCTTCACAGAGTTTAAAATTTATGCCATCAACTTGGTTCTCTCAGATTACAGTTCATAAGGGATTCTACTTGCATTTTACCTTGAGTAGTGTTTAGTACTACATAGTGTACTGTTAGAAATCTATTTATATGTTCATACTCCAATTAACCCCAGTTTTTCTTAATGACTTCTTGGCTTCTAGGATCAAAGGCATACCATTTTACCATTGCTCTCAGGGTTGGAAATGTAGTGACAGAAAAATTCTTAGTGAAAACTTACTTGAAGTAACTGAATTTGAAGACAGTGTTATTATCCCAAATGATAATTTTTATAAAAATCACAAGTTTTCCTAAATTTAGATGCTGAAGCATAAAAGAAGAGAATGATACCAAAAATAATTAAAAGCTGTTTGCTTCTTCATTGTCTAGTCTTGGTCTATGTGGATTTTGAACTAATAACTAATACCAGTTGAGCATGGACTATATAAGATATTATCTGATATGCTACAGCTGTGCTAGAACATGATACCTCACAACTGTTCTAAGTTAATGATAATTTGCAGTTCAAACAAGAGCAATTTATCAGGAATATTTGAATCACAGAGAAATCTTGGCATAATCTATGTGATATTTTTAAAAGTTGAATCCATTTGAAAAAGTATAACTTAAATTTTTTTAAAAACATTTAATAATTAAATAGGATGATGGAAAGAGTTGAATATATTAGTTACAGAAAAAATTCCATAACCGGCAAGCTTTTGGACATATTGTTACTGATATAAAGAAACCTATTTCTTTTTTCCCAATTTTTTTTATACATGTGTACATGATGTACATTTAATTAGTTAAAGCAACTATATATGTATAATTAGTATTTCAATCTGTCTTGCTATATATTCAGCTAGAAACTGGAAGTCATAACAAATAAAAGTGTAAATAGCCTTCTTTATTTAGAAAATGAAGCTCATAGTAAATAGATCTTATTATATACTAGGAAAGTTGTCGTTACCAGATGACTGATCATTTTCTTCCAAAGAAAGACTTGAATTTCAGTTAAACATTGAACTTGCCAATAAACGACTACCACTAAATGAATCAGCTGTCCTTAACTTACAAATAAAATATTTGTTTAGATTATCATCATTATTTTAATTTATATAATAAAAAAAATTGAGCATATCAATTCTAATTAACAAGTTTAATATTTTAACATTATAACTCTATATTTATTATTATAAAACTATAATCACATTACTCTTAAAATGCACAGGGTAAGCCATTATATAGCTATAAACATTCTCATTAATTTTCTCCCACAGCAATATAGGTATCCAGTTAAAATAATTTTGGTATACTGAATTAGTAAATAAAAACAAAAAAACATCGGAATATATGAAAATTCTAGGCCAGATAAAAGGGATTGGTTCAATCAAAATATATCATGAAGCTGTTACATTGAATAAGCTAAGAAAGAATTCTTAAATATTTATTTATTACATAATTTATCATTATAATTTATTTTTTAAATATCTGTGTATACATGTTAAGTTCAATGAATGCAAGAAAGTTGAGTAATTAAATTAGATAATAACAATTATCTTTACTGGTATTTTGTTATTGCTTGCGATTGTGACACAATTCTTTCTAACATCACAATTTTAGAGTTTCAGCTTAATCTCTCAATAATATTTATATTATAGTTTTTAAAAAAATTGTAAAAGAAATTATGCCAATATTTGTTATTTTAATACATTAAAATAAGTATATATTTATAATGTGGCAGACCAAAAGTTTGAATACCTATAGAGCAGTTGTTCATAATTCATAAGTGCTTATTTTAATCTTTAATTGATTTATATATAAAATTAACTTTTACCAAATTTATAGTAATGTTAAAATTATATATATATTAATTTTTACATACACATATAATATTCATATTTTGTTTATAACTAAATATCTGTACCAATTTTGAAATACAATTGAGTTGCAATATTTATTATATTTTGTTCCAAATCCCTCTCGCATTCATCATATAAAACCAAAATTAAATCATATATCACATGATCTAATTTAACAAACTTTTCAGAATATCCCCAACCTCAGACTGGTTTCTGCTACTAGCTTCCTCAGTGATGTGCTAGGATATTCAAGCATTAGATTTAAAATACCAGGCCAAGCCCAGCACATTATCAAATGGATAACTATTAAGTAGAAAATCTGAAATTTTCACACATCCATGTCTTCAAATTCAGATATCTAACTTAAATAGCCATATAGGACTGAACCAAGTTCAGATATTTGTTTCAGTCCCATATAGATATTTAAGTTAGATAGCTGGATTGGAAGACATATGGATATCTGAAAATTTCAGATTTTCTACTTAATAGTTATCCATTAGATAAAGTACTGGGCTTGGCCTGATATTTTAAATCTAATGCTTGAATATCCTAGCATCTCACCAAGAAAGCCAGTAGCAGAAACCAGTCTGAGTTAGGGATATTCTGAAAAGCTTGTTAAGAGCTATTGGCAAGCTCATTCTACATCATATAACACATATAATAATTCAAAATCTGTTGATAAGTTTTGATTGCAATAAAATACATATTGTTTACTATACTGTAGGTATACAGTAATTTTCAACATACCACAAATTTTATTACAAGTATTGTATATAAATATAAATTAAAATTATAATATGAACAAAATTTAAAAAATAATAATATAGTTGTTAATAAGAAATTGAGAAAGCAAATTTACATATATATTTAAAGTTTAAGAATTCATTTGTTCACATTAATATATAAATATAAACTTATTATACCATACATTTATTGTTTTTAAATAAAATAAATAGCAAAACATCAGACTTTCATCACAATTAAAAAAGCTCTGGACAATATTCTTTTTAAATGCACATGATTTAGGTAAATCTGTTTGTTTGTTTGTTAACTTTTGATCTTTTTCAAGGTAGAATGAATTTTTAAAATCAAGGTTTAATATATTTAAATTCAATAAAATTGCTTGAAAATTGATATATAATTAAGTTATAACATTTCTAATCTATTTGAAACACTTATCTTTTCAGTATGTCAACTAGTTTGACAAATATAGAACAGAAAGTGGGGAAAATATGAAAAATATTCAATAATTTCACATTTTGCAGTTAACCCTTTCAACGATTATTATTTAATTGGCCGAATGAGTTAAAAATCAAAACTTGTAATTGGCCAACTCACAACTTTAACAAAATCTATTGTTAAAATAGATCACTTTTAATAATATAAATACATTAATTTCGTTTGTAAAAAGTATATTACTGAATTGTCAGATTATGAAACAAACGAAAGTCTTTTCAAAAATAAAATTTGATTTATAATTTAAAAAATATTCAATTGCGGTGAAATAAAAGTAACCGCTATTCAACCAACCATTGACGCAATCTTTTTTTTTTCACTTTAACGTTACGATCAATATGTAGCAATAAATAAATAATTCTTGGTAATATCTTAACTATTTTTCTAAAATAATTTGATTTTTAGTATTATTTTATCAATAATAATTTGTAATTCAATTCAAATATTGTTTAAAATGTTGTAAACATTCGTTTATAATTTTCGTAATAAAAATCAAAACGAACATAACTTTTTACTTTTTGGCAGCCATTTCCCTTTCTGACAGAAGTGGGACAGCCAATAAGATTCAAGAAAAGTTGGTGAGGAGGTGGTGCTTTGGTTTTGTTTGACATATATGGTCATTTTTATTGATTTTTTACTTGTAAAATAAATCTGAAGAGGTCACCATCTTACAGAACTTTTGATTTTCTTTCGAATGACATATTATATGTATACGTGGGATAAAAAGTAGCCGATTTAGAGTGATGTCAAATCTTCTCGTTTTTAGATGAGTCATGCATTCAAAGAATTAACAATTATCCTTAGAATTTTCATGTATTTTAAATAATGGTCACAAGAGTTAAGTTTACATATTTTTTTCTTTAAATTTAATAACATTTTAAAAACCATTTAAAACTCTTAATGTATATATCATATTTAGTATAGGTACATAATTATGTATGTATAATAAATCAGTAACAAAGTTTTCTATTTAAAAGTGTTTCTATTTTTATTTTAAAACAATTGTTTGTTTTTTTAAAAAAGTAAACTAGAAAAATCACATTGTTAAAACAATAATGAAAAATTAAAAAAGATTACAGAATTTTTTCTTTATCATTTTTTAAAAAACAACAGTTTTAAAATAAAAATCAATCTCATTTTAAATAGAAAACTTAGTTACTGATTTATTATACCTATATAATTATGTGCACATAATAAATATAATATATACATTAAGAGTATAAAATAGAAATTCACACTGCAGAAATATCTAATGACTTACATATACTATGTGTGATACAATTTAAAGTAAAATTATATATATTAAGTGAAATTCATTTACAATATATACAAATCTAG
Organism: Epiperipatus broadwayi; assembly: GCA_028023455.1. Lineage (NCBI taxonomy): Eukaryota > Metazoa > Onychophora > Udeonychophora > Euonychophora > Peripatidae > Epiperipatus > Epiperipatus broadwayi. The sequence goes on along the minus strand of JAQFVV010012405.1, from coordinate 602,195 downwards.
TATTGTGTACACATACTAAATATGATATATACATAAGGGATATACATTTTAACTTATAGCAGAAATATCTAGTAATATATATATATATACTGTAAATATCCAGTCAATTTACAGTACAATACAGTTTTACATTTTCATTTACTATGCCAATATTAAAAACTTAAAAATAATAGAGATATTTTTTATATATATTAAATGCTTTTATTGACCATACACTAAAAAAAAATTGTTTCTTTAACTAGAATTAGAGTTTTTCGATTTAACTTGAAATAAAAACATGGGGGGTGCTATCATTTTAAGGGATTGATTTAATTAACTTCTGGATTCTCCATGCTTTTATTTCAAGTTAAATCTAAATATTCCAATTGTGGTTGAAAATACAATTATTTTATTTCTTTTAGTGCACAGTCAATAAAAGCATTTAATATATAAAACAAATTATTTGTATTATTCTTTAATAAACTTTTTTCCCAATAAAAATAAATAGCATTCTCATTAATAGCATAATTACAACCATGTTCAGTTAAAAACATTAATAAACATCACATTTGGTGATCTGTTATGGAAAAATAGCTGATGTTGTATCATTAAAATTTGTTACGTTTAAGAATTTTAATATTTTAATTATTTTTAGGGGGGTAATGTATAATTGACCTATTAAAACAGAGGATGTTATGGCTACACTATAAATGTAACAAATAGTTTTTATACAGTTTCTGGTAATTTTTATTTTTTCATTCTATAAAATCTAACTATTATATATGATATAGCATGCTTTATTAATTAGTAAGGCTTGCTGTTTTTAAATTTGGAGAAATTTATTTATTCATATATTTTTGTGACATATTTTTTCCAATTTAATAGTATCTTCATTGGATTGGATATGTAAAACAAAAGAACAATACAAGACTTCCTAAAAAGGTATTTTAAAATGACATTACACATGGTTTTGAATGAGAGGCAAAGATTATATCAAACACATGCCAAAAAATGTAATATTGATATGATTGATAATAAAAATATAATGGTGAGATACCAATGGACAAACTGTTAAAGTATTTCAGAAAGAAACAATTTGCTATAAGAAGAAAATTTTAAAAAAATCCTGCAAAAAATCAAACAAAATATTGTGATTCCTGGATTGATTTGTATAATCATTGCAAAAGTCATCTCTAGTGAATTATTTATCTCTAACTTTTGTTTTCTTGGAGCTTGAATGGTTAGCTATTGGCTGCTACTGAAATTACTGGTAATTTTTTCATATTATAATTATGACTTCTTAACAAAACTAAATAAAAATCATTTTATAATAATGGCCCTGACACTAACAATTATTTCATAAATAAGAATAAATAACTGAGTTTTAAAAAAATAAGAATAACGAAATAAAAAAATCACCAGCAACAAATACAAAGAGTGTTAATAAAACATCATCAGAAAAAATTACTATTTCATTGCACTATGTGGTTTAATACAGTAATATAGTGGCAAACTAAAGTTCAAAGTCTGGGAACCATAGCTCTGGCTGTCATTCCCCATATTAAACTTCTTATGAACTCACAAACAGTTCAATATTCAGTTATTTGTATTATTAATATTTCATTAAAAATAGTTTTAAAATGTGCCTATAACAGTTGACTATGTATAAATATTTTTTTTAATTCTAAGCCAGTTACCCCTATGAATGACAATTATGCCACCAACTAGCCAGAAATAAACAATTTTTATTGCCAAGTGTATTATTAATAATTATTTAAAAGATTCGTTTTCTCATTCTCTCTAAGCTATTCAATTATGTAATTCAAGATGCATGGATGTAAATTCGAAAATAAAAAATTCTTTTAAACAACTAGTCATAAGTTAATCATAAAATAATTAAAATATTGAGTTTTGTTTTTTGTAATTTTCTTAATGATATAATTTATAGCGATGCTTTAGCATGCTAATGCATTGTTCTAAATGATTAATTAAAAAAAAAAAACTATTTGCTTTAAAAAAAATTAAATAAGTGATTAAAATGCCACTAAATTAATATTTTTAACATAAAAATACAGACATGAATTTATATAGTATAATATAAAAGCAGAGCTATATGTAGTTTATTGAATTAAACAATGTGGCATAAAACATACTTTTTGGATATATGTATTTTTTATTTTTCTTAATTAATAAAATGCAAATGTTTTTAAATAGTCTAATTGACATTTATCTAGTGATAATCAATAAATATTAAATTACATTCATAATAAACAGATGCAGAGTAACAACTAGATCGATTTGAGATCACTAAACAATATAAAGGTCAGTTGCTCAAAAAGAAGGAATGAATTGATATTCAAACACTTGAAAAGACAAAGCACTGTCATTATTTACCAACTTAGTAGTTTTCCAATTCCCAAAAAAGTAGTTATAATAATAATATTACATAAAACTTTATAAAATCATTTAACATAAAATATCACATAATTTTAAAATACACTTGCAATATCTTACAAAAACTTCTGGACCTGATCTTTGTTAAATACATTATAACATTTCATGACAGCATTACTAATAAAATATGGCTAGACAAATCTCAAGCAATATTTTGAAATTAAAAGAAAAAAATATGGAAAATGCATGAAATCATTATCTACTATGTATGCAGACAATATTAACATAATAAAAATGACTTATGATTAGTTAACTTCACAGTCAATTAAACGTAATGAGAAAATTCTGGCCACTATTACAATAAAAATGTATAAATCCTCCACAATAATATGACCTCAATGATATATTGTGATGCACTGCAGAACATGTTCAAATATAAAAAAACAATCTGCCATTATAAGTTCTAGTTTATTAGAAAAAAAAACATTCTTTTTTAATAAATATTCACATACTTAATATTTATAAATTTAATCATATAAGTAAAAAAAAATTTCAAATGTTATTTATCTCTACCAATATAGGCAGAAATTCACAAATGAAAGCTTTATTATTGTGAAAATTGTATATTTTCTATAAAAAATAGAATACTATAAGAGATAAAACTTGATCTTTAATGGTGATATTAAACAATGATAATCATAATCTTAGTACAATTCATTAGAGTATCTTAATTTTAGAACTACATTATAAATTTTAATGATTATTACAATGAAAAACTGAGAACATTATAAAAGGATGTGACAAAAAAAATAGAAACATATAATTAGTTAGAAATGTATATAATATTACAAAAAAATGTAAATTTTATTTATGTGTATAATAGTTTTATTAGCATATAATATATAATAAATGCTGAATAAACCATGAGATTGAATTTAAATATTAACATTCATATGCAATAGTCCAGTAGTGGATGCTATTTATGTAAGAGATATGTTGCTTATTAATTGTATTATTATTTTGAAAGGTTAAGCTAAGTGTTAGACAGTCACTGCTTGGTGATTGGGAATAAATTCTGTTCCAAAATGACATTCCTAAGCATTGCATGACAATGATAATTTTGGGGGCATAAATACAGTTACAATATATATAAATGATATACTTTGCAGGTTCATCCATGTATGAGTTTGATTATGAATATACCAAAATTTTGGCTCATTACACAAACCATCAATAATCAAATAATGAAAATAGGAAACAAAAAGAAAAAGAAACAACTATTAGGGTGTGTGTTTGTTATATAAAAAGAACTACAGACAATATTGGAAATATACTAAAATGCTATAATATAAAAACAGTATATACTACTTATCAAAAAATTAATAACATCATAACCAAGCCTAAAAGTTCAATACCTCTTGGGACTCATAAACTTTATGAAATTTCATGTGACATTTGTAAAGCTTATTTCATAGGTATGAAAAATTGTTACATCAGCACTATGCAGGTAAACAACATTCATCATGGTATGGATTCAGGTAACAATATTGATTTCTCTTAATATCAGGATCCTATCCAGGTGTGACATTCTACCAATATAAGACCAGAGAAGCCAATGAGATATAAAAATGACCAAATTGGACCATAAACTTCTCCTATTTGGAAGATTTTTTTAAAAAAAAAAATATTACTCTAAAGATTTTCTGACTTATTTTTTCAATTTTATATACCTATTTTTAATATTAGTGGAAGTTTAACATTGTTATATTTAGAGTAACTGTACAAACAACTTTATAATATTCTATTCATCATCCACTTGATGGCTTGTGTAACCAAGCTAAATTGTTTGTATATTCAGAGCATCATTTATATTTTTAAACAATAAAAATCTTCATATCAACACACACACATATATATATTGTGCCCTTTTCTAAAGGTCAGAATTGGCTCACCACAGTAAATTATTAAAAAATTTAAATTTTAGAATGATGTGTTAGTTATATTTTGTTAATAATATCTTGAAGAACAATTTAAAGCTAAATGAAATTATGTAATGCTTAAAATTATGATAAATCACTTAAGAACAGTTAAATAAAGCTAAAAATATTATTTCATATGGTTGCAAAAGCTGGCCATAATAAATAACACAGCTATAAATATTTAAAAGTATGTTTAAAAGTTCCATTTTAATAGTCTTAAACTTATAGTTAAATAAATGTTATATTTAAATTTATAAATTATATTTAATAATCAACTTTAATATCATATATTTTAAAAGTTAGTTTTATGGTAGTGAAAGTTGTATTTAATTCTATATTTTCTAAATTATTATTCCAAATTTTATATAATTGTATTATTTTATTTAATATAATAAGTTTAGCAATTTATTATTTAATTACCAGACAGTAAATTGGATAATATCTGTATTGGTTATATTAGTCACGTGATTTGTGTAATATAGGGTTGTACACACACATGCTTGCTAGTATTTACTAGTAAAGTTTTAAATATTGTAAAATTGCATTATAGAATTGGATAGAATTATTACCTATCATAAAAGCTAATAATAAATATTAAGTTAACTATCGTATAAAATGTTTTAAATAATGTAATAAAGATGAATACAGTTAATAAATAAGTTAAATATTTTGTTAAAATAAAAATAGATAAATTAAATATTAAAAGTGGGATAATTTATTAAATATTCTTTGAAAAAGTCTTTTAAAATATTTAAATAATTTAGTAAAGTAATAATTGATTTAAAAGTAATATTTTTAAATAATATTTAGGGTTTTAATATGTCATAATTTTTTATTTTGAAATTTAATTGTGTAAGTTTCTAACATTATGCAAATTTGGTATCAAACCAAAAGTAAGAATCAACCAATAGAATGACATATTTTCTAGGATATAAATACGGATTGCATGGGGGATTAGTGTGTGATTAAAAAATGTAGTATGAAAGGTAGCAGATATCATATCCCAAGCTATCAAGGTGATAGTAGTTTTAATTTTATTATTTAGTCAATTTTTTAGTGCTCTCGCACAATTTTATTTGCAAAGCTAATTGGACATTTATAAAAGTATTTGCAAAAGAGAGTGTAAAATAAAAATATTAGTAATAACTTCATTTAATATGCCTTGCTAATTTTTAATGTCCCATTATCAGGAGTATTCATTGAAATCTAATATATAACTTTGCAATAATAAAATGGATATACCAATAAGTAAAATGTATTCAACTTATAATATTTTAAAAATGAGTATAATATTTATTAGTGCAGTTTTAATAATATTGAACAGGAGAACTATTCAAATGAATAAATTAATTTTATGGACATTATATGGGAAACTCATTAGAAAAACTGTTTGCCGATTAAAAGTAAAGACGCATTATTTTATATAGCAAGATAGTCTTGTCCAGTATTAATAAGCCATAAGACAAATATACTTTATAATAAATTTATGGAAATATTACGTTATAAGAAAAAATGTTATAGCCTTTTTGAAGGAAACATTTATAATATTTTCAAGAAATTAATTTAAGGAAGACTCACGGAAAATATTTAGAAAAAGCGTGTATTATGAAAACCTAAGGCATATAGAGGGTTAATATGTGTATATAAAATTGTTTTCAAAGCTGATAATTTAAGACAAGAAAAACCTTTGAATGGTAATAAAGTTATTTGAAGAAGAAACCTATAGAGAAAATGAACATGTTAATAAATTGAGATATGGAATTATGGAAATATTTAATATTGCACAAATAATTTATCCGGATAATTTGAGTTAATCAAATGGAATATGATAAATCACTATGCCGATATGGAATATTCTAGGAGGCTTCACAGGATTATTTTTAGTATTATAATTTTAATAATCATCACTCTGGACAATAGGAACATAAACTGTTGTTCTATAAACTCTTCCAGGACAGATTGATTATTATTTTATTTAATTTTCAAGATTTTTAAAGACGTCATATTTTTTTTTATATTCATTTTAAACTTCGTCCACTGCCACCGGAAACAGATTGTCTTGTTCATCGTCATAGCCATGGGGGAAGGTTGTAGAATTCTCCTGAAGAGAACTTAAAAAAAAAAAAAACTTTTGAGAAAGAAAATGGAAATATCCGGACATATAAAAAACATTTGTTTTCAGCTGAAGTTATGTAAATATGATTTTCATTTATTACTATTTATTTTAAAAGTAAATTTTTTATTTTACAAGAATAGGAACATGAACATTAATCTATTGATAATATTAAAATCTTATAATATAATAATTTAATAGTTTAAATAAGAACACTTAAGTAAAAGTATAGATGTATTTTATGTATGCTATGCTATATCTAGTGGATGAAAAAGAAGACTGCAAAAGTGATGACCAGATAATATCACTTGGTAATAGTTAAGGAATATTGATATTTTATGATGTATATTTTGTTTTCTTTTTAGATTGCCTATGAATTATAATGAATGAAAGTATAAATGTTTAATTATATGTAAACACATTTTATACAACATTTTTAAAAAAATTATGAGACTAGGATTTATTTTGGGAATATGCATACTATAATTTTATACTAGTAATATAACACAACATAATAGTAAATATTTATGTGATTCTTTTAAAAACTTTTATATTATTGGATGTTCCAAGGATTCATGTTACAAGTTTGTATATGTTTTAGAATATAGAATAAGGAAGTAAGCAGACTTTTCTTGTGGATCAGTGAGATCGCTATAATTATAAATGAATTTTATTTATTGTTTTGAATATGCAAGATAGTTATTTTGTCAATGTAAGATGTGATAAATCTTTAGGAAATAATGATAAGATAGTGGCTTGGTAGTAACATGGTGAACCCAAGATGATGTGATGAGGGAATATGAATAATATTTTATAATCTTCGTGGATATCAGTACAGTTAACAGTGCCCTGTAACTGATATATTTATTTTGGACAGTGTCTATTTTCCTTAAGTATTGATGTTTTAATAAAGCTGAAGGAATAGCTTGACATCATTAATATTATTGGAGGACATTAGACTAGGTCATGCCTCTATTTCTTATAGATACACTGTGCCATGATATTTTTGATATATGCTATGAGTTATACTCTGGTTTTCTTCCCTAGATCCTACATCTGTTCGCTATCTAGATTTCCAATGTAACTACATCGTTCAGTATGATATATTTGAAAAGAAATAATAGATAATTTAGAGTTTAAGATATGCTATCATTTGAATGAGATGAGTTCATTTACTTAGAAGAAGTAGAATTTGTATAAATTGGAATTGAAAATCCAATGGATCCTAAAAAGGAAAAGAATCATAAAATATGTTTTTTTTGGATTTGTTTTTGGAAATAAAATAAAATTTCAAGAATAAAATATATAAAACAAAGTTGTTCTTTAAAATGTTAAATAACTTTTAAATGCTTTATTTTGTTTTGAAATAAGTATTGCATATTTTTAAAATACAATGTTTATAAAGTAAAACGATATAAACAATAAGCATAGGTATAATTTTATATTTAGTAAATAATAAGGAATGTATCAGTAGTTACAATTATATAGTATTACAGTGGTATCAAGTGGGATATATTATATTTGATAATCACAATGCAGTGAACAATAATATCCACACAATTTAATAATAAATTAATAGTAGATATTTTATATAGTATTTTCTTTTAACATTGCAAAATGAAATTGTTTATTTTTAAAAGATCCATACTCACGATTAGTATTTCTTATTTTGTTTTTCCGTACTATGTTTCTATGGATGTTCTAAAAGAAGCATAGCTTAAATAATAGTTAAAGATGATATATTTTAAAATAGGTAATAAAATGTAATTTTATCATAGGATTGATTTTAAAAGATAAATAAAATGGTATTATTATTTTTTTATTATTTTAAGTTAGAAATGAAGACTTAAATAAATTCTAGATTGTGTAATAACTAAGTAATAAAAAATATCAAATGGTGTAAAGTTAGGATATCCGATGTAAATACTGTAAATAAATTGTTTTATTTTATTTGATTGTTAATAATAAACTTTGTTAAATTTGTTTTTCAAAATTTGTGTGTCTGATTATTTATTTTTCCCATCACCATGCATCTATAACACAGAGTCACTAAATCAAACATATAATTTTGCACAAAGATAAATAAAGAATTATTTTAAGAATTCGAATATTTTCTTGGTATTCATTTAATTAAGTAATCATATTTTACATTATCTTATGGTCATAAATTGATTAATAAAGAGTACATTGAATTATATGCTATCCGTTGCCACACACCTTTATTTGTCAGATTATAAATGCTACCACATTTTCTTACATTATTATATAAAGATAAAAGATTATATTATGGTATTTATTATTTTATTATAGTAATAAATTATAGTGAAGAAAGATATACAGAATTAGATTATACAATAAAGAATATTATTATTAACTATTTATTATTATTAGTTGAGTGTAGTAAGGTATGACATAAAAATCCCTTCTCATGTTTTACTACCATGATTTTAATTAACTTAGAATAGTTTTATGAACCTGAGATTTTATTGAGCTAAATTATGATGAATAAGAGATTAAGATTTAATTATTAGTTTAATCTCAATGAGTAGAAGTTATTAAAGTTGTAAGAATACTATAAGTTTATTATTTGAAATAGTAATAAAGGGGGATAGTGTTCTTATGCCATTGAGGTAGTATCCTGTGGGATAGTGGCTCAATGTAATCTTTCTTGTCAACTGTATTTCCCTTCCAAGTCTCTGATAAAATAAATATTTATTTATTTATTTTATAAACAGAACCTTTTCATTATTTTTCTAGTAGAATCTTTAATATAATGCAGGATATTTTATTTATTAATTATTTGCATTGAACCAAATGTAATCATTAACTGAGCTAACCCATTTATTTTATTATTTATATTATCTGGAAGTGGGATGCAGAAAGGCAAGGTTAGAATATATATATATAACCCAGTGCTTTTGGTACTTGGTTTCATTTACCATTATTTATGCAGGAAATTAATGTTATTCATTAGAAAAATAAAAAATAAAGTAAAAGAAATAATATTTGATTAATAAAGGGTGCTACCCCTTTTACCTTGACATGGTTTGTATGAATAAACAATATGTTCCCCAATGCAATATTATGTTTTTAAAATGACACGAATAATCTAAGGAAGATAGTGATATAAGAGCAAGTTAATATAATTTAAAACAAATGTAATAAACTGTATTTAGTTCTAAAATGGTTATATAAAGAAAAAAAATCATAAATGTCAATTAAGTAATTTTTAAGATTGTATTGTTTTAAAAAAAAAGTAACGTCTGATGAATTTATTTTAAATAAAATAATTTCATATGTAATTATAATCATAGATAATTATTGTTGATTTAAATATATTTATTATTTTCATTTATTAAACTATTTTGTAATACATTTTAAATAATATTGAAAACAATATGATTCTAATAAGTTATACAATTTTTTTTTTGTTTATGTTGTAATCAAATGATTTTTTTTGATAGAGGTCGCTGGAGTTAAAAGAACGACCAGTAAATACTCAAGTCAATTATTTTGTGGATAGTCTGCTTCTGTCCTTCAAAGTTAACAGTGCTAAATTTTGTAACATTATTTTTAATTTTGTAAAAATAAATTGGTAAATTGAAATTTCATCAATAATGAACAGGTAAACAATTTGGGTAAGACATTCTGTATATTTGTCAAGTTTTTTTAAATGCTTTTATATTAACTTGTCCTGTCTGTGTTTTTGTCTGTATGTCCACATTTTTGAATTTTTAACAATGACAAAAAAATCCATTCACATTTAGAACTTGAACTCACATCCTCATGCTCCCCAAGAAAACTTTTTAACAAATGAGCCAATGAAAATATTACATTTGTAGAATAAAATAAAATATATATCTGATAGAAATATTACATTTGTAGAATAAAATTTTTTCAATATTGATTTAATTCTTATTTAATTAAAAAGTCAATACATAAATATTTTTATACAGTAGATGATCACATGATATTTAAATTTAGAATTTGTTTGTTAGAAGTTGTATTTTTTATTTTCACATCTTATTATTAAATTATAGTTTTTGTCTGATTTTTTTTTTGTAGTTTTAATCATTTTTTAAAATATGTAAATATAGCTCACTCTGCCATAGGGAGGATGATACCATATTTCACATTTTCAAAAATTGTTCCTCTCTTCAGGGCTGTAGAATATTGATTAATAAAATTTATACACCAAAACATCCAATTATCAACACACTCATAAAAGGTTTGTTTATGGGGATTTTGCAATTATAAGAAGTGCAACTTTCATCACTTTCTGTCTATGGTTTGTCAGATGCTTCATAATCTTCAAGTCTGTTATACCTGATCCAACATTAATTTTTTTACAAAAATTAAAAGATATCAAAGAAAGAGATTTGAAGTTAGCTCCTCACCTAATAGCATATTCCACATGGAATCTTATTAATATTGGACATTAAGTAATTTAATGGTTTATAAATGTATTGCCAAATTTAATGTTATTTTATAATTTTTTCTTTATTGTAAACATAGTTAAATAAACCTGTTTTTGATACTAGATGGATTGTTTCATTTTTTTACTAATTTGCCCTCTAGTGAGAATTTCTGCAAGCATTATATAGTAATATGTGTATTTTCCTATATATGTTATAATATAAAATAGTAAAAAAAATTTGATAGTTGGCAAAAAAATCAAAAACTTCCTCTAAACAAAAGAATTAAGCTCTACCCTGACAAGTATATCTATTGTATTACGGCAGGGTCATCCACCTCATGATTTTTACAATATTGTTTAAATAATAGTAATATTAGCAATTAAGCCAATGCACATGCACTTTAAAGATAAATTATAAATGAATACTCTCAATTTTTCCAGACACGAGATATAGTATTTTAAAAAGAATGGAATGAATCCACCTATTCTTTCGACCCAAACGTTTATATATGGGCAAATAGGAGCATGAAGGTGTTAAACGATCACTTTAAATTACATTTATTATGTTTGCATGAATGACACTTGTGAAATCATTACAATTTGTGAGCCATCATTCTTTAGTTGAAATTAAACATATATAATAAGATGCTATGTTTTTATGTAATAGTAATATTAGCGATTAAGCCAATGCACATGCACTTTAAAGATAAATTATAAATGAATACTCTCAATTTTTCCAGACATGAGATATAGTATTTTAGAAAGAATGGAATGAATCCACCCATTCTTTCAACCTAAATGTTTATGTATGGGCAAATCTTAAGTGTGTGGAAATAAGAGCATGAAGGTGTTAAATGATCACTTTAAATTACATTTGTTATGTTTGAACAAATGACACTTGTAAAATCTTTACAATTTATGAACCGTCATTCTTTAGTTGAAATTAAACATATATAATGAGATATTATTTTATATAGCACTATGTTTTTTATGTAATAGTAATATTAGCGATTAAGCCAATGCACATGCACTTTAAATATAAATTATAAATGAATATTCTCAATTTTTCAGATACAAGATATAGTATTTTAGAAAGAATGGAATGAATCGACCCATTCTTTTGACCCAAATGTTTATGCATGGGCAAATCTTAAGTGTGTGGAAATAAGAGCATGAAGGTGTTAAACGATCACTTTAAATTACATTTGTTACATTTGAACGAATGACACTTTCGAAATCTTTACAATTTACGAACCGTCATTCTTTAGTTGAAGTTAAACATATATAATGAATCCACCCATTCTTTCGACCCAAATGTTTATGTATGGGCATCATTCATTCAAACATATCAAATGTAATTTAAAGTGATCGTCTAACACCTTCACGCTCTTATTCCCACACACTTAAGATCTGCCCATAAATATATATTTGGGTCAAAAGAATGGGTGGATTCATTCCATTCTTTCTAAAATACTATATCTCGTGTCTGAAAAATTGAGAGTATTTATTTATAATTTATCTTTAAAGTGCATGTGCATTGGCTTAATCGCTAATATTACTATTACATAAAAAACGTAATGCTATATAAAATAATATCTCATTATATATGTTTAATTTCAACTAAAGAATGACAGTTTGTAAATTGTAAAGATTTCGCAAGTGTCATTCATTCAAACATAACAAATGTAATTTAAAGTGATCGTTTAACACTTTCACGCTCTTATTTCCACACACTTAAGATTTGCCCATACATAAATGTTTGGGTCGAAAGAATGGGTGGATTCATTCCATTCTTTCTAAAATGCTATATCTCGTATCTGGAAAAATTGAGAGTATTCATTTATAATTTATCCTTAAAGCACATGTGCATTGGCTTATTCGCTAATATTACTATTACATAAAAAATATAGGACTATATAAAATAATATCTCAATATTGTTTAAAGAAATATATAAAATAATATCTCAATATTGTTTAAAGAAAATGGTTCAAATAACCAAAAACATTTTTATTTAAAAACTTATTGAAATAAGCAACCAATTTACACTTTGTGGCTAATTGTGCATAAATGTTTTTACAATATATTCAATAATAAATACCATTTATGTTTTCACACACCTCCTAATTCCAAAAAACTACTCAATAACACCAAGGACAGCCTACCACCCTTGCTGACACCTCAGGTGGTCTATAATATTGCCTGCCCTGAAAAATATTGTAAATCATCATATTATGGTGAGACCAGGGCCTCTCTGTCCACTAGGATAACCCAACACACTTACTCCTACAATAAAGCACTGGTGGACACTGCTTATAGTTCAGTTTTTGCACAGCACTGCACTTCATCTGGTCACGATTTCCAACCTGGAAATCTAGTAGTGGTTTGCAAAGAGCAACACAATCTTAAAGAAAGATAAAAGAGGCTTACTTTATCTCTAGAGATGGTGATGCCATAAATAGAAAAGACTCTTGCTACAAAATATCCAAGAAATCGAATGCATAATCATTTCATTTGCATAAATTTACATCGCTCTTAATTAATTTCTTATATTTTTACAAAACAGCTATGAATATGAGGGCTTTGACTCTTGAAAGCACTTAGCCATTTGATTAAATATATATATATATATATTAAAATAAAAATAATATATACTTTTCTTTATTTGTTTTTAGCTTTGTGTGCTTGTGCGTGTTAGCACATTTTATATATTTTGATTTAAAAATTTATTACAATTTTAGATATTTTTTATATGATAATTTACACAATATTTATTAGATATCAAAAATACAAATTATTAATAACTTATTTTGAATGGAAATACTTTATTTTCAAAAATAAAATGTTATATTAGCGGACAACACCAATATGGCCTAAAGCTATTTAGAAACTTAGCTTTCTACATAAGCAATCTAATTATAATAATGAGTATGAAAATATTGTAATTTTGCAATAAATACTAAAACAATTTAAACTTATAAAGCATATTTCATTAGATATAATGGAAATAAATAAATATTTATTCAGATTTTTTTAAAAAAAATTAGAAATAATGAAGATTTCATTGATTTTGTAAAATGAAAATAATCTTTCTAGAAATGATGATGTGTAATCTTTTTGTTTTGATTATGATCTCATTTTTTTTAATATTTATAAAAAAATGTAAAAATTTAAAATTTATTTTAGTAGTAAACAAAAATATCTATCAAATGAAGTCAATTTTATTATTTTCTGATAAGTAATAATGGTTTAATCTTAAATTTTACATTGAGTGTGAGAACAAAGAAAAACATTGAAATTTGAATGAATGCAAAAGTGTTAATACTTTTATGCAAATAGATGACTAAAAGTAGAAAAAATAAAGTAATCCGACTAAAACACATGTTGGATCATTTCAAAAAACCATTTGAGATCATAAAAATCAAACAGGCCTCAAATGCTTTTATGATTACACAGTGATTTTTCTACTTTTAGATGACTACATATTATTTTGCATTTGACTTTCAGTTTAATAGTAAGCATATTGAAAAATATTTCTGTAACAAATTTTATTAAAAAATAACTTTAAAAATAAAAATAATAACTTTGGAAATGAAAGAATTATAGTAATAATATTATCAATGTAAAATATTTCATGATTTCCATCTTTCAGGTTTGTGAAAGTATAATATACTTACAAAAATAAAATATATCTTTAAAAGGATGAATATTAACATCACATAATTTAGAAAAAATCTTGAAGCAAAAAAAAAGACCTAATTTTTCTTTATATATATCAGCCAGAATTTCCTCCTAAAATACAATCATCAAAAAAAGTTTTTTCTTTGATTACACCTGTCATCTAGAAATAATTGCTAAAATTAAAATACAGAATATTATACATTAGATTAATCTATTTACTGGATAAAAATTGTGAAATTATAGCAAAAGAAAAGCAAAAATAACTATTTCATGTATGGCAATCTTGATTGGCATTATAAATACTTGAAGTAATATTATTAACATGCACAATGGAAGCACAATAAGAAAAAAGAGTTATGATAATTTCATAACTTCTACATTGAATTAAGTTATAATACATTTAATGAAATCAATTTATTTAAATACATTTGAAAAGTAAAAAATGAAATCAATTTATTTATTGGTAATTTATAGATAATTGGAATTTTCTTAAGAACAGTAATATTATTATGACAGTTATGCAAAAGGTAGTATGTATTTTTAAAGGTGATCTAGAATATAGATAATATTTTTATTTATGAAAATGTGAATCAAAATAAAAAAAATACCCATTGTTTAAAATATAAATATAAAATGAAATGAAAAGGAATACAAAAAATATAAAATAAATACATAAAGTTATAGAAAAAAAATATTTAGAACTTTAGTATTCAAAGAAAGAATTTTTAAAGTTGTCATTGTTTATTACAAATATATCTTGAAGTACACAGTTAGTTCTTTTTTTTTTGCCATTGATTATATGATTTTATCAATGTTTAATAGAATAAAATACTATATATGGAATTTTATGACTGAAATAAAGATAAATGAAAGTTGTATTGGTAATTTAATTCTTTAATAGTTGTTAGTGCAATGTTTATAATAGAATTAATCATCATTATTATTAGGTTAATGAGTTATATTATTTTTAAGATATACAATATTTAATTACAAAAATATAATATTTACTAAATTTATAGTTTTACTACAGAATAAATTCTACTACAAAAGTTTAATCTTAATGCCTTATATTAATAAATATTATTTATTTATAACTAAGTTTTGAATATATACTCTTTATTAACAGTTAAAATTATTCAAATTTAATTATTGGATCATTCATGATAAAAAATACTTTAAAAAAACGATCAAACTTAGACTTTTTAAATAGAAATGTAACAGAGGATGTTTCTCCTCTCCTTAGTGTGTATATTCCAACATCATAGAGTCCAAATTTTTTTTTATCATGATAATATAAAATATTTAAAATATACATTTTACAAAAATTTATCAACATCATCAGTTAACTGCCAAAAGCAGGTCTTTTGCATCAACAAGACTACCTTCTCAAAGTCTTTGTTCCTTTTCTCTTCTGTTTCATTTAGCACTTTAACATTCCATATATATTTTAAATGTTATAATGATTAATGCTGTCATTACTGAAAAACAATTCTACTACCAGAATCATACAAAAGACAAATATAATTCAAAGTCTAATATAAACTAATATCAATCATTTATTTTAAAAATATTAATAATAACAACAAATTAATTCCTTTGTTTACACAATATTTGATCATTGTTCAAATAGGATTACTTGGATTCAAACTTTAAGATGATTGAATTTTATACTTTAGTTTAAATAACAAATAGAGTTAAACACAAACATTGCATTACATTCAGTTTTGAATCCCAAATCTCATTTATAAAGTCAAAATCAAGAAAATGTGAGAATGAATATCTAAATGCACTATTAGCTAGATGATTAATTAATCAAGTTTATTATTGCAATAGAAATGTGTACAATTTTTTTTTTTTAAAAAATATTGCTATCAAGTAATTGAGAATGCATAGTATAAGTATATGTTTGTTTCTATCATCTAAATATTTTAGATTTATATATATATATATTCATTGATAATGGCTCTAACATAATAAAACATGAGTTAAATCTGAGAAACTGGAGAAAATTTCATCTGTTCTAGTGCTTGGAAACTCGGCTGGGTAAAAGATATGATTTAACAATCTTTTGGCATTGAACTAGTTCTATTAGCCATTAATTCAAAACTACACACTAAAAATTTCACGTTGTTATTATCACACTCATCATTAGTACTCATAATTAATTTTGGCATTTAATTAATTTTTTCTTTTATTTTCTTTTTTAAAATTTTTTTTTTTTTATCAATTACTAGTTGATATCAAAAAAGAAAAGAATTCAAGCAAATAAACAAACAAATAAAAAGCCTTTAAAAAAGCAAGATTTTTTTTTTTTAATTTAAACAAAAAAAATCTTTGACGTTTCTCTTTTCTATCACTGAAATTCGGCATGTAAAGATGTTTTTGTATTCTCATCTTTCAATCAATATATCCATTTATTGGCTTCATTTTTTTTTTTTTTTTTGAAAACATTAAATATATGAAAATTCTTCTAGGTTTTTATTTCTTCTTTTACAAAGTTTACCAATCAGGATAAAAACTTTAACTGACGGAGAAAGCAAAAATATTATGAGTAAGTATTTTAAAAAAAAAAATCAATGCTAACTTTTTTCATCATTATTTACAGTATACCTATCTACATACACAACTAAAATAATGTTCAAAGAGAAAAAATAGATTGATAAAAATAAATTAAAGAAAAAATTATAATTATAAATTTCGATAAAATATAATGGATACAATTAAACTTGGATGGCCTGCTTTCGATAGAAATAATGTAATATTAAAAAAAAAGTACTTTTGCTTAGAAATAAAAATTTAAATAAATATATTTAACCAGTGCTTAATTATAGATATGCAATGTGGGCACTTAACACAAAGTGTATGTGACAGTGCAGAGTTCAGATTTATGCTAAGATTATCAAGGAAGTAAAATAAGTATAAACAATGGCTTAATTGGGCATGTTTGAAAATAAGACCTCTACCACGTGATAAAGACTGCATCATTTTTCACTTTTAGTCACTACATCAATATTAATCTTTTTCAGAATAATCTAGTAACCCTTTGTCAAATAAAAGGTAAATATTCATTTACTGAATATTAATTAATGGCCTGTTGCATTAGATATGGGCAGGCTACTTGAAAAAAAAAATCATTAGCCTGATTATGAGCAGTAAACACTAAAAAAAAATTTTTTTTAGACCAGAGTTGAAGTCTATGGGTCAGAAAAACAGATAAATGAACTTCACCTCCAGGTCCTTTACCAAAAAAAAAAAAAAAAACTGAAATAAAATACTTGGATACTATTGAGATAATTAAATGACTAAAATGGGCAGGTTACTTGAAAAAAAATTATTAGCCTGATTGTATTAAAAAAATTTTTTTAGACTAGAATTGAAATCTATGGGGTAGAAAAAACAGATAAATACACTTCACCTCGAGGTCCTTTACCAAAAAAAAAAACAAAAAAAAAAAAAATGAAAATACCTGGATACTATTGAGATAACTAAATGACTAAAATAAAATGATCTGAAATTTCTAAAAGAAATGATAACAGCTGCACAACTGAATCCTAAGCAAATATAAGCCAATTTTAAGAGACTTATAACCAGACTAAATGCTGAGATGACTGAATATGGAAAGTTTTCTGGATTGATGTGAATGTGAAATATTATAATTTCAAAGTATGGGAATAAACTCAAAGAGATAATCTACTTATATTTGATCTATAATAATTAAATAATATATGCATTCTAATTAGACATAAATAGATATATCTATATCAGGGTACCCATTATGCCATCCTTGTGTATGTCTGTGTGTGTATATATATATATATTGTAATGGACGTACGACCCACCCCCAACCATTTACCTAAACCCACACCATTACATACACCGCGACAAGAAACCGGCCATCCATGAAGGATTGGAAAGATCCAGCAACATTACAGTCAAAGTAGTTCTTAACTACCACTCAATCCTCTTCATTTGATAATATTCACAGGATCTACCCACTTTTCACTTCAATCCATTAAATTCCCAGAATTCAAACCCAGTCGTAATCTGAGTAGCTACTCTGTTCAGGTATGAGTTATGATAAGGAGATATCTAGCCAATGTGAGCACTGACTTGACATTTTGGTTCATATGGTACATTTATTAGGTTCGTGTTGCATATATGTTCCCATATAAATAGAGATATGTAAAGTTAGTGATGTGTTATCAATAAATTATATACAAGCCTTGATGTAAGATCAAATTAAATTAACAAATTTATTATAACTCAATATAAAACATTAAGATGGACAAAATATGAACTTAAAAACATAATAACTATGAATTATAACACTTCCACATAATCTCATCAAAATAACAAAAATGAAAATATCATCCACCACATGTCACTATTGGTACTCATCAGCATCTGCATTTCATGCCATTGTATTAAAATCTTGATTTAAGATCAGTAATATCATCTAACAAATGACATTGGTCTTTAAATTTGAAATAAATATGATATAACCATTATACCATGTAAATTGTTATCTTGTAATATATTTAAAATAATGGGTCCGTTTGTAACTCTACTACTATGTATGATAACTAGAATTGCCATCAATGTATTAAAATTAATTACATGCACTTATAAGTAATGGTTAGTATGCAACTAATTAATAAATGGTTAAAATGGTTTTATTAACAATTAACTTTGTTTCTAAAAATGTTGTGTCTATAATTTGTCAAGGAATAAGTCTTACCTCCCCGTATGCTCAGTTTTATCATAATTCAGTCCCTCTTTTCTTAAAAAAAAACAGTTATACCTTTTATTTCAACAAAACATTTTACATCATAAAATGCATAATGTTAAATTTCTTTGCACTTCCATCTCAAAATTCAAATATGGAAGTAAAAGAAAAGAGAGAAAACCTTACAAAATTTACAAAATTAACGTGTTAACAACAACAAACAAACAATAACATGTCAACATGAATTTATGGATGATTCTGTAGACATCTTGGGTAACAGGAGCATCTTCTTTCAGATGGTAAAATTCATTGTAGATTGGGAATTTTCAGCATCTCTTATAGTTGCCTCATTTTTCAAAGTAGTGCCTTTAACAATTTATCCATCTCCCACAAGCTGAACAGGTAGTTTGGATAACATCTGGTTTGGCAACTTTCACAGTTGATCTTAAAAAAACTTCCACATACCATCTGGTAGCCATCGTATATATATATATATATGATGGTGGGAATTCACACATATATGTAGTATACATCGTCTTCTTCAAACACATCTGAGGTGCCTTGACCCTTCACAATGAATATTTAGCACAGCTGCATAATTCTTTACACTAGTATATATATACAATTATTTCCTTTCATCAATGGTTGGTACGTTATAGCTATATACTGAAAAACACTATTAAAATCGATCTTTGGGTAGTAACTGTTATTAAATCTAAAGTCTCAATATTTCTATAATTACCAGACGCTTGATTACTTGAATAAATATCTTTTCACATATCCTATAACGAATAGTTCAAATGAATTATACAAAAAATAAAAAAGTCTTGCTGCCTATTAGGTTTCAATCAAAAAAGTTCAATTCCAATGGATTTTAATTTTCATATATATATATAAAATTAAATAACTTACAGTTCTAGATTTCCTTGTACATTAGATTTTTTTTCCTTTAAAATGCTGAAAAATGTTTTTATCAAAATATAATTTTCAAATTATTTGACTTGTCGTCGTTAAAGAAAAACTTGCGTATATCTTTTTCTGTACTTGTTTTTAATTTTTTCAGCCATCAAAAAAAAAAAAAAAATGTTGTTGCTGTCATGGTTATTGTCAAGCACGTTCTACTAGATTTTCTTTCCCCTTCCCTTCACAACACTAGATTATAAAATTGCTTTTTTTTCCTTTACAAAACTTTCTCAATTGTTTAAATATCGTTTTGTCAAGGGTTATTGTAAAACATTAATAAAATGAAAATTAGTAACAAATTTCTATTAATTACTTTTATCATTATTATTTTGTTTCAAGCATTTCCAGTTTGTAAAATACAATATAATTTTATTCATACCTTTATATCTAATAAACTTGAACTGTTCAATGGATGTATTAATTTTATAAATTAACACATACATGTGTATATCTATCTACACACATGCTTTATTACATTCCCAAATGTTTAATTTTTTTTATGTTTAAAGTTCTATGCTCAATGCATTTTATTGTAAGGATAAGGATAAGACCTGTGGGAATCCTTACAATACCCCCCAATCCAAAAAGGTCAAAAGTTTAATCGCTTTGAACCCCTGACATTTACTAAAATAGGAAACACATATTTAGATACAGTGTCAGGTCACCATAGAGGGTTATTTTCCTTTTCATATAGTAAGATATATCTGTAATTATCTATCTCTTCTTCCATTTTATATAGTAAGATATTATCTGTAATTATCTATCTCTTCTTCCAGTCAGTTGGTTTGCTAAATTACAATTTTATGTCTGTATGAAATTTTGACCCCTTTTAACACTCATATTCAATAATTCAGTTTACTTTCTCTATTTAATTTTTACTTAAATAGTACTATCTATCATATAATTGTATCATGATGGAGTGAAACAGAATCTGACTGGTTCCATACTCCTATTTAGGCAGCATGAAAACTTGTCTCATTGGCTCCTTGTCCTGCTCCACAGAGTTTCAAGATCCTAGGATAAACACACAGAATATGGAGTGTCCATACACCTACACAGTAAGATTCACCCTCATATCTCAGTCAGTTCTGAAAGTAGCTGATAATTTCTCAATTATGAAGTCGGACTACTCTCATCACAAAGTGCTCTTTCATTTCACTAGTTTCCATGTTGTCTCCTTTTGAACAACACATAAATGGTAATTATGAGTGCCCTCTAAAATAATCACCTTCCACCCCTCTTCATATCCATCCTGGATTATCCATTTTCACATATTCAAATTTGGTTGCTCTTGATCATTTTTTTTATTGACCTCATGATATTCTGCACCTTTCAGTCATTGCACTAATTTCCTCAATGTTTCCTGCCTAACCAAAACTTGGTTTCAGACTTCTAGGATTGTAAGTCCCTTTTATTTCTCCATTGACATTTAGCCAAAATGTATTAGAGTTAGCTTGTTTGACAATAACAAATGGACCATCATATTTGTGAAAAAATTTGATACTTATATTCGGTCGGTTTACTAATGGGATGTACCTTCACGAAAACTCTATCCCGTACTCCAAATTTATGTATTTTCCTCCTATTTTTATTATTCGTTAAACATGCTTGCTGTGCTAGTCGCTGTTGCACCAAGAAAATATTGGTTTCCTCATCATGTTGGTATGGTCCAACAATGGGTTTGTATTTTTTAAATAAAGGTGGTACAAGTTTTTAAAATGAAGTTCACTGGGTGTGAATCCGGTAGATTCATTCACACTCCAATTGATGTAACTTGTTACTTTCTCAGTCTGTTTTACCCAACCTCTGTGCTCATCCATTTGGTAAGTCCTAAACAAACGTCCAAGCTCCCACATTATGCATTCGCAAGGGTTGGACTGTGGATTTCTAATAGATGTGAGCACATGTTTGATCTTCAACTTTTCCACCCAACCTTTCCATTGTTTAGGTAGTAAAGGAGATCCATAGTCAGTTAGTATGATCTTTGGATTCCCTATCTTAGAAAATTGTAAGGTGTCTAATGCCTTGATGGTGTATCTAGCATTAGCTTGAGGTATAAGGTATGCTGAGACATATTTTGAAAAAAGATCATAGGCAACCAACAAGTACTTTTGCTTGTTGAATGGAGGCAAAGGCCTGTAGTAATCGATTGCCAAGATCTCATTAGGTCTATTAGGAATGATGGACTTTGACATTTCACTATAGTTTTGGTTGACCGACTTGGCTCTAAGGCACACTAGACAACTTTGAATTACTTTCAGAATGTCTCTATACATACCTAGCCAACAAAACCCATTTCTGATGGTATGCTCTGTTTTCCGAGCACCATAGTGTCCATACAAACAGTGAATATACGTGATGAGTGGGATGTGCAATACTTCAAGTATTACTACCCTCCACTTTTCTGTATTTTCATCAATCCTATATAATAATACTTGATCCCTTAATTGGTATAAAGTAAGATTTTCATGTGCATTCAAAACCTCTTCACCTTTCAAACCTTTTATAATAGGGCACAATCTCTGATTCGTAAGTTGTAACTCAGGTAACATTTCCAATCCATCCTCTACATTGCTATCAATGATTGCATCGATATTTGTGATGTATGTTTTCTCTATGGAGATAGATGGTTCTGTTCTGACTCACATGGATTCTGACTGAGTGCATTGGCTATGATGTTCTCGGATCCCTTACAATACTGTATAGTGTAGTTAAATCCCTGTAACAGTAAACTCCACCTAATAAGGCGAAGATTTGTTAGATAGCAGTGGTTCAGGAATTGGAGACTCTTATGATCTGTGATCAGAGGTATTACCCTGATCCAAGAAGTATTTGTTGGAACTTTTGGAAGGCTCATACTATTGCGAATGCCTGCTTCTCTGTCATGGTATAATTAATTTCAGGGCCTTTCAGGAGTTGGCTTACAAAATAGGATACCTGGACATCCATCTGCCTGTATTTGAGATAATGTTACCCCAATGCAAAACTGCTGCTATCCGTTTGGACCACGAAGGGCTTGTCAAAATTAGGGAAAGCCAGCATAACCTGTTCCATAAACTCTGCTTTTTTCTCAAAAGCACTATCCTGCTCTTCAGTCCACTTTAATTTTTCTTCCTTTCATATTAGTTTCAATAATGGCTCCATATGATTAGAAAAATTGTGATAAAAACGATGGTAATAATTACACAATCCTAAGAATGATCATATTTGTTTTTTTATTAACAGGCCTAGGAAAGTTTTGAATCACACAAATTTTGTCTGGGTGAGGCTTTATTCCATTACTACTTACAATATGGCCTAAAATGACCACCTGGTTAGAAAATAAGGTATTTTTTTAAAGTTAATCTTAATCCCTTTTTGGAAGCATTCCTGGAAGAACACAATCAGATGTTGAAGATGTTCTTCAACTGATGTGGATGTGATGATTACATCATCCACATATATAGTTATAATTCGCTTAACCTCAGGAGATAGGGTTCTATCCAGGCATCGGATCAGACTGGCTCCGCTATTTATCAATCCAAACGGCATCCTATTAAACTGGTATCTGTAACCCTCATACCTAAAGGCAGTGTATTGACAATTGTCTGGGTGAAGTTCAATCTGCCAATAACTGGAGGTTAGATCGAAGCTGGAAAACACCTTCTTATTTCCAAATCTTACGAACAAGTCATGTATGGGTGGTGGAATGTTCCTGTCAGGAACAGTAATCTTATTTAGTTGCCGGAGGAACAGTAATCTTGTTTAGTTGTCAGGCATCCAAACAAAATCTCATCAACCCATCTTTCTTCTTCACTGTTATGATTGGATTACAATACGGTGAAGAGCATTTGGAAATAATTCCCCACTCTAACATTTTGTTAAGTTGTTTCGAACTTTCCTGCCTATACTGATAAGGTACTGGATTGAAATGACTGATCTTTCATCAATTTAACTCTCAACAACTCCTGGAATTTCTGAAAAAATTGGACTGAGTTGATAAATTAAAGATTGTAACTCACATTCTCGCTTTAAAGTAGATTTGATTCTGTGAGTTTAGTGTCAATCAATGCTTCTGGGATGCAATCAACTTCACAGAGACCATACCTTGTAGATCATGTCATTTCTAAGGTCTCATTTATTTTTATAATCCTACTTGAAAAATCAATAATACAAGAGTTCATGTGCAAGAAGTCTGCCCCTAAGATTACATCATGGATTAATCCATTTAGTATCAAGAAAACATGATAAAGTGTAGTTTGGTTAAACTTGATCTCTACCAAGATCTGTTTTGTTCGAACTTTGCCTTACTACTATTGGCCATCGTCACTTGCATAGACTTTAAAGGTAGCATCGTAATTGTGGGATTTTCACTCAGTATCCTTTTATAAAATTGATCAGAAATGACCGAAATTTGACTACCTAAGTCTAAGTCCAATAGCGCTTTAACTGACAAATTCTCAAACAACACCTCTATCATAGGACAACTTTGTTGAACATAATTTGGCATTCCATCTTCCCATGAACATGTCATATTGGTGATCTCCCATTTTGTCAAAGGTCTTTTGTTTCTCAGAGTATTTATTGTTTCTTGAGGTAAAAAACTAGGTCTCAAGTACCCCATTAGTTTGATTTTTTTAAAATTTGGGGTGCAGAATTACTGCATCCCGGTTTTGGAGAGCTTCCTAAACTTGGTGATGAGTCTCTTGTGGCTTTGATCTTGTTTGGTCGTGTGTGCTTCGGAGACCATAAGTGTGATGCATTGGTTGGCGGCATCCTCTCCTTTCAAGGATTTGCATTGGTAATATCCTTCCTTTTCCTATAGAATACAGCATTGACTGAAGGTTTGTTCTTCCCTTTTTTCCGGACCTCGTGTAGATAAATTGGTATTATTTATATCTATACTGGCCAAAAGTTCAGCAACCTGCTCTGTTTCTTGCACTAGTACATAGGAGGGATTGTTCTACATGCAAAGGCAAGTTTCTCTTGACTATCCGAATGATCTCCGATTCTGTGAGGTGGTATGCATCCACTGTGCATAATCTGGTAACCTGTCATTGAAAAAACTTCGCGAATGTTTCCCCAGGCATCGACTTGTACTTTTCCTGGAGTATATGGTATAGGATGGCTTCTTGTCTATCCCAATTCCAGAAATTACGTACCAATAAGTTCAATATTCCTCAATTGTGGATGGGATTTGATACAGTGATTCCCAACACATTAATGCATCACCCTGGAGGTGACTATAGGCAATAATAACTCTTTCAGCTTCTGATAAACCTCTGTTAACTGAAAAATATAATTATAACTTCGAAGATGTTCTATCGGTGCTTTGTTCAAGAAACCCTTAAAGACTTTAAGTTTCATGAATTGGTTTATCGCATTTATCTGTGAAATGATCCCTTGGGTTTCATTCACTTCTTGAAAATCCATATGGTTCTTCATCTGATAGGGTTCATCAGCCATCTGCTGATCATTGGCGTGTTTCTCATTCAAGCACGTGTAAAGCAAATTCATGTCCTCTACCTCAGTAAATGTCTTGGAAGCAAGTATGCTCTCCCCATACTGTTCTTGAGTTCCAAGATCATCCCTTGAGATCTATCTCATGAGAACTCTATTATTTGGTTTCTTCCGACCCTTCAATCTCTCACGTGCTTCATTAGTAGACTCAATTAACTTCTAAAGGGTGGTCTTTCCAATCATTGTATCAGTCTCCATGGAGGCTACCTTGTCCCCAAACTGAGCTAAACAATGGATGAGAGATCCAAGTGTCTCTTCATGGCCTTTGTTTTCAACATTGTGGGTCATGGAAAGATTGTTCAGCTTTGCTTGAACCATCTCAAGCTCAGCTTGTAATTCTTCCCTAAAAGTGTTCTGCTTACTCCATACCTCTTTATTCATGACCTCTTGTGTTTGGTAAACTTGTTTTATCTCTTGATCGATAGGAGTAGTAATATGTTCAGCAAATTCATTGACACACTCTTGACACTTAGTACTTTCTTCTTCAACCCTGTGCCTTACTTCATCATTATCAGTTTGCACTTTTCCCACATCCTGCTCAACTGTCCTACTCTTTTGGATAGTCAGGTGTTGACTTCCTGAATCCTCACCTCCAACTTCTCCTCAATTCCTACTAACCCCTTCCTCATGTCTTTTTGGAATTGAGATATATCTCCTTTTAAACCTACCTTGACTTGGTTGACATCGGCTCTTGTTGCTATGTTATCCAACCTACTATTTAAATCTCCTTTAAAATCATTAATTCATCTATACATCTCGTTTCCCATATTGGCCATATTTGACTCTAATTTAGACTTGAATCTCGATTCCATGTTGCCCATATTTGTTCCCAGAGCAGTCATCTTCAGCATCATCTCACGCAGGATTTGTAGTGTGATGGATTTGCTTTCATTAGATGGCATCAATTGATCCCCTAGCATAGGAATCACTTCTTGGTAAGGGGTCTCTGGGAGTTGAGTATTTTGTTCGGTCCTCCTCTAATGATTGAATATGTTGCCACATCTCTTCCGTAGGTTCCCTAAATGCCTGTTGGCATACCAACCTTTCTCCTATAATTGTGTCTGTATCTAAATTTTCACTTTTTTGATTTACCTCTGTCTCATCAACTCTTTCATCTATCTTTAAAATGATCTGGCCACTTCTTAATAGCATAAAGGTAGATATGTCAATATAATCGTTATGAGACAGAATATTCCCTTATTTATTCTTCTATACAATAACTATTTTTTTACAATATGGATATTCATTGTGGGATCTCAGCTTCCCCTTCTGGTTCTCTGAAGACAATGAAACAGAAACAAAAAAAAAATTAAACTACCATCACTTGTACACTTATTAAGTCCCAATCTACTTCCAACTACAAATCGATTCAACTATCATGATTAAGATACTCACATCTAATCATTATATATATATATATATATATATATATATATATATATATATATATATATATATATATTATTATTATATATATTAATATATTGTATATCACTACTTCACAATCTATAACATTGATGTTAATTCTCTCATTGCTCACATTTGTCTAATGACTAGATTTCCTTTAAATTAATATATATGGGCTAAATACTTGTTCATGCCCCAACATTGTTGTGTGCCAAAAATGTAATGGATGGACAACCTGTCCCCAACCATTTACCTAAACCCCACACCACACACCACTACATACACCACGACAAGATCCAGCCGTCCATGGATGATTGGAAAGATCCAGCAACATTACAGTCAAAGTAGTTCTTAACAACATTACAGTCAAAGTAGTTCTTAACTACCACTCAATCCTCTTCATTTGATAATATTCACAGGATCTACCCACTTTTCACTTCAATCCATTAAATTCCCAGAATTCAAACCCAGTCGTAATCTGAGTAGCTACTCTGTTCAGGTATGAGTTATGATAAGGAGATATCTAGCCAATGTGAGCACTGACTTGACATTTTGGTTCATATGGTACATTTATTAGGTTCGTGTTGCATATATGTTCCCATATAAATAGAGATATGTAAAGTTAGTGATGTGTTATCAATAAATTATATACAACCCTTGATGTAAGATCAAATTAAATTAACAAATTTATTATAACTCAATATAAAACATTAAGATGGACAAAATATGAACTTAAAAACATAATAACTATGAATTATAACACTTCCACATAATCTCATCAAAATAACAAAAATGAAAATATCATCCATCACATGTCACTATTGGTAGTCATCAGCATCTGCATTTCATGCCATTGTATTAAAATCTTGATTTAAGATCAGTAATACCATCTAACAAATGACATTGTTCTTATAACCATTATACCTTGTAAATTGTTATCTTGTAATATATTAAAATAATGGGTCCATTTATAATTCTACTACTATGTATGATAACTAGAATTGCCATCAATGTATTAAAATTAATTACATGCACTTATACGTAATGGTTAGTATGCAATTAATTAATAAATGGTTAAAATGGTTTTAAAATGGTTTCTAAAAATGTTGTGTCTATAATTTGTCAAGGAATAAGTCTTACTTCCCTGTATGCTCAGTTTTATCATAATTCACTCCCTCTTTTCTTAAAAAAAAACATTTATACCTTCTATTTCAACAATACATTTTACATCATAAAATTCATAGTTAAATTTCTTTGCACTTCCATCTCAAAATTCAAATATGGAAGTAAAAGAATAAAGGAGAGAAAACCTTACAAAATTTACAAAATTAATGTGTTAACAACAACAAACAAACAATAACATGTCAACATGAATTTATGGATGTTTCTGTAAACATCTTGGGTAACAGGAGCATCTTCTTTCAGATGGTAAAAATCATTGTAGATTGGGAATTTTCAGCATCTCTTATACTTGCCTCATTTTCAAAAGTAGTGACTTTAACAATTTATCCATCTCCCACAAGCTGAACAGGTAGTTTGGATAACATCTGGTTTGGCAACTTTCACAGTTGATCTAGAAAACTTCCACATACCATCTGGTAGCCATCGTATATATATATATATATATATACATGATGGTGGGAATTCACACATATATGTAGTATACATCGTCTTCTTCAAACACATCTGAGGTGCCTTGACCCTTCACAATGATTATTTAGCACACCTGCATAATTCTTTACACTAGTATATATATACAATTATTTCCTTTCATCAACGGTTGGTACATTATAGCTATATACTAAAAAACACTATTAAAATCGATCTTTGCGTAGTAACTGTTAATAAATCTAAAGTCTCAATATTTCTATAATTACCAGATGCTTGATTACTTGAATAAATGTCTTTTCACATATCCTATAACGAATAGTTCAATAGAATTATACAAAAAATAAAAAGTCTTGCTGCCTATTAGGTTTCAATCAACTGACTATGATTTTTTTTTTTAATGTACATAGTTCATATAGAAGTTCAATTCCAATGGAGGCATAAAGATATTCTCGTGTTTTAATTTTCATATATATAAAATTAAATAACTTACATTTCTAGATTTCCTTGTACGTTAGATTTTTTCCCTTTAAAATGCTGAAAAATGTTTTTAATCAAAATATAATTTTCAAATTATTTGACTTGTCGTCGTTAAAGAAAAACTTGCGTATATCTTTTTCTGTACTCGTTTTTAATTTTTTCATTTCAACAAAAATTTTATTAACAATAAATAGTGATTACATACTAATAAAGGATAGATAAATGAATAAATTGTACAATAATATGATTGTATAATGTTCTATTTGTTATCTGGCTAGATTTTGTTATGAGAGTACAATTGTTATACTCTTATGTGGTTAGGTATAGTGATGAGATTCTAAGAACTTGATTAATGGAATAAACATTTTTTTTATATAAACATGAATATTTTCTTTTAGAATTTCCTATTCTATAATGCTGGATAGGTGGGAGTTGATAATCAGAAAAAAGATAGAGCAGTTAAAGACCAGGTGTCATCAAAGACTTTACTGAAGGCCAGGAGCTGGTCACGTTTCTTGATTTTTTTGAGCGTTTGATAAAACAATGGTATGATTTGTGGTGGCGGTAATTCCATGAGAGTTTTGCATCTCACTATCCATATGGAATAAAGGACAAAGTTAGAAAGCCTTATTATTGAAAAAAACCCATTATGAATGGCATTTTCAAGTGAGAAAATCATATCAGGTCTTATGTTGGAACTTTCAGTGTTTTAAGTCTTGGGCACCGGTGTATAATATGGTCTATGGTTTCATCTTCACGAGCATACAGACCACATATAGGGTCAATGCTGGTAAAACCTCTTCGGTGATAAAGGAACCAATTCGTGGGAAGCGCATTAAGATTTATTTTAATGATGAAGTCAAGGAATTTGGGTTCCAGACTCCATCTTTTAAAGTGTGAAATGAGTCTTTGGTTGGTTACTTTTAGGCTGGTTTTTATGGGTTGTTGATTATAGTTGATTATATTGTATGCTTCCCATAAGGTGATTTTTTTGTTAAGGTTAAAGGGCATTATTGGGTTATAAAGTTGTAGGTGGTCTATTAGGGAGGCTATCCATGAACTGGCAGAGGGCGGAGGATGATCTGTCGGCGTAATTTTTTTAATAATGTTGGAGTATCCACAGGAGAGGATCAGATTATGTAGAGTGTTGTGGGTTTTCTGTAAAATTATTGCTTGTATTGAATGCAATGACAGTCCATTGAACCTGCGTGGTCGTTGGAAGTCTCGCAAGCTAATAGCAACTGTCCTCCCTCTCCAAAGAAGTTTGGTACATAATCGGTTGATTTTATTTTGAAACTGTTTAGACATTTTTATGAATGGAAGGTAATATGAGATTTTTGACATTATGATCATGTTGAGGAGGCCAACCTTTCCATATAATGAAAGGTATACTCTAGAGAGTGATGTGGTGATGGCTTCAGTTGAATGGAGGATTGCATCTTGAATCTCTCTTGCCATTGCAGTTGGTGTTTTGAAGATTGGGAAACCTAGGTATCTTTGGGGTTTTGCAGAAAAGGGAGAGTTAATTTGTTTACCAGACATAATCTTCCAGATGGAAGATTTGTTAAAGTTTATTTGTAGGCCAAGTTTCACTGTATTTCTGTTTAAGATGTTCATGAGAGGGGAAGGTATTTAATGGTCGGAAGAACAACCATGATGTTATCTATATATGCAAATACATTGAAGTTTTTATTGAGAGAGGGAAGGAAAATTCCAGGGAGGTTTTTTTCTATATCCATCAGAAGAGGGTTGATGTATGCTGTGAAGAAAAGGGCAGCCATCAAAAAAAAAATTTGTTGTTGTTGTCATGGTTATTGTCAAGCACATTCTACTAGATTTTCTTTCCCCTTCCCTTCACAACACTAGATTATAAAATTGCTTTTTTTTCCTTTACAAAACTTTCTCAATTGTTTAAATATCGTTTTGTCAAGGGTTATTTTAAAACATTAATAAAACAAAAATTAGTAACAAATTTCTATTAATTACTTTTATCATTATTATTTTGTTTCAAGCATTTCCAGTTTGTAAAATACAATATAATTTTATTCATACCTTTATATCTAATAAATTTGAACTGTTCAATGGATGTATTAATTTTATAAATTAACACATACATGTGTATATCACACATGCTTTATTACATTCACAAATGTTTAATTTTTTTTTATGTTTAAAGTTCTATGTGCAATTCCTTTTTTTGTAAGGATAAGGATGAGACCTGTGGCAATCCTTACAATATATATAAATAAATAAATGATATACTTTATGAGTTCATCCATGTATAATATTGATAATGAAAATATCAATGTTTTGATTTGATTACAAATGCTATCAATTAGATGATAAATAGAACATTATAAAAATGGTTGTAGAGACACTGTAAACACTGGTTTATAACAATGTTAAAGTTCTAACAATAGTAAAACAGGTATATAAAATGGAAAAAAAAAGTCAGAAATTTTTTAGAGTAATATGTTTTTTAAAAAATTATTCCAAATTGGAAGAACTTTGCATGTGTCATCAACCAGAAACATAGATATATTCATTACCAAAATCATACATGGACGAACCCACATAATATATCATTTGTATTTGTAACTCATGAAAATCTTCATGGGAACATATATATATATTTTAAAAATGTATTTATAAAACAAAATTATCAAACTTTTACACTTTTTACTAAAATAACTAAGCTATTTGGAAAGAACATATCTCTAACTCCTATAACCAATGAGATGGACGCTTGAATATTAAATGCAAAATTACAATACCGTATTTACTCTGGTAATATCAGATCTTTAATTTTTCAAAAAATTATTTTGTATAAATACACTTTTTGATCTTAAATTTAATTGAAACAATTTTCTCAGCAAGTGCATTAAGTTAAAAATGATATTTTTACTTATAAATATTATGCTCCCCCTTTCCTCCCAAATCAAATATTAATACATAATAGATTAAATTCAGTGATAACAACTGCTATTTTCTTACTTTTAAAAAAAGAAGCATAGCCTTAACAAATATATATATATATATTGTAATGGACCAAGCAAAAATTAGAATCTTAATATATGTGATTAATGCCCAATGATTGATCACACCATTTGTAATGGAACAGATTATCTCTAGCCCCAATAATTGGTCATTAATTGGAATAAAACAGAACAAAATGGCTATTTATGCCACATTTTATTTGTACATTGAGGCAATAGTACAAGTTTGATTCCCTAAAGTTCTCCAGTTATAAATATATCACATTTGATAGTATGCTTATTTCAACTCTAATACTTATTGTTACTATATGATTGCTCTTTCGGTTCTCAATGTTGAGGGTCTTCTTCATATTCACGTTACTCCTTGGAATTCAAACTCCACAGTTATATGCATAATTCTAATAAACTAGGGTAATGATTATCATAAATTTGATATAAAACTATAATTATTTACATCTGATTTATGTATGTGACATGTCATGGATAATGAAAAGTTAAATAAATGATATGGCATGGGTAATGAAAGCTAGATAAATGATATGACATGGGTAATGGAAAGCTAGATAAATGATATAACATAGCTAATAAAAAATTAGATAAATGATATAGCATTGCTAATGGAAAGTTAGATAAATGATATAGCATTGCTAATGGAAAGTTAGATCAATGATATGGCATGGCTAATGGAAAGTTAGATAAATGATATGGCATGGCTAATGGAAAGTTAGATTAATGATATGGCATGGCTAATGAAAAGTTGGACAAATGGTATGGCATGGATAATGAAAAATTAGATAAATGAGGAATCATACATAAGTTCTAATTAAATTAAATAAATCATTAAGAACTTTATTCAATTGTGGGTGATTTACAATCTTTTGGAACATATCAATCTGATGTTTAAGTAGGTCAGATCATCCTTCATTTGATTCATATATTATGATCATCCCCCTAACCTTTGACCCCATGTAGGATGGTCATCCGCTACCTGCACTAATCATTCGCTTAGTCTAACAACATAATTTAAGATTATTTTGATATGATCATCCTGCTGAGCAATCCTTCTATTCCCTAACTTTAACTTGTCTACTTTATTCCATGGTGATGTATTGTGGATTATTGACTGCACCTTTGGGTATGAAGTCCCCTCCCCCCTTGATGATACCAGTTTTTATGATAGCAATAGCCACTTATACAAGAGGTTTAGTCAGTCATGCAGAATAACAAATAATAATAATAATCAAGTTAATTTAACAATAACAATAAATTTATAAAATTGTCCTGTACTAGTGTGAGCATTTAATATTTTATAGATAAAATCTCACCTTAACACCAATCAGTCATCCAGTCCTTTAGTTGTTAGGTCTAGGGATCAGCATCTAGATTTTACAATCAAAAATCATAGTGATTGACCTGTAACCCCTATGATTGATGATTATAAAACTGGATCATCAATTCTTTCAAAAAAATAACAACAAAGTTATACAACAAAGAAAAATGGCTTCTACACGATACATATATAATTTGAATAATTGAAATTGTTAGTCCATGTAGTTAGCTATTCTTCAGCATGTGGATACACAGAAGATAAGATGGATCTTGGGAGTTGGTAATCCATTTATGATGTCTGGTCATTCTCTAAGTAATCAGTTGATGACTTGCCAGTGGACAGGTAATGTTCCTTTGTTTACTGCTGCTTTCTCCATGATCCTAGTGAATACTGTCTCCTTCTTGTGATGGTAAAGACATTACTGATGTTATTAGCATAATAGGATATAACTGGCAGTATCCCATCTGTGGCTTTTAATTAGTTTTCTACCCCGACATCCTTTTGTATTGCTTAATATTCATTAGAATTAATATTATTGCTATAGATTAGAAGGTGTGTGGTCTTGTTTTGGTTTCTTCAGCTGGCTAATAATTCTTCTTATGAGCTTTGTGTCACTGAGTAATAAAATTTACATGAGTTATTTCCTTTCAATTATTAATGTAAGTCTTTTCTATGGAAATATAATATTCCTTTGACCTTTATAAACTTTTCCTCCTATAATTGTTTTCAATAGCTTTTGGAGATAATTTGTTCTTTTATACAATCATCAAATTATAAATTGAACATTAGTTCATTTTTAAGCATTATTTTAATGTGTGTTGATAACTTAAAAATTATTATCTCTTTCTATTCTTGATTTACAATTCAGTTTCTTTTCTCACATATGCAGTCTGTGTCATGAGCATGTTATATCATGCTGTATTCCCATTGTTTAAGTGTTTTAATTTTGTTTATAGTCTCATTAATAATTTTTTTTTAAAAATTTTTTTTTAATAATTTAAGTTTAAATCCCATTTTTCTTTGTTACTCTTTTATGCCAAGTTCGGGAATTTGGTAAATTGAGTATCAATTACTCTTATTTTGTAGTCACTAGATTTACCATAACAAAAAAGAAAAGAAAAACAAAAGATGATGTTACAATCTACTTATAATTACAAAACAAACAGTGTTAATAGATTAGTTATACCTTTAATTAAGTATGTTTTGTTTCAGACCTCTTTGTTTCTAATAAGTTGGGGAGAGTATGACAAACAGTGTTAATAGATTAGTTATCCTTTAATTAAGTATGTTTTGTTTCAGACCCTCTTTGTTTCTAATAAGTTGGGACCATACTCTCTCAATATATATTATCTGATCACTAGATTAGAAATTATAATTTTTTAGAACTTTCAAACATGCATATATATTTAAAAAATTCAAATTGTATACATAGTACTTTAAATAAAGATATAAGCATTTGCATATATGTATGTGTATAAAAGTAGCATTATAATGCAGTGGTGTACATTCAGTTGTGACAGCTATGATCTAGGTTCAAATCTGAGATAAGTTAAACTTGAAAAAATTTCAGTTTTTAATCAGGGTTAAGATTTTTTTTTTTCATTTTACTAACCCACAATCAACTATCTAATATTGGTCAGTAAATGGCTTTTGTAAAATTAAACCAGGGATCAAAACAAACAACTACTAAGCATGATAACATCTTTACCTACATTGTTTCTCTATGAAGAGTTATTACAGAAGCATTTACTCTTGACCTACTTTGCATGTATATATATCTGGAAAAAATAAATATTATTTAGTATTAAGCATCACATGGTTTAACACCAATCCTGCCTAATAGGATAGTGGTGGCTATGGTTGTTAAAGAGCCAAAGACCCCAAAATGTATGGGTGCTGAACTGAGTTCAGACCCATATGACTATATAAGCTATTGAGCTTAGATTTAAAATAATTTTTGTGTTTTCAATTTCATTCTCATAGTTTTGTAGTTAAGTAGAGATAAAAGGTGGGTGCTGGAGGGTTGCATTAGATCCTAAGATCTAGGTGCAGTGCTCTCAGATCCAAAGCTCCTCATTGACGATGGCCACAAGCCAGAAACTAGTCTGGGGATATTGGATGAGTAGGCATTAGATAGGGATTTTATGCACAAGCCTTCTGGCATTCATTGATTACTCTGGTTGGCACAGGGTGGCAATACTGTATGGAGAGTTTTGCTTTGTTTATCATTAAGTATTCTTCAAGTAATATAAATAAGCACTAAAATAAAAATGGTAAAAATATTTTTAAACAAGTAAATAGAAAGTTCCAACAAAAAAAAAAACAACAGACAAAGTCAAGGTATAATATTACAATAGTGTTTTTCTAAGACATTAGGAATGGGGGGGGGGGCATGCAAAAACAAGAGCTATATCTTTTAGGTGATTTATAAGATCAAAAAAAAGAGTTTCACCTATGACTAGGCTTGAAAAAAATACTAAAATATATTATGATTGGATAAACAAAAAGCAAACACAGATGGTAAAGATATAAAAAAAATCTATATATTACAAAGACATCAGTAATGAAATACTTTCAATAGTGAAACATAATGTAAAATTAGCCTTAAAGATCATTAACAAAAAATTAGGCCACTAAAAGTTGGGCACTGCATCAATTTTTTTTTTTTTTAGAAAATTGAAAAAGAATCAATAAAAATATTAATCAAAGTATTAAATTTCATCTTAAAATAATAGCCAATGACTTACAAATTGGAAAAAAAAATTTTTTTAATTACTATATCATAAAAAAGAAGTCTGGTTAGCATGTAAAAGAGACATATTATAATGAAATTTAAGTAAATTTATTCTGAAAATCATAAATTATAGCTTGCATTAAAAAATAATAACTGATGAATTTGAGACATCACTGTTTATGTAGATTTAATAATAGGAAGGGTCCAGAATAATAAAAAAATACATATATATTTTATTAATTGCAGTAAATACTTTAGTTTAATGTACCATGAAAAATTAGACAATATTCTTACAAAAATAACTATCAAAATGTTTCAATCAAGTATGCAGGTCTGAAGGATTGGTGTTTCATTTAAAAATTTGAAAAAAAAAAGTGCATCCAAACTATCATCTATGGTCAACCCTTCCAGTTGTCAAACTTTAACAAGATTCAAAAATATGTTTATTTTCAATCATGGTTGAATTTTTTGTTAAATTTTTTATTTGGTGTAATTCCTATCAGAATCTTCTTCACTAATCATTTTAAATTAAATCTGGATTCCACATGTGTCTCGTGTAACAATCGTCCAGAAGATATGATGCATATTTTTCAAAGCTGGTTATACTTCACAGCCTTATGGCACTTTGTCTTTCACAAGAAAATAATTAATCTTAAACAATTATTCAAAGAAAAATAAAAAAAAATTAACTTTATAATGCCATAATAATTATTCATACTCTTAGAACCATGTGACTTACTCACTGCTTTGTAATTTTTGCCAATAAAAAATACAATGTTCCTAAAAAAAAGTAAAGAGTGGAATAATACAGATTTACATGCTCTAAAATACTTATTTAGAAGGACTATGAACAAAATTTGGCAGAACAATATTTTTGTTAGTTGTACACTACCATTAAAATATTTATAAAGCATATAAATTATATATTCATCTACATAAAACAATCATTTTTCATCTGCCCTCAAACACTTGTCATAATGTTTATACTTTTATAAACTATGTACTATATGTTATGCAAATTCTTTGTTTTTTTCTCCTGTATATATATATTTGTATGTAATTTGTTATTAATAAATTTTATTTTATAAAAAAAATGTTTTATTGTTTTAATAAAAAAAAATCTTTATATTTAAGTACAAATTATATTTAATTGGGCTATGATGAAATAGATTGATTTCCTGTTGGTAAAAATAGCTGGGCTGAGCTGCATATTGTTAGTCTATCTATTTAACTGGTATACTTAATATGTGCAACGAGAAAGCTTGATGAATTGGAAACAAACGTGAATAGGTGGAAAAAATTCTATCAAACTTAGATATATTGATGATTATGCACTTATAGAAAATTTCTAAGATTCTCATAAGAAAAGATAAAAAAAATATGAATATATAAAAAAGACAAAAATTATGATGGAAAAAATAGGAGCTGACTTCAAATTATATAATGAAGGTATGGAAATGTCTGACAGTTTGAATCATTTATCATCAATTAGTAAGGTAATTAATCACAGATTAACTGGTTTACCTTTTTTAAAGCAAATGTATATTTTAAAACTAATGTTGAGAAGTGTTCATACTATGGAGTGTCCTCCAACCTCTATAGTTTCTCTATTGCTTTAATTTTCTAACACTTATTGCTATTTCCTATTTAAACAATCAATTCTCTATCATTCTTTTATCTTCCAAAGTACTCTTCTTGATTCACCTGTCTCTTAATAAATGTCCAATCTGATTATTTTTTTATTTTATAATTTCTTCACTCTATATAATCGTTAATACATATTTATAAATATATAACTTGTAAATTATTTCAATAATTAATATGAGCTTCTTTTTTTTTTTAATTTTTACGAATTCATAGTATATATGTATGTCTTTTTTTTTCCGGAACAAATGTACGTTACCTTTGGCATAAATATTTATTTTTAAGTAAATAGATTTCTCCCAACTAATTTACTATCAAATGTGTGTGAACAAAACAACAACTTTAATTTATCTTCTCTACTAATAATCTCATCTATATAGGAATAGCAACAATTTAACATTTTCTACAATGCTGATTACAAGTTGAAGATGTATTAGTAGTTGATCTTGGTTGACAGTATTCAATGAAATTAAGTCAATTTAATTTTAAAGAGACTAATAATACAAATATCCACATTTCCATTTTCGTTATTAATTAAAAATTCTCCAAAGTGTTTCACGCTTTAATAAAAATTACTTTATCCATCTACTTTCTTATTCAAATGAAACTGTCAGCACTCAGAGATTAATCAAATTATATGCTGTTTAAGATAAATTATTCTAGCTATCTCCATCGTTTGTTTGTTGCCCTTCAAAGTCAAAAAGGTCAGAATAAAATCCAGTGACTTGTAACAACTAGCCAGATCATCCAAATGGCACACCTAATATCAGAGGGATCAAAT
Organism: Epiperipatus broadwayi; assembly: GCA_028023455.1. Taxonomy (NCBI): domain Eukaryota; kingdom Metazoa; phylum Onychophora; class Udeonychophora; order Euonychophora; family Peripatidae; genus Epiperipatus; species Epiperipatus broadwayi. The sequence continues at coordinate 563,466 of JAQFVV010012405.1, read as the reverse complement.
GCGATTTATTGAAAACATGTCTAAATGCCAGATAAATCCTGGATTGTCTTGTCACGAGTTGGATGAGGATGAGAGTGATAAGGGGAGAAATGAATCAAATTCACTATTGCTCTCAGTTGATGGAGTCTCATTTGCAAAACAGAAAATATATAGGCATAATTACAAGGTAATTATGCAGCAAGATTGCTAAAAACTAATTAAATTATCAATGGCTTTGTCAAAACAGTGAAATTTCAATTTCAATTCATTTATTTCTATTTATCTTTCAATATCTGTTATTAAAATTCAGTCAATCAGTAGAAAGCCATGGGAATTAAATGCTTATTGAAAAGTGACAAATTGATCAAATGATAAGATGTGATCAATGTGGAAATGGTTGTGGTTTCAATTCAATAGTCCTTTGCTTGAAAAGATAACTAAAAACCCAACAGCTTTCAAAGTTGACATTATTACAAAACAGAAAGTTGAAATATTTGATTGCCAAATACTTTCAAAGAATTTGATAGAATTAAAACTCAAATTAAAATGAAAGTAATGTAATTTTCTTTCGTGCAATAAATACGTTTAAACATTTATAAAACCAATGAACAAAGTGCATAAATTAAAAAAAAAGAAGATACATAAGTAAATAATGTTATTCGTTTTCAAAACAACTCCAATTATTAACAAAAAAAAGAACTTATATTACACAACATATACGTAAACATGCAAATAAAAATAGTAATTTATAATTCTATATATAAATGTCTGTGAGTGTGTATGTAAATCACGTACTATTATAAATCTAAGAAGTTCCATTCGTCCCGTCCCCGTCCCCCCAATCCTCACACTTTGATTTGGTTTTTATATTTTCTTTGTTTAAATTTAATGTTTTCATAGGTGTTAAAACAAAAAAATGTTACGAGTGAATTAATATAGAAACATTATATATTAAATACTTGAATAAGATAGTAAGTAACTCAATTGTTCAAAATGTTCTTTATATTCAAAGTAAAGCTGATTCATTAAAAACTGATTACTATTACTCAATGTTTCTGTTGAAATTATGTTTATGATGAAATGGAGACTATTTTTGGGAATGTGTCTATTAATATGAGCATCATAATTACTTAAGAGTTCTTTTCTTTTGATCTCTTGTTTCTTTTACTATTTGCTTACCTCCAGCATGTTTCTTAGACCCTAGTCATATATGAGCTCCTACAATTATCTTTTTGTGATTTTTTGGTAGAACAACATTGATTTTTGTAATCATTTAAATAGCACATGTATAATTATCATACTGTTTGAGAAGTGGCTTGCCTGTTGTTCCATTGAGATCAAATTTAAGATGTTGAATGGCAAAACAATTATGCTTTATGCCAAAGCCAGGTTTCTAATCTCTTTTTAATATATTAAGCATGTTGTTTTGAAACATACATATGAACTTTTTTTTTCAATTATACTTTCATATTTTTCCTTCAGTTGCATTTTTTAGTGCTTAAAAAAATATCCATCATCAAATTTTTATACTTGGTTAAGTTTTATTAAAATCCTAAGTTTGATTAATAAAATTTATCTTAGTAAAATATCATCTTCACAAATAAATAAAAAAAATAGCAATAATCATATTCACACAAAGAATTCTCAATCTTTGATCTTAAAAATATATTAAATGAACAATAAACTTATTCTTCTTTAATTTTTTTCATTTTAGAAAAAAATAATCCTAAAAATTAAAATTCTTTTTAAAATATTAAAACCCAACCTTACAACACTGGGAGAAAAACTTGTATAAATGCAGAAGTGTATTTGCACTTAAAGATTTCTTGGCATGCTGATTGTAGATGAAATCCAGGCACAATATTTACAACAAAAATTTTAAATGTTAAACATTTTTCAACCAAGGTAGTCACCAAAGATTATATTTTCATTGAAATCTTTAAAAATGTTAATGATCTAAATAAATTTAAGCTATTGAAACATCTCAATGTATATTGCAGTGCCAATGCAAGTCTAGTGAAACTACATTTGAAGATTAATGTATTTAGGCATATTTCTTCATTTCTAGCCATATTTGAATAAAGAGTTTTAATTAAAAAAATATTTTAGGAGATGAACTGAAAAAATATTTTTCCAAATTTAGCTTATCTTAAAAAAATCATCAGTATATGGAATACCCAATGGTCTTTCAACACTATCCTGAATGCATAGCAATTACATCTATTAGAAAAAAATTAATTCTGTCTGATGAATCTCAAAAATAAATAAAAAACATGAAAAATTCTATAGATATTGAAAAATATAATTTGAAGTGATTCAACATTTGAATTAGTTGATATTATTTTTCTATCTTCTTAAAAGAAAAATTTAACCAATTCATAAAATTTGGTACACATTTTGAGAATACAACAACTTCAAATTTATTTCAAATAAGAATTCTCTTTGAGTTACTTCCATAAGTGAAGACTTTCTGGAAGACATTTTATCTTTAAATGTTCAGGTCAATTAAATTTAAAGAGATGTTACATCTTTTTGCATCCTCAATGTGCACACTATGAGTTATATTGAATATCATACTTTGTTTCTCATGAGCATTCAATGGGCAGCACTTAATTTTACAACACTGATATATTAGAGAATCAATGATAAAATCTAAGATGATATTCTATATTTAAGTATAAGCTATTATTTCTAGATTGCAGATGTAAGCATAGAGGGGGGGGGATCTCTAATTATGGAAAATAGAATTCTGATAGATGCTATGAAGCAGACTCTGGTCAATTTTTTCTTTAAACAATTTTACTTTAAGTTATTAAATGTTATTTTTTATATTCATGTGATGTTTAAATACTACTTTAGAGCTTCAGAAAATGTTGCAAGAGTTATCAGATAAATATAAGATGTCAGGATTAAAAGTAAATGTTAAAAAGACTAAAGTAATATTCAATGATTTTTCTCAAAAAAAAATAAAATAAAGATTTATAATGATGAGTTAGAAGAAGGTAGCAACTACAAATGTCTTGCTCAGATTATTATTACAAATAAAAACATAGTGAAATTGATCATAGAATTAAACTTGGCTGGAATGCTTTTGCTAGAAATAATTTAATATTAAAAGGAAATATGTCTATGTGTTTGAAAAGAAAGGTTTTTAATAAATGTATGTTACCAGATCTTACTTATGGATCTTAAGACATGGACACTTAGCAGAAGAGCAGTATAGAGACTTGAGACCACTGATAGTATTATGGAAATGTATGTTAAGTGTACAAGAAGAGATTGAAAGTGAAATATATGGATGAGAGAACAAAAAGGGGTTACTGACATCATTGAAAGAATTAAGAGACTGTATATGGATTGGCATATTGTTAGAAGAGAAACTGGATTACAAGAGATTATAAAAGACCGAGAAAAAGGCCATGCGAGATAGATGGATGAAATAAGAAAGTGCCCTGGGGTATTGTGGAGAAGATGAGGCTAGAGATCAAAGAAAATGGATTGAATTTGGTGAAACCTTCATTCTGCTGTGGACCAAAAATAATTGAAAATGATGATGCTTAAATATAGCTATTTTTAAATATATTTTATTTTGTAAACCTATATTATGTTGTTGCAAACTTACTAGATGGAAAACAAAAAAACACTTTTATTAATATTATTATTGTTTTTTTTTTTTTAATTTCTAAAGATGATTTTTGCTCAAGCAATATTTTTAATTAGCTATTATTAAACTGAAGGTGACTTGTAAAAAAATAAAATGTACAATGGGAGCAATCGTATGCTAAACAAAGACTAGCACAAAAATTAAGCCTAGTTAACATATAGGGCGTTCTAGAAAACTTTCTTCAGCTGATTCAACTGTTAGGATACATCACCAATTTTTGACTTTGCATTGATATTAGAAAGCTACATCATCCAATTAAAATTTGAAAAAAATCATATTTTCTAGCAGCTACAAAATTTGTGATACACGTCAGCTCTGAAACTTTGAGATCCATAAAGCTCATTAATATTTCAACAACAAAAAAATAAGTCAATCAAATTTCTTGATAATATACCTTACACCTTTATGCACTTTAATGAATTCACATGCCTAATTGCACCAACACATAAATTTTTTATAAACTAGTATATGAAATGATGATGATTACCTATGGAAGTTTAAAGTTCAGATCAAAAACTTTTACTGACAAATAAGTTTCTGATCAGAATCATCTTTGATTAAAGCAAATACTAATTTAAAGCTGGGTCTTCTTCAATTGCTTTAACTGTTTTGTAACTTCCAACTATTACATTTAATGATAGTCCCTAGTAATCATCTGGATTACATTTCCAACTTAATTTTAATTATTAAATATTTACTCTGATTATATTCACACAATTCTTAATTTATCTGTTAAAAATATAAGTTTATATCTGACAAAAATATAAGTTTATCAACAAAAATCATTCTTAAAAATAATGTTTCAATTTTGCAAATGTAGAAAAGAAAGTAATAAGCTGAATTATATATTATTGAAATGTTACTACATTTATCAATGTAGCAAATTATTTTATCATTTAGAAATTGAATGTATTCTTGAAAAGTATATTTTTGCTGTATTATGAAATTCTAAAATTAGGCAACAATTATTTGGATTGTCTAAAATTTAATATAATATATTCCACAGATTCTTTTGAGTTAGTAAATTATAGTACTCATCTGTGGGAAATTACATTATTGATATGTTAGAATCTTTTACAGTTAAAATCAGAATTTAGTCATTCTTAAATTTTTGGAAAAATTTTAGGACCAACATTGGTACTGTAAAATTAAATCTGTCAGTTACATTTTTGTAATTTTCAGTAGTTATTTGAATTAAGTTCCTTTAAATCTGACAAATTTTGTTCTTAATATCTAGATTAAAAATATCACAAATATTTTGTTCATTTAATTTAATCATTTCAAAATCTTTGTCATTTTTATTTTTTTTTAAACAAAAAAAAAACTTGCATATGAAGGTTTAAATTTTTGAATATTTTCAGTAATAAATTCATTATACAGGCAATTAACGATTTATCTTCAAAGGACTTGTGACTAATTGCAGTGGAGTAAGCTTTATTTTGAATAATTTCGGATAGAACAGTAGACATCCTAGAATCAATTTTCTTTTCAATAATATTCTTAACAAAAGGCTTAGGTTTTGGAGAAAAAAAAAAATTTCCCCCCAAAATTACTATGATTATTAATAGAAAGAGCATGAATGTCAGACATTTTGGAAACTTAAATTTTCAAAATCTAATATCTCAATATTATTTTAAATTTACATTTAACCCTGAAAAGACCTTACCTTTTAATATAAAATTAGTTCTATACACTAATATAATTTTCACATCTTCTTGTAAATAAATCAGTATAAATATTTGAGATTATTAGGAGCTGAAATGACACCCAACTAGTCTGGAAAAGCACTACCTAGTAACTTCTAAATCATAAAAACTATACCAAAGATTTTTGTATATATTAATGACTTAATATCATCAAGTATTATGGGCATTTATTTGACTAAAATTAATTCAAAACAATGTAGATTTTTTTTTTGAACATTAGTTAAAATGACAAGCTAATTCAACTTTGTAATTATTCTGTTAACTTTATTTCAGATGTGAGCCAAATTATTAAAACTGCTAATTACAGAGTTGCCTATTAAATTTAATACTATTAACACAAACTTATTAAGAGATCTTTTTAATTCCTATCTATTTTTATATTAGTCAATACAGTCATGTTTTTAAATAAATATTTTCAAATTTTTATTTATTCATGATTTTTCAAATACCTTATAATTTAATTCTCTATCTTATTTAATTTACTTTCTAAATTGTTTTATAAGATTATTATTCTGTCAATAATAAAACTAATATTTAACTCATTTTTTTCATATACTTTTCTAAGATGCTCTAGAAAGTATGAATATTTTCTTAGAAAGCCTTGCTTTCAATTGCTTATATGAACAGCTATCAATTTCTTTTTCTTTTTAAATGCCCCGGCTATTATTTGGACTACTTTTCTCAATAATGATTTTCAGATTTATTCTTAAATACCTAAAGTATATCCAATTCCTATATACATGTATATTTATTTTATTAAAATTTTATATGATACTTAAGCTTTTTTTTTTTTCATAATATGTATCCCTCGTATTTTCTTGTATACAAACTTTGGATTAATTTATCTGTTATTGGATTTACTCTATATTCCATCTATTCGGGTATAAAAATATTATACGTATATACTTTCACTAATTCTTACTTACAAATTTTAATCTCATTTATACTTTATCTGTCATTGCACCAAAAAAAAGTTATTTATATATATATTGTAGTTTTTGAAATCGGGCTTAAAAGTAAAATAGGTTGTTCAATAATTTAGTCTGCATAAATTTTACACATATCTAAAAAAATATTATTTAAAAAGTTGTTTAGTGCTTTTTCTAGCTTATAGGTACAGATAATAATCTTAATGAAAACATTAATTAATAGATCTTCATTTTATAACTTATTTTATTAAAAACTGTATCAATTCAATTACATAAATAACTGATTGTTTTAAATCTTTTTATTGAGATTTAATGTTAATGCTCTAATGTTTACTTCTCTCATCCACCTCTCAGGGGAATTTAGTTCTCTATTTGTCAAGGTTATGTTTATCCAGTATTAGTCATACTAAATTGTCCTTGGAAGGTAAATCATTTATTTTAAAAACAAAATTTACTATAGTTTATTATACCTAAGAGAATTTATACCATACATAATGAAAAAAATCAAATAGAATATTTACGTATTTATACATGTTTTTAGTTTTAAAAAATAATGTATAGTATATAACATCCCATTTCATAAATTAACAAAGAAATTAAGTAGCCTTTCTTCTTTCTTCCATTAATAGAATTAAAGCACTTTCTAATGAATTATTTGTTACAAATAACGACGACGATAAATATCATTTGCATTATTATAATAAGTAAGGTTTCATAATTTGAAGTTTTACAAGAAATAAAACATTTTATAAGGAATTAGTTCATAAAAATAGTTTACAGAGTGGAGGTCATGCTCAAAAAAATTTCATCGGAGATCGAATTTATTCAAGATATATATTTCTTAATAATAGGTACCAAAATAAAATAAATAAGTAAATAAAAACTCTACATATTTGCCTCTACTACACTTATATAATAAAATACACGACTTAATATTTAATTCAGTTACATTCTGAAAATTATTAAACAAAAAAATATAAAAATGTAAAGTTTGTATCAAAAAAAGTTACAGCGAAAGATATATTCATGCGAGTATGGCGAAATGCAAAAAATTTATATGATAAAGTACATGATTCTTTTATTTATTTATTTCCAGTTACAATCTAGAAATTACTTTTACAATTGTATCAACAATGACTTAAGAGGTTAGGTAAATTTACTATCAAATGTCTTAACATACTTATGAAATAGGTACTATATCCAAAGGGATATCTATTATGGTTTAATATTAGTCATAGATAGATGCACAAAAAGCCATAATTTTGAATGTACACACCAATATATGTAACAATATTTTTTAAAAAGTAACCGTAGATCTGAAAGATATATCCCAGATCAATAGTTACTTCCAGCGAATTAATTTTCAAAGAATAAATATCATACTAATATATATAAAATCAAAAGATTTAAAACAAGTTACAATAAGTTAACAGAAAAAGAACTGGAAAATTTGATAAGAAGTTTCATTTTGGATTAGTTCATACGTCGATGCTGGCATAAAATGCTTGCTTGCTCTGATTAACTTTCCATATCTATTATGTAATAAATATTTAAAATAACTTCCTTTCAATAATAAAAAAATTTTTTTTAAAGATAATAAAACCATATATTGTTGTATGCTTTATGCAGGTGAATCTATATGTTACAGATCATTTACCTAAAAATATATTTATCAACCATGATCACTTTTCCAGATTTATTTCTCTCATCTTGAAATTCTCTCAATAATTAGATTTTTAAGGATCATTATTAATTTTAACTTTTTACTTTCTGTTATCGTATAAAGTTGATTGTAATATATCTATCAAGATTCTTCCATTCGTTTTTTTTTTTTTTTCACTTATTATATTTAATCTAATTTTCCGAACTAATCTTTTATTTTTCTTTAAGATCATTTCTCAAAATTTCTATTTTTTTTTTTTTTTCGCTTTCTTTTTGATAGACTGTTTATATTGTATAGTATATACCTAATGTTTGTTTGTTTGTTTTTTCACTGAAAATATTCTTCCCTTATTCTTTTTATTTATTTAGCCATAATAATAGTTTATTATTTTATTAAAACTGAAACCTGTTTAAGCATGTTCTTCCAATTCATTTTTTTTTTAAAGATTAGTTTTCCTTTTTTTTTTTTCCGAGTTGAGTTAACACAAGCACGATTTAACTCGAGTTTCTAAGAATAAGTTAGCTTTTTTGTTTGTTTGACAGTTAACTATATTTATTATAAGTTTTCATCTTTCTTAGTCAAACATTCAAATTGCAGACAATATCAGCCTGAACTATCGGTATGGTAATCAAGAGGTTAAGTTTTAATTTGATTTTGACATGTTGAAATGTTATTCATCTTTTTTTTTTTTATTTGTTTACAATTTAAATCAAGAATGGGGAGAAAAAATAAACTTTGCATCAATATTGAAAAACATTCCAGAGTAAACAATATCAAAAATAAACAGATGACAAATTCAATAATTAAAAAGCACTTTTCTTATTTTAATAAAATTATAACTGAAGGCATCTTTTGATTTCTTTTTTTAACTGCTAAAGATTTATTTTTAATTATTTTACTGGCATTATACCATTTAATACTGATTAAAGCATTTAAATTTAAATTTGTTAAATAAATAATAATAATGAAGTAACATTATTTTATAATTATTTTTCATTAGTTCACTTAATTATTGTTTTTTTTTTTTTTTTGCACAAGTATGTTTTTCATCTTAATGATATAAAGAGCTTATTAGAGTTTTTCTGGTAATCTAAAATTATTAATATATTAGAATACATTACGTTGTTAAAGAGAACTCCCGAGAATGATTTTTTGACCAGAGGATTTTTACTGCTATTTTATTTCAATATGAGAATTTAACATATTTTGCTTCGTGGGAGTGTGTCTATGCTGAATTTTGTAGAAAAGTTAGGCTACGTATTATGTAAATTATTATCAACAAATGACAATTTCTGAAAAATGATCTAATTTGAAATATACTTTAATAATGAATTATCGCATGAAAATTAATTACCAAATATAGATACTCTTTTTAACCAATTACATAATTAATAATTATAGAACATTACATTTAATATAAGTATGTTTCACCTTTTACATTTTGAAATAAATAAAATGAAATCTTTTTAATATTAATATGATTCAAGTCTATTCTGATCTAGTATTTACTATGTTTGGGACTTGGCGCAATAGCATCTTGATTGTAATAAATGCTTCCTGCTGTAAAATTATATATATAATTGTAAATATTGTGATGTTCTAATTGAGTAATATGGATCTGTAATGACTTAATCATTTTGTTATGACAATATAAAAATACATTTGTGTTATATTGTTTTGCAGTACTTAAGTATTATAGATGGAACATTTCTGCAGCAAGACATGAGGTGTAGAAAATTGTTGTGACATAGTGGCATTATCATCCATTGGCAAGACTTCCAATAACTTCTTACAAAAACCAAATATTCCTTTGGCTAACTCAATCTCACAATTATTGAACATATAAAAGATATTAGACATAATGTCTGAAAATATCACTTGAAACATAGCTGTTACAATAAAAATGTGATTTCATTAGAGTATTAAATGAATGTATATTACTTATTTGGTCTCTATATTAGTTAAAATTCACTTATAAATCATAATAAATTAATATCATTCCATTACATGTTCAAATGCATTATGCACCATATTTATCAGATAATTTTAACTATTACAATAAGATTTTTATATCTTAACTATTTTAATAAGAATACAACATGGAAATTCAATGACATATTATTCTCTAACATAGCATAATTCCTTCCATGTATTGAGCAATTCAAATCACAATTTATTAATATTATTATTGTTAGCAGCACCAGCAGTAGCAGTAACAGTAGTAATAGTAGTAATAATGTTACTATTATTTAGCACTGTCAAGATGCTACTGATTCCTTGTAATCACATGGATAATATTCTGCTAAGATTTAAAATAATATTTTCTGGTGATATGATTTTAATGAAATCTCATCAATAAAACAAACAAAAAAGGCTAGAAAAAATTTAAATAGTTTATATTAAAATAAATTCTTGTTAAAATCACTTTCAGAACAAATTCAATTACTTTTGTGATATTTTTTGTTTGCAAAATGTAAAAAACAAACAAACCTGAATCTGTAACATATAAACTAATAGAACTGATATGTTTGTTTGTTTTTTTTTAATTTTCTTTGTCTCTTCAATGTATTTAAGAGTGGGAAAATTACATTATAAATAATTCTAATAATTCTATCACTGAAATTCAATAAATTAAACTCAATACTAATATTGCAAATTTTGAAAAAAAAAACAACATTCAAAATAGTGCATTCAACTACAAGTGCATTAAAGTTGCATTTAATATTTCCAATGTTTTCAAATAATATATAATATTAATATTGTCTTATTTATTAGTAATTGTACTATAAAATAATTTTTATATTCTAAACTATTTGACAGTAATATCAGAGTAGGAACAAAATATGTATAAATAGCATAATATGAAAGTTTACAATACAATAAATTATTTATCAATATTTGCCTTAGAGAAAGCAAACTAAACCATTCCAAAAAATGTTGGATTTTTTTTTTTTTTTTTGAAGCAAACAAACTAACAATAGATACAAAACTTTAAAAATAATCACTTGCTAAGTTTTATTTATTTATTTATTTATTTTTTCTTTGAATGATTGATTTTTTTAAAAATTGAAAGATCATGAGCTAATAATGCTAAGGTCAATAAATTCATTTACCTATTTCTCTTTACTCTTTTAAAAAGTTTAAATTCTCATTTTATGAAATATCTTGGAAGATTATTGCTTTAGTGAATACAGTAAAAAGTTGTAATAATCATATCACACTCCTTATTTTCATTATTCAATGCCTATATCCTACTTGAATATGACTGGTCTGTAAAGTTCTAAATTCTAGATCAAAAAGACTTATTATGTATTGGGTATATATAATCTGAAAGTTTTAAAAAATATCTGTCATTATATCATCCTATTATCTATCAGTGAAAGTTTTGAGAAAATGCTACCATTGAAGAAATTTCTTTTTAGATCATTGTACTTTAGTTCAATGTTATATCACTAAATTCATCATAGCTAATTTGGATATTTTTTGGCTGGAAGAGCAGTTCTCTTTCAATTTGACATCTATCTATTATGGGCTTGAGTAATCAGTGGATATCAGATGATAGAAATGGAATCATCTCCAAACTAGTTTCTGCCTTTTTCTTTCATTCATGAGGAATGATTTCTCCAGTTTACAATAGACTGGGATAAAATAGAAGGAAAACTACTATTGCTTATACATGGTAGTAAGATGAAAAAATCAAATCATGTTGTGTTGGTTATAAATACTTATGAGATTATACTGAACTAATGTAATAAAGTTATTCTATCTGAGAATTTTAAATTTGTGATAGACTCCCAACTGACTGTATATTGAAATAAAACAATAACTATATCAGAAAAAAAAATCAAATAAAAAATGGGGGGGGGGGAGATAAGAATATTAGCTTTTTGTACAATCTTGTACAAGTTATTAATTAGTATTAATTTGTAGTGTTATAATCTTTTTTAACTTTCTTAAAACTTTTTCTAAAAAGAATTGCACTTAAATAGTATTATTTTCTAAGCTATATAAAAATGATAATGTAATATTATATTGTAGCATTAAATTAACTAAGAGCCAAACAATTTTAGCACAATTTTGTTTAAATATCATCTAATTATTGATTTGAAAATAAGTAATAAAAATATATACAAAACAGTAATTTTATTTTGTTACAAACTCAATTCAAATTATAAAGCTATAAAATAACTTTATAATTTGAACCTCAACTTAGCAACATTTAACTACATCGCAAAACTTATTAGCTAAACAAAGTGTGTGTCTGTGTGAGTAGTGACATTTTAAAATGTTATTATACTGCCTTAGAGATTGATTATTATAATATGAAAAAAAAAACATTGTAAAAACTATTAAAGTGTTTCAGAATAAAAAAATTTTAATAACATTTTCTGACAATAAATTTATAAATATATTATAATGAAAATCAGGCTGAGATACTTAAAACTGTTATATTAAATGCAGCCTAAGTATTTATCAGGCCTTGCATTATATATAATAAAAACTTTCTGCAAGTGTTTTTTTCTATTATTACCCATATCTGTTCTTCCTACGGGATGAAAACAATATATTTATAATTGAAACCATAAAAATTGATATCCTTATCAATTATTAGCTGCACAATGAGTATGCATAAAATAAAATCTAGGTTTAAAAATCTGTGCAGTGTGCACAATTTCTTTACAATTTGCTTATTAAATTAAAAACTAAATGATAGTCATATTAATATATTGGCGACCAGTGCATACTATAAATATTTTTTTATACACGTTATATTGGCTTTATGGCATATCTTGGAATTACAATCCATTTTTTTGTTGGCTTTCCAAATTGTACAGCATTTATAAATCTATTACCAGCAATGTTGCCCCTATAGATTGGTCTTCTCTGTTTTCAAGTTCTAACTTTGTTAGTTGTTCAATTTCTTGCAAAGACAATTTCTCAGTATTTAAATCTGTTTCCATTTGCTTTAATTTCAATCTCATAATCCTATTATTTATTATTTGAAAACATCTATTGTCCACCTAAAATTAGTATGGAATATTTTATTTATTATATTATTCACATAAAATTAAAAAAGAATAGTACCATAATCTACAACCTTATTATGCAGCATCTTCCAATTTAGTGTCTCTGCCTTCGCCACTACCACATTTAATTAATCTGATGATTATCTATACTTTTGCCTATCTATCATACCTTATCTTTTACTCTCTTAACATCTAATAATATTCTTATTCATTTAATTTACTAGTGCCAAACTTCTCTCATTTCATTAATTAAACCCTAATTATTATCTTTCTATTATATATATATATATATTGCTAGAAGAGATGATAATAGATGGACAATTGAAATTTTAAACTGGATTCCAAGAGATTGTAAAAGACCCAGAAAGAGACCACATGTGAGATGGATGGATGAAATAAGAAAGTGTGCAGGGGTGATGTGGAGAAGAGAAGCTAAAGATCTGAAAAGATGGATTAAACTTGGAGAGACCTTCATCCTGCAGTGGATTGATAATGGTTGATGATATATATATATATATATATATATATATATATATAGCATATATATATATATATATATATATATATATGACTTGATTGTGTCCATATATATATATGTTTTGGCATTAAATAAATATATCAGTTTGATTAGCACCAAATGAATAAAATTTATCTCAAGTAAATAATTTTATTCAAACCACACTCAGGCTACCAAATGAAACAGGTCTATCTCAAAAATAGAGAGTGATAAATACATTTATTCAAATCCCATACTGGGAACTAAATAAAATGGATCTATTGTTTTAGTTACCTTTTTAAAATATATATATATATACATATATAATTTTTTATAAAAATGTTTGAGGATATAAACCTTGAAGTTAAAGGTGTTAAGAAAACAATAGATTGTTTTTACAACTTAATATTCTAACTAATGATGGTCACACTGATTATCCAGCCATATTTTCTGACCATCATTATAATCAAACATGTCTAAATACAGAAAATCAATGCCTTGTTACTATAGATATTATTTAATGTTTTAACCATAATTTCCATATTTCAGATTAAAGTGCCATCTCTAAAAAGAGAAGCATCTGTAGGTTGGGTTCCCTCCCTGCCTTCTTAGAGCTTAGGCTCTATGTTTACCCACTACTAGTTCAAAAAAACATGACAACTTATCACAAGGACTATGAGATATAGGTTGGAATGAGAGAAAAATTGACATTTAAAATAATACAAATATAATAAAACAAAATTTATTACTTAGGGATGAATCCAATACATAAAAAAAATGAAAATGAAATATACATATATATTTAAGTGAGCATATATCCATAATAGAATATTAATTGTATTGCATTTAACTTATGAGTTCCAAAATGCTTACATCCAATTATTATCTAATTATAATAATATAAATGAAGACTGGAAAATATAAATTAATCGATAGATAGATATTAAAGTAAAAAAAATTATTGATTATTAACTGAATAAGAAATCAATTTTAAATTATATTTACTTTATTGTTCTTAAAGAAAAAAAAGTATATTAATAAGAGATAAAATAAAATTAATAGGTATTTAAAGGGAAAATAATATGTTAAAATTATTACTCACATATTAATATTAACTGTTATTTTCTATCAATGTTATTATCATTTTTTTAATTAAAGGCCCTTTAACTTAAATAAAATTTATCTTACTATAACATCAAATTCTAATTAGATGCTAATTTATCTTACTATAACATCAAATTCTAATTAGATGCAAACCTTTTTTAAAAAATTGATCCATAAGACAGTTTTAAGATTTAAGGCTTTACTAGATTTATTTTGTTAAATTATCCTCTGGATTTTGTGCTCATGAATAGACAGAAAGAAGTTATGTAAAAGATGACAGATAATACTAATTGTTTATTTCCAGTGGTTATGGAAGGTAAAAGGGAAATATTTTTAAAACTGGAATTTCAGAATACTATATAATTTGAGGTTTGACTAAGGTACTGATTAGATTTTATCCTATGATAATGAGATTTTCAGCTATTAAACATTTTTCATCTTAGCTGTATTGATAATTCCTAAGTTAAATATGTCATTCTAATCCACTCCCTTTTGTTATGCTATTCCACAGAGTTATTTTCTGGTTAAAATGATCAAAAGTCCTTCACATTAAGAATATTAACTTTACAAGCAGCTGAACCAAATTATTTCATCTTTTAGCCAATTCGCCCCTATTGAATTTTTTTGTAAGTATTATACGTTAAAATGCATGTAAAATAGTATATTTTATTAAAATAAATTTTTTTTTGAAAATTCTGCACTAAAAGGTGGGAAATTCAAAATTCCTGCTTTACAATAGAAATAAGCCCCATCCTGACATGTTCAGCCATTGTCTGAAGCCAAGGCTGTAAAACATTTGGTATTTTACGACATTGTCATTTCTAATGACACAAAATTGTGTTTATTTGCAAATTTATTACGGTTTTAGATATTTTTTTAAAAATAATTTGCACTATATTTATTAGATATCAAGAAATATAAATTATTAATAACTAATTTTCATTTGAAATACTTTATTTTCAAAAATAGAACATTATATTAGCACCTAACATAAATATGGCCTGAAGCAAATTAGAAAACTATCTTTGATGTAAACAATCTACTTTATATTTATGAGTAAGAAAATATCCCAATTTTGCCATAAATATTCAAAAAATTTAAATGTTTAAAGCATAATTCATTACATATAAGAGAAATAAATAATTATTCATTTCAATGTTTAAAAATAATAAGAATTAAAAAATATTTCATTGATTTTATAAACTGAAAATAATCTTTCTAAAAACGATGACATATAAAGTCTTTGTTTTGATTACGATCTCATTTTTTTTAATATTTACACAAACAAAATGTGAACATTTAAATTTTATTTCAATAGTAAACAAAAATATCTATTAAATGAAGTCAAATTTATTATTTTCTAAAAAATAATAATCACTTTATCATATATTTTATGTTGATGTGTGAGACAAAGAAAAATGCCAAAAAATGCTGAAATGTGAGAGGTGTTATGCTGCATTTTGGAACAGTTAATATTGTCTTAAATCAAAAAAGCTTTTTTACAAATCTTTATTTTTAATCTCCAAAAAAAAAAAAAGTAGTAATGTCTTTCACAACTTTTTCCCCATGAATTCTAAGGATTACACATAATAAATCTGGGAACTTTTATTTATTATTATACATTAATTTAAACACACAAAAAACAATTACATAGTTTTCTTTCTTCTTTAAAAAATTATGACTATTTAGTGTGTGGTTGAAAAAAAACTTATAAAGTCAGATCAGCTTTATTTCCAAATGATGTCTAAACCAGGACAATATATATATATATATATAATGAGCATGTTAATAGCACTAAATAAGCTTTTCCAGTAAATGATGCAAGAGAAAGCATTTAAAAATCTCCATATAGAGTTATTCTTATCCCCAAATTGGTTTCAAGCAATTGACTATCCTCAGTGAAGCACTAGGATATTCAGATACTAGATCCAAAATACCAGCTCAAGCTCATTATTTATCTAATGCTTAACTATTAAGTAAAAAAATTAAAAATTTTAGACATCTACGTGTCTTCAAATCCAGCTAACTTAAAAATCTCTAATGGACTTGAAGATACTTCAAATACACTATATAATTATAGCCTTAGCAATATAATATTGCCAAATCATTGAAAGCCAAACTATAATAGTAAAAAAATCCAAGTCATATATCATGTGACTTAATTTAATAAGCTTGTATTACAAATGTAATATAATGAGCATGCTAATAGTTCTAAACAAGCTTTTTTGATAAATACTGCAAGAGAAAGCATTTAGAAATGTTTATCTAGAATTATCCCTATCCCCAAACCAGTTTCAAGCTACTGGCTATCCTCAGTGAGGTGCTAGGATATTCAGACACTAGGTCCAAAATACCAGCTCAAGCTCAGTATTTATCTAATACTTAACTATTAAGTAAAAAATGTGAAATTGTCAGACATCTATATGTCTTCAAATGTATGACTAGATTTTTTTACTATTATGGTTTGTCTTTCAAGACATTGATATTGATAAGGCTGGAAATATATGGCATGGATGAAGTTTTTTCAAGCCCATATACCTATTTAAGTTATTTAGTTGGATTTGAAGACATATAGATGTCTGAAAATTTCAGATTTTCTTCTTAATAGTTAAGTATTAGATAAATGCTGGGCATGAGCTGATTTTCTGGATCTAGTGTCTGAATACCCTAGCACTTTACTAAGGATAGACAGTAGCTTGAAACTGGTTTGGGGATAGGGATAATTCTAGACAGAGATTTTTAAATGCCTTCTCTTATGACATTTATCAGAAAAGCTTGTGTAGAGCTATTAGCATGCTCATTATATTACATTTGTAATACAAGCTTTTTAAATTAAGTCACATGGTGTATGACTTGAGTTTTTTTTACTAATATATATATATGAAGAAACTATAAGTAGCTGATATTTTTATCAATTAGTCACATGATATGTGGTTTGATTTTTTTTTACTAATATATATATATATATATAAGTGAAGAAACTATAAATAGCTGATATTTTTATCAATTATTAGCTGCACAATGAGTATGCATAAAATAAAATCTAGATTTAAAAATCTGGCAAGGGGTACTATTTCTTTACAATTTGGCATTGAATTAAACACTACATGATAGAAGATATGACTATAAACAGACTTACAATGATAATATTTCTATTACTGCAACTGTATGTACTTGATTGTGCTTCAATCACTGACACTTCTTATTCCAATATATTGGTGACCAGCATATATTATAAATATTTCCCTATATACGTTATCACAACTGAAATTAACTTAAAAAGTTCCTTCTAAATATGAACTATAAAACACCTTTTTATATTACCCCATTACCCTAATACACATAATCAAATTCAGTTCTAGATAGATCTGAAACTCCAATACTAAACAATAGTGAGATAAATAATCAACTAAATTTTAAATTAAAATTAATGGTAAGGATTAATACTGATAAATAAGAATGGTAATGTATATAGAAGATTTGATTCAATTTAGGAATATAGTATGAACTGGCATAACAAAACTAATTATTGTTCAGTTGCCTCAGGAATGCATTATTACAAGTAATAATAATAAAATAGTAATTTTATTTTATAATAAAATAAATACTTATTCAATCTATCACTACAAGTAAAAACAATTAAATTAATGCCAAAGAATCAGGTTTTAATCATGCTAAAGAATCATGTATTAATCATGCCAATTCAATGTATTATAACATTTTTTATTATTTAATATGTGTAATATGGAATTTTTTACTATATCAATAATAACATATTTAAGTTTTATGCAATGATTTTTATTATAAATACTGTACAAAAAACATATATTGAATAGTTAAATTTAATAAACTATCTTAGATATGCATTAAATTCAATTTTCTTATAAATGTTATATTTCAATATTCTTTTATTTAAAACTATAATTTGTTTCAAAATGTACAAATATATATATATATATATATATACAATTTTTAAAATGCTTGCATAACTTTTAAATATTATTAATCCAGTCTATAAATTTTCTTACCTTTCATATATATAATGTGTCAAAAACTTCATGAAAATAATCTCATTAAAATAAAAACAAACTATAAATTTAACTACAAGACTGATCACTACAATTTTTTTCTAAATGACATTAATTCACAAGCAGAATTACATTAATATTTAAATTAAGTGCAAATCTGTACAAAAATTTAAAAGTGATTGAACTTGTCAGAAAGATGCAGAAAATATCTGAAAGAGTAATGCCTCAATGGAAATGTTCCTGATTAAAATTATTCTCAGGAATTGAACTCCACATTAACATGAAGTTTATTTTGCATACAGAGATTTAAAAACAGTTTAATGAGAATATTATTAACAAAAATATTTACATAAGTAAATACATAAGTCAATAATAGTTTTGATCTACATATCAACTTGTTTATTAACTCCTTAAATTCAACATCTGTGAGTAAAAAAACACAAGTAATAACACTATTTCAACAAAAACACAAACTGTAATTATTACCAAATTAATTATGAAAATAGTAAACATTGTTTATCGATGTAATTTTCATAATACTAATGAAAGTATTATACACAATACAGGGATCTATTTTAAACTACTGATAAGGATTAATTTTGAATAAACCTTTAAAAGAGTGAACTTCTTACTAATTTAAAAAACAATAAAAGCAATTAATTTACTTCATCTTAAAAAATATTTTACTGCATTGAATTATGATCTATGGAGACAATCTTATGCATGAATCTTGCATTAAGTCATGAATCTATTTGAGATTTAATTCAATATACTTCCATCTTATGAGAGTAAATTATACTGACATAATAATTTGCTAAAGCTTTGTTATAAAGGCATTTTATTTGTAATTATACAATGGACAATTTCAATCATTTAGTTGACTTGTTAAATGTTTTTTATAATAATTCAATTTGAATTATAACTTTTAAAATACACCCAACTATTATTAATGACATGTAGACCAATATAAACACAATATTTTGCATGAATATTATTCCTATTTTTTTTATGGGTTATTGGTCTGACCAGTGACAGCTAACAGGGAAATGGAACTGGTAACTTTTATATTCACATTGTAATCAACTAGGTTATTCTATCAAAGCCAAGATATAAATAAACTTTGAATTTTTCTAAAAAATGGTTAACAATTCAAGTAGATGATGTAAATACTCAAACAGAAAAATACAAATATAATGACTAACTATATATATATATATATATATATATATATATATATATATATATATATATATATATATATAAAATACAAATATAATGACTAACTATATATATATAATAGTTACTAAATTAGTTTATTATAGCAAACATACCAATACATTCAACTAAGTTTATAATATTAACCTATAAAATAAAAAAATACAGTAGATTAATAACTCACTATAAATGTATTATAAATTCTGAAGCGTTATTATAAAGACAACTAAAATGATTAATTCGTGCAATCTATATTTTTTAATCTCATCTTAAAATACTTTTATAATTGATTTTTTTTAAATTAAAAAAAATATTCAGGATCACTTTAAGAGAACTGCAGAACTTTAAATATGTTCTGGATATATCAATACATCAGATTAAGTTCAGACCTTCTGCTATCTCATTGTTTCACCACTGAATCATGATGTATAGATGCTACTTGATTATAAGTTATTTAGCACAATTTTGGTGGTAAAAACATTTAACAGAATAGTATATTAAATAGAGATTGGTTTTTGTATTTACTTTCAATAACAAGTTGTTAGAGTTGTTCACTCAAATTAAAATTATATGCCCCTTATAGACTTTAGATAATATTTCAAAAGCGATTTACATATACCCTGATGGTAATAATAATGTACATATATTTGTAAGTAATTAATCAAATAGTCATTCATTATCCTCAAGTTACCATTTGATTATTTATTTAGATATGTATTATTGTGATGCTTAAACATACGATGTTCGATCACTGAAAGTGGCAAATTGAACTTCAATTCTCTGAATCAATCATTCTAACATACCTGAAAAATGTCAATTATCAAATTAAAAAAAATAAAAGAATTTTGATATTTGTTTATATATACATTAATGTACAGTAAATTTATTTGCTTAAATATATCATTCGTAAAAATGAATAAAAAATTTAAAAATCTTAACTTAAACACTTCTTACCATTTATGAACTCACAATATATTACAGTTATATTTATATATATAATGATTTATTCACACGAGTTACCCACGCTTTTATTAAACATTTAATATATATAAACACAGATGAAATTGCAAATGCAATAGTACTATTTTTAAATAAAGTTAGCATCACTTTTTTCTTTCATTTTGTTAAAACCATTTTATTTGAAGCTGTATTTTTTCTGCACTAGAATTCATGCAAAGCTTTGGTTTCCAGGGAAACAGGAATATGTTGGTAGGTTTCTTGACCAGCAAGAATGACTTCCATTAGAAAAATGCTTTAAATAATAAATGGCTTACTCATTCTTATTTCAAATTTATCAAACATTATTAAAATATTAATATTCATTTTCTTAATTTGAAATTCTTTTTATCACCAATAAAATAACAGTAATAAAAAAAAGAAAAAAGAGTAGAAATATATATATTTAAAAATTGCAGTATTACAATATTTTAAGCTTATTTTTTGTATTAAAAAAAATATTAAAAAAAATAAAAATAAAGCATTCTCTTTAATTATATATATATGTTTGAAGACTTCATTAGAACAGATTCAAATAATGGAACGAATAATAATACTAACTAAAGTAATAACATATAATTGCATGCATATATAAATTAAAAATGTATAGTAAAATATAAAAGAGTATTCATAATAAATAAGAATTTTTAAAAAATACTTGATTATTTATTATCTCGATATTTTGTCTTACTTTATTTTAATAAAATCTTCCATTGTTTTTTTTTTTTATTAGGTATATAAATTACATTAACTTTATAATAAACATCATGCGATGTTATGAAAATTGGCTTATTAAACAAAGTCAGTAACTTCTGTGCATAAGTCGTATGACTGAAACTATTAATAAAATAAAACACTCTCTACCTTGGAAACCATTATATATCATACTAAAGTAAATCTTCCACTTATCATTATTAAATCATTTTTCCAGTTCTTGATTCACTTCTTTTCTCTCTCTTTCTTATACTAACCTCATATTTGCACTATCCTATCTTTTTTTATTATTATTATTATTATTATTATTATTATTATTATTATTATTATTATTATTATTATTATTATTATTATTATTATTATTATTATTATTATTATTATTATTATTATTATTATTATAAAAACCTAATTAAAAAATCATTATCATTAATAGAATATAATCATGACAACTTCTGATCAAATGCAAATAATACTAACTTTGTTTTAGTATTAATTTAGTATTAAAATTTAGTTTATTATCTAGGAAAACAACTATTTTTACTTGTCATTTCCACATCCACACAAATGAAGAGGTTTCAATCTATAAATAGACTGCTTCATATATTTCAGCAGCAATCCCTTATAATAAAAAAAATTGTTAAGAAAAATGTCATAATCCCTAGCATTAATAATTGCCAGGTGATGAGGATTTAAGAAGGTAATCTTTTTAAATATCTAAAAATAGATAAGTACTCATTTTCTGATTAATTATTCAATGTTAGCTGAGTTATGCACAAATAAAAAATTATAAATTTGTCGAAAAAAAATTAAAATGTATTAATTTCATATTTAAATATAGTTACTGATATGTCAAGCAGATGCATTATCATTGCATTATTAAATAATTCAACATACTTATATAAACAAGGGTATGTGATATATAGATATTACCAGAAATGATTGTCAAAAATAAGCTGAAGCAAAAGCATTTATAGATAAATATTTGAAATATGTATTTTATGGAATGAAGCAATTAGCAATCTGTTACTGACCTCATTGAAAAAATTAAAAAATTGAAGTGGAGTTGGGCTGGATATATTTCTAGAAGAGATGATAATAGATGGACAATTGAAATCTTAAACTGGATTCCAAAAGATTGTAAAAGACCCAGAAAAAGACCACATGTGAGATGGATGGACGAAATAAGAAAGTGTGTAGGAGTGATGTGGAGAAGAGAAGCTAAAGATCTGAGAAGATGGATTAAACTTGGAGAGACCTTCATCCTGCAGTGGATTGATAATGGTTGATGATGATGATGATGATGAATATAATAATACAAAGTAAAAACAAATAATTAGATGAAAAGTTCTCATTATTTAATTCTTAAATGGTTATAAAAAATACATGTCAGAAATAGTGCTAAGATATATAAGTTAATAACATTTCAAAAAACACCAGCTGATAATGATAAAAATAGGTAAATTTAAAAGAATTGCAGAATACAAGTCTTAATATTGTTTTTAAGATAGATATAAATCAATAATATAAAATTCTGACAATGGATGTAGAACATATGTTTATATTATCAAAATATAATATTTTAAAGTTTTTTTTTTCTTGTAAGTAAATTGCATACTTCAGAAAAAGTCATAAAAAGCATTCTGAGAATATTTTAATGACTAATATACAGATTAAATATTAAAATTTATATATGATGATATGTAAATGTTTGTTCTATAATAATATCAATTTTATTAATAAATATTTTGTACAAATATTTTTATGAATACAAAAATTCTTATCATAAGATGGAAATAAATATAATCTATTATGTTGATGCTGTTTTTTTTTCCATAGTAAAAAATTAATATAAAAAAAATTATAATAACAAATATTGAATTTTTTAAGAGAAAAATGATTCAATATTGCATTGTTCTTCTCAGTGTAACATATATAATAGTAAACATGTTTGTAGAACAGTATATATAAAAAGATCTATATTTTGTTTCCTGAATTATTAGGTATAGTTGTTAAACTCTCTACTTAAAGATAAGTAGAATATTAAAAGCAACAGGCTACTGTAACCAAGCAATAACCTTTTAACAATGCTAATCATCAGTAAGGAGACATTTGGTCAGAGAAATATAAAAATTCTATAATTGTATTTTTTTTTTAGAGCTTTCTATTGAGATATTTCACTTTTTTTTTTAATTCATAATTTCATCTTAGTTTTAAAAATTGATTTTTTATTGTAAAACATTCACAAAAAGGCAATAAAATCAAAAAGTAGCAAAGTATGAGTTTTAAGCACTTCCTTTATCTCTTTAATTAACACCTTCCTTTGTAATCAGTGTTCACCTTTTTGCAAGGCAAGGATATTTTTGATATAATTAAAAATGTTATTTTTTTGTGAAATAATTATTAAAAATCATAAGTATACATTATTACACTGGTAATAACTTTCAGTATAATGTGTACAACAACAAACATGGCATTCTGATCAGTCATATTGTGAAAATAATGGCAAATATGTCATTGTGGCCACTATCATACAATAATAAGTATTTTAAAAATTAAAAAACAGATTTCAATATTTTAATACAGAATTTGATGTATTTATCAGGCATGAATATTTTTGCATTCACATTTTAACATCAAATTGCCATCCATTTAATAACAAAACCATATGTTATTAAAATGTCACTTTTTCCATATTTGCAAAATTCAAATATACCCGGGTCTCGTTTCATGTAGATTTTTTTAATGTGATTTTGAAGTTATGCGATTCATGTTTTTCTAAATATCTTTGTATGTGGTTTTCTTTTATGTGATAAAAATTATTAGATTAGAAGTCAAGCTCTGATAATATGCTATTACTTTAAATATTATACATTTTGTGCACCCACACATCATATTTAAAGTAATAAGAGTTAGACTTCCATCTAATAATTTCAATATTTTCAGCTCTTTATAATAGTACTGTAATAGATTTTATGCAATAAAGAAGTTCATAATTCACTTAAAATCAGGATTTCCCCATTTTATATACACATATTAAATTTTACAAGATTATAATGTAAATCTGTTCAAACATTATAGATACCTAGTTGTTTTTGCATTTTAAATCACATTCTATTTTTGCTTTTCTAAAAAAAGAGTATGTAATCAATTAATCATTTAGTGTCCACAAGTAATAAATTTTACAAGATTATAATGTAAATCTGTTCAAACATTATAGATGCCTATACTATGCATGTTGTTGTTTTTGCATTTTAAATCACATTCTATTTTTGCTTTTTAAAAAAAGAGTACATAATCAATTAATCATTTAGTGTCCACAAGTTTATTTTTAAAAGGTGAGTAACAGTGGTGGGCACAATTAAATTTGACAATTAAAAATTAAAATCTGATTTTTAATTATAATTAACAATTTAAAAATTATGTAACATGATCTGAAATTAATGTGATGTGAAACAATGAAATTTGATTTTTAAACAGAATTGAAAATTAAAAAATTAAAGACAAAAATAAGAATTTAATTTTTAATTGTTAGTTTTAATTAAATTTTGCCCAACAGTGGTGAGTAGGTGTCTTTTTATTATCATAAGTCTAAGTTCTTATTTTTATTTTAAACTTTTAGTTTACTCTAATGGAGAAGAAAAAACACCCAAGAAAATGAATTTCTTTGGAAACAAAAATTTCAATTTTAGATCGCTTAGCGAAATGGGAAGGATCAACAGTGATTGGAAAACATTTTAGTTTGGGTGAGTGTACTATAAGAGCAATTAAAAAAAATGAAGTTGGTGCTAGTTGTATTTCCTCTTGTGATGAATCTGATGTCTTACTAGTTCACAAACGAACTTGCATATCATCAAATAGTGATAATGATTAAAATACTGTACATGTATGAAAAATGTAAAATACTGTAAATTACGCATAAAAATATATTGTTTTGAATAAAATTAAATACTGTAGTTAATAAAAAAAAAAGGAAAAAAAGGTTGTCTTGTATCAATTTTTTTCAAATTTGAAATTTTTTATTAATCATATTTTATTTCCTTTTTTTTTTATGCGAATTTTAAAGTAATTTTATGTTGTTGCTTTGCTTTTATGCGATTTTTGAAAATTACAGTATGTGTTCCCCATTTTTCAAGATAAGTTAAGTCTATTTTTGTGTGATTTCTTTTGTGCGCATTTTCTGGAAACCTATCTACCACATAAAACGAGACCCAGGTATATACATTTTTAGATTTTTTTATTTATAAATATATATTACTACTTAATCAAATTAAATTTACTGAATTCTGATATAGAATGACAGTCTAATAGTAAAATCAAAAGTTGAAAGCTTATAAAAAGTTTCACCAGGGAAAACAATTAAATTTGAAGAAATGCAGGAGAGTTAACATACTTTACTAAGGAATCTCAATTTTAGAATTACTTTATAAATTTGAAAGAGTCCTTACATCATTAAAATGTTTGATGGCTTCTATCTTTACATTTTAGCAATGTACTAATGCCCTGTAAATAAGAATCAATTTTCTAGAACAATTTAATTGATTCAAATATTATTAAATAATAATAAAGATTCATTAATTTCTGTTTCTAACGAAATTTTTTCCAATGTCAAACAATACAACTTTCATTGAAAAATCCATGAACATTTGTGGGAATTTTCAGACATTCTTGAAGAAGATTTTTTTTGAAAATACAGATGAAGCCTAATTTCACCTAATATTTTAATATAAAAATGTGATTCCTTCCACACATATCAAAGAGTATGTATAGTTTTATTTTTTTTTTAAATATACTTTCTTTTATGTTTTTGGGACTAATTTGCAATAAGAAGAACAATGACTTATCAATCTTTTAACTTATAACTGTATATTCCACTGAGAAGACTAAACCTTATATTACTAAACAATACTTTTCACCATTTTCATTCTAAAATGAAGTGATATGTAAAATTTTATCGAATATGCTAAAAACTTCATCTACATTAAATACACTAAAAACTGCTACTCTGCTTACTATCTAAATCATTGAATATTGTAAAATTTATCATTTACATTAAATGTTCACTAAGATTTTGCAAATCTATATGAATAAAATTCTTTTTCAAAAGCTTAAAAGTTTCCTCTTTAGTATTAAAACATAACAGGACATTGTATAAGTCTATGGACATTAATAGTTTTAAAACTTTTTTCTAAAGTAGTCTAATGCATTGTAAAATTATGAATTGAAAGTTCCCTAGATTAAAAGTCAATTTGTCACTGCTAGTACACAAATATTATATGATCATTTGAACAGCTAACTATTCAATTACTTATTTAAAACCAATAAGGACTATTTACTTTGGAACAAAATTTTCTTATTTGATAATATGGAATATAAAATACATTTTATTTGAAACACTACTGGGACTTTTTGTCTATGCCCACTTGGAGTTAAAAAAAATTTTGTTTGAAAAAACAAACAAACAAAACAAATATATATAATAAATAAACTACACACAATGAAAATAAATTAAAAGTTTTTATGTATAAAGTCAATAGACTACATTAGTTATTTAAAATGACAAGCTTATCTAATATAAAACAAACTGGTCTGTTTATTTATCACTAGAATAATCCATTAACCTGATAGTTAATGATCAAAATAGGTTTTTTTTTAAAAAAAAATTGATGTAAGAGTTTTAAAGAAAATTAAGTAAAATGCATGTGACTAAGTTAATTTATTAGATACAAGAAGATCACATGCTCTTTGGTTAGCATCACAAAGACATGATGGAATACAGCTTTCACTTCAACCAATTCTTGGTTTAATAAATTCTCATTTGAAGAGAAAACAAGACATGATAAATATATATGACTTTCCAAAATAAAAAAAAAGATAAAGTAAGTTGAGCAACTTTTATTATCAACTTAGTGCTCTTTAAAATTATTATAAATGACATGATTACATTTAAAGTCATGAAAAAAAAACACAAGCAGTTTAAAACAACATAACCTAATTTTTAAGTTACATGCGACAGAAGCTGAGAAATGCTCAATTCATTAGTTGATTATCTTTCTATTACCATCTTCAAACGTTATTTATTATTATTTACAATTTAAGTTTGGATTCAATATTTATTTATAATGTAATCAAATGAGCTTTAAGATTTATTGCTTTAAATATCTAAAAAGTGTTATAATCTAGATGTATTCTAAAAAATGACAGAAGACAAGATTAATTATAATACTAATACTGAATTGAGCATATCAATTTAGTTCTTTGTAAAAGACAAATATAATATTCTATCATTTATAATGTAGTCATAAATAAAAAATGCAAACACACAGTGTTTATAGAAAATAAAAGATATTCATATTGTAAAGTTTTATATACGTTTTGTAAGTTAATTTTTTTCCCAAAAAAACTTACAAATCAGTTATTTCTTTTATACATTAAGCTTAGAAGCAGATATATGTATTAGCTATTATTTAATACTTAATGAAAGCAAAATAAATAATAAATAAATTCCAATAATAAATAGGTTTTAACTTAAAATCATATATATATATATATTCACTAATTTAAATATATAAATCCACTTTCATTACCAGAAAAATTAAGCCTTATTTTAAAGCCCAGGCGAAAATAAGCTGTGACGGTTTGCTGTCTGTTTTATTATCGATTTTTCTGGCAATAAAAATGAGTATATACATTTATATATAGTCAATAATTCGATTAATTACTAGAGATAAATTTGTAATGCAGAAAAAATAAATTTATCTTTTAAATAGGATTCCATACTAAGAAAAATCACCAATAAACATTAACAGTTTTTCAATCCAGCATAACTTTTTCACACCACCTGCTATGAAGTTTAACTATTAAATAGATCAAAAAATGAATTCATTCTTCACCTGATGTCTAAGTACTTAAATCTCTGCAGATTTAAATTTTGCACTTGTTCTTATTCTACTAGTCTATTTAGCAACTTAGTAATCAGTTGAAAAGAAAATTCATTTTTTTTTATCTGTTGTTAAATTTGATACCAGATGGTATGAAAAAGTTGTCCTAGACTAAAAAATCATTAGCATTAATTGGTGAGTTTTATTTTTTACTAAATCATTTATTTAATCCTTCTGAAAGGTATACACACACATACAATGTAAGAAAAGATTTTCGCAAAAAATAAAATTACAAAAGACTTTAGGAACATTCTGTAGAAATTAGGAATGGCAAAAATAAATTCTCATAATCACAATCAAATGAATTAGGTTGTTGAAAGCCTCTAAAAAAATCTAGTCCATATGTAGAACTTTTCACAAAATAAGCATCTGATATTTTGGTAAAGCTTGGTTTATTCTTGGACAAAATGTTACTTAACATATATACTGATATCTAGAATAATAGTAAGAGTGAATATGTTTAAATTCTTTTCCTTCATTGTTTGTTGTTATAAGAAATTTGAATAATCATAGCAAAAAAAATGAAAACAGCATCCAATTGATTCTTAGGCAAATTAAAAAAAATAAATGCCAACTGATAGAGGTAAAACTTGAATATCTTTACAAAAGTACAGGGAAACCCCCCATTTATCCCTATACTATCAGTTGTCAAGATTTAAAATCAGGATAGGTGCTCATAGTGAAACATATCTTCCAAAGTAAAAAAGCAGAACATAGGGGATGACTATAAGATTTTTTGGAAGGGTATATCAGTTGATGAAAGGAGAGAAATGGTACTGGATTTGCTGGAAAGTCTAATTTAATATTTACTATTCTTGGAATTTATTTTTATATCAATAAAAAGCTAACGATATTACAACTTGCATTATAATAGTTGTGCTCATTTTATTGGTTTCTATGCTTCAATTCTTAGATTTAGAGAAATTTAGAGAATGTTTTTATTCTTGCTGGAGACTTTAAAGCCAAATTAGAACCATAGTAAACTTGGGTCAAAATTTATTGGAAGTAATGACATTAATACTTTAAATTCAAATAGACTGTTGATATTGAATTCTTCCACAACACACGAATTGACACACAATTTTTTAGGCAACAACAACAAAAAAAAAAACCAATATAAAAACATGAATGCATCCATGCTTAAAATAATGGTGTTTAAAAGTGTACATTATTTAGTTAGGTTTCAAGAAAACTAAAGAAATTCATATTACATAAGCAGATTTTTAGAAAGGTAATTGATTACTATGCTCCAAGTGTAAAATGATAGAAGCAGAAAAAGATCTTAAATAAAATAACATTCACAAATACATTGATGCATTTTTTTTTTAATACTTTCAGAAGCTATTAAATGCTAAAAGTGCTACTTGAACTTTCAGGTCTATTATATTAAAATACTAAACACCACATGATTACCATTTCTTAATGCTTGCTCATAACTGTTATTAACACAGGCAAAACTCACCATACAGTAGTGAGAGATAGGGATTTTATGCACAAGCCTTCTGGCATTCATTGATTACTCTGGCTTGCACTGAGTGGCACTGCTGTATGGAGAGATTACCTGTCTACTATATTACTGAAGCACATAATTTTAATTTACGTAGTGAATTATGAATAGAAGCAAGTCTACTTTTGGATTCTCTGTTAATGATTTTATTATTATAATTAGATTAAATGAAAACATGCAGCATTTTCTACTTGTTAAAAATAAATAAATTAAATGTTGGAACTTCATAATAAATATAGAGATTGGAAAATGGAAGTTTGATGGCTGATAAAAATGATTAGTGGATTCCAACTACAGAAAATGCTATAAATTGCTGATCAAGCTCACTCTAGATATTTTGTTGATGCACTGAAAACAATATAAGGACCTGAGAAATGTTCATAATACTATTAAATCCAATAAAGACATTTTCTTATATGATAATAATGAGATTATGAACATAAGAAAAAAATAATAATGAAATAAGATTTGAGATAACTTTTAAAGATGAACTAAGGTTGTGGAAGCCCTCATGAAATAACCTGGAAAAAATTTAAAATATGGTAAAAATACTGGATTTTTTAGGAATATATCGGCCCATAAAGTTATTCCACATAAACATAAGAATACTTCTATTTTTCCTTTATAGAGAAGATATTTTCAAGATTTTGTTGAAGAGATTGCTTCCAGTCATAGATGAATGGGTTAATAGAGACTCAATGTTATTTAGAAGCTCAATAAACATGGTTTTGTTGCCAGTCAAATGGAAGAAAATGTGTTAGAAATAAAAATGATTTATATATTACTTTGTTAACTTGGTCAAGATATTTGATTAAATTATCCAAAAAAATTTATGGCAATGTTTGAAATTAACTGCTTATCCAACAAAATTTATCAACTCCTGCATGAGCAAATGAGAGAAAATTATTATTATAGATAGAAAATCTGAGGCATTTGAAACAAAAGTGGTGTCTACTTGTTCCAATATTATTATCAATTTTTATGACAATTGTATCTAGGATTGTTTACAGGCAGCTTAATTTATCTTTTATCATATATCTCCAATTTAGAATATTGCCTCCCCAAAATTATTCAGCATATCTGATTATTTTTACACAATAATTGTTTAATAATTATTTAAAATAAAAAAATACATGTATATACTTTGACTTTTAAAAATAGCAAGTTAATAAACTTGATATTAATATTAACAAAGAAAATTATGGCAAGTCAAAATCAAATACTGTGATAGAATCTTTTCAAGATATTCTAGAAATTATAAACAATTTTAATATTTTTAAATCAGAATATAACAGATTTATTAGAGATTAACATTTATTTATTCACATTTTAAAAATAAATTTAAAATAAAAATGATTCCATTTATTTTGAGGTGACCATTTTTCTTTAAAGCATTGAATGACATTTTATTACAACTCATTTTTTCAGTATTTGTGAAGTACAAATATGATTTTTTAGAATGCTTTTTTCTTTGTCAAATTAATTATTTTAAAAAAAGTTTAATTTATTGAGTTTTATAAAATAAAGATTTTATAAAGGAATGAAAGGTTAAAGCAGTGACAAAAACTGACATCAGGTTTAACAATAGCAAATATTTGAAAGGGTTAATTAATCAATAATATTTTTAGTTTGTTTCTGACATCAAATGAATGCAAAACCATCAAAATAATACTGAAGATAACTATAAGAAAATGATTTCAATTTGAAGTATAATGGCACTATCATATAATTCAGAAGGAAATTGTGGCTGTCATTTGAAAACTTAAAAAAAAAATAAAACAAAGAATTTAAATATTTTGACAAATTGTTATTTTTGTGTTTCTTCATACATTCTACAGTTTATTATATTTCTCATAGAATTGAAATTAAAAACTTATATAAAAATTAACATTTAGAAACAAATAAAATAAAATAAACATTAGACATGCAATAATTTTATTGACAAATATTTTGCATTATGTATATCATTACTTGTTTATGCTCACAAAATTGCAAAAATAATAACTAACACACATGCAGGTTATCAATGAAAGGTTTGCGATTTTAATGTGGAAAAAAACAACTGTACATTTATGGCTATCCATTGCACATAATTTTTTTTCCCTATATTAAATGCAAAATTGAAAGAAAAAATTATTTGATAAAAGTAATTTATTTCTAAATACGAAAAAAAAATGTTTACCATCATTGGAAAGCTTATTTAAATATCTATTTTTTAATATAGAAGTAAAAGTGAAGAATTTAAACAGATGATTAGAAAATCTTATTTAAGTTTAAAGGGGGGGGGGGACTAATAAGCTCAATCTACTACTTTTATGCTCAAACGTCACTGATCTTCTGAATAACAGATCACAAAGGTATTTGATTTTTTATTTTTAAGCAATCAAGAATAACTACCTATTTTCTCTATATCAAAACTTCTGGATAAAAACATGAAAAAAGTTGATAGAGGGAATCATTATCATTAAATAAAATACAAGATAAATTTTAATTATATCAATATTAGCATTAAATAAGTTCTTGATATAAACTACAAAATCGCAATTAATCATTTCAAAGAAAACCTGCTACTTAAAAAAATTTACAATGTTGAACAATTTTTAAAGGAAGACACTTTGCCTCTCATCTTAAATATTTGATTTCATTGGAAAAATGAATACATCTGAGAGCAACTATTTCCTGAAACCCGAACATAATGCAAGGGTAGCTTACAATCCAGTTCAAACCCACTCTTATATGTCCACAGTACTAGACTAAACCCAGGAAAAAAAAATGAAATAATAGGTCAGGTACTTGATATCACTTTTCTATATGAAAACATACATATAAATAAACATACATCCTTGAAGCTGTATTTTTATATTGGACCATCATCTAATATGTGTGTTGAATGTCTTTAGAAAAGTTTAATTGTAGTTAAATATTCAAAATACATTCAACTGTTAGTAATATCACAGCAAACAAATGTTAGTAACATCACAGCAAACAGGTTAGTATATGCATTAACTGTTAGTAATATCTCAGCAAACAGGTTAGTATATGCACAATGTTTCGAGAGGTATTTTTCTCCCCTTTTCTTCAGGTATTTCTGGCCTGACCAGTGACAGTACTAGCATGGGATTCAAACCTGGGTCCTTAGATTCTTGATTATTGAATTTTTAAGGTAACGCTCTAACCCCTGACCATTGACAGTACTAGCATGGGATTCGAACCTGGGTCCTTAGATTCTTGATTATTGAATTTTTAATGTAACACTCTCACCCACAGAGTGTTACCTTAAAAATTCAATAATCAAAAATCTAAGGAACCAGGTTTGAATCCCATGCTAGTACTGTCACTGGTCAGGCCAGCAACACCTGAAGAAAAGGGGAGAAAAATACCTTTTGAAACATTGTGCATATACTAACCTGTTTGCTGTGATATTACTAACAGTTAGTGCATATACTAACCTGTTTGCTGTGATATTACTAACATTTGTTTGCTGTGATATTACTAACAGTTGGTGCATATACTAACCTGTTGCTGTGATATTACTAACAGTTAAATGCATTTGGAATATTTAACTACAATTAAACTTTTCTAAAGACATTCAACACACATATTAGATGATGGAAATAGTCCAATGTAAAAATACAGCTAGAACACCATCATCTCAAACCTTCAGAAATACACCATTGAAGTTTGTTTTAATAAGTACTAAACCAAAATAATGTTGAAATAAAGTAAATGCTCCTTGTTAATGGAAAATAAAAGCTTAATCTTAGAAACCTTTCATGTATATATATGTATAATGATTTGTTTGCTATTGTGTAAACGTCATGATATAGGATGGTAACTTGGTAGATGTGGTGATGACCTGAGGTCAAGTCAATACCTAAACAACCAAGTGTTGGAAAATGAGAATAGAATTTTACTAAGTAATTTTATTACATAATATCAACAACAATCCTTAATTCATGTAACAATCGGCATACATGGCGATGGAAAAGGAAATTGAAAATACAAGTTTGCTAGACAATGGAAATGAGATCCAGTATAAAAAACAAACCTGGTTCCTTTCCTTTCACTTTCATATTTCATCAAATGATATAACAACTGTAAACAGCAAATAGCTTAATATCGAACATTAAAACTAAGAACAAAATGGACGATGTATTTGAAGATATTATCTAATTCTGTGTGATTTTAAAGTGCTGAAAATTAAAGCAAATCATCATCAACATTTAAAAAAGGCAAAAAATCAATGAACTTTAGCAGTGTAGTAAGAGAATTAGAATAATTTTATAGCAATAATCAAAGACAGAAGACTGCACAATCGAACAAGAAAAAAAGGAATATTATATAGCTTGCACATACTGATAAATGGTGAAGTAAAACTGTCCTTTGCATCAATTTACTCAATACCAAAAAATTTAGTTGCTACATAAAGTAAATTCACCCCTGATGAGAGCCGAAGGCAATATTCACCCTGGGTTCGAATACTGAGGCATAATGAAATCCAAAGAGGGGGGAGGTGGATATGATCATTGGCTAGTTACTTCATCATGTTAATCCTAACATCCTAACCAAAGACCCTAGGTCTGACCATAGATAGATGTGCTATCCCTCTTCTGGTGGAGAACCAGGATCATTACAATATACATAAAAAAGAAAACTGTATAAGATAAATGATTACTTAAGAAATTGAATGGAATTATATGGAGAAAAGAAATTATAGTTTGGAGAAACTAGATTAAACTTGGAGCAAGTATCATATTGAACTGTATTTATAATGATTGAAAATTATATATGTAATACATTTATTTGCTTCTGTTAAATAATGAGCTTAAAAATAAAATTCTTATGGAATCTCAGATCATTGATAACATAATAATAATAATCTTCTAGCTTGAAAATATGAATAAATTTTTAGTGTCCTTCATCTCATGTAAATCAATCAAGAAAATTAAAAAAATTTAAAGCATTTGAGCAAAGCAGTTTCAACCCTAGTATATTCTATATAAAAAGTTGCATAATGGTAGTAATATTTATAACCCTAAACCAAATCACTAATTATCTCTCTTGAGATAAAACATAGTTGTTGTTATTGTCATTTATATTAAGGCCATTACAAGAACAATTAAAGACTTGAATTAGTTTATTTTTGAGTATTTTAAAATTCAGGTAAACAATATAAAAAAACAACAACTAATGTTCAGGATATTTCTAAGATTACACTTTAAGCTAAATCTTTTATGAAATAAAAAAGACCAAATAAAAAAATATAAACTCTAACTGTAATTAAAGAGATAGATGTCAATACAATTCTTATGGCAAGATAATTTATATAGTGCTTGAGAGAGCTAATGACTTATTACACCCCAACTCTGCAAACCTATTTTAAGCTTGAATAATCAATTGATATTGTGCATTAGACTCAGTTTCAAAATTCTTCATAGATAAATACATTAAGCCAGAAACTAGTCTGAGAATATGGATTGGTCAGAACAAGTATGATTTTAATAAATTCCATATTTGACATCTACTGATCATTCAAACTTACAATAGGTAGCAAAGATAAAATGAAATAAATTAGTATTTTGGAATGCTTTTAAATTTACTTATTAAAGCTAGATAAATACACCCAAACTTTCTCAAAGGTATAATCCTGAAATGACTTTCATATTTAGTTATTAGATGAAAATTATTCACTTTCTCAGAAGGGATCTAAATTCATTACTCAAATATTTAACTAATGCAAATATTTTGATATTAGAGCTAAAAAAAAAAGACTCTGTAGAATCAATTACTGGGATTTTAATTATGAATAAATATAGGATAAATGCATATCTTGAAAAAATAAGGTCTATAAGCTGGATTTATCTGGTAAGTTTTTAGTTTCAAGAAAATAAAATAAAACTTTATTAATATCTATATTTCTTTTTATAATCATAGTATAATGATTCTAAAGGAAGTTAAGCACATGAAATTATTAATTTTGTTTTCATATATAACAGACATTTTATCAAGTGTTCTAAATATCCTGAATTGAAGCTCAGCCTGCTACTTTGATGCTGCTCAAGCAGCACATAACCACTCATGAAACTAAAATTGTTTTACTTATTTTATAAACTAAAGAACATAAATAAAATGCATACAGAGGTTATTGTTTTTGAACAAATAAAATCACATAATAACCAAGCTTCAGTTTTAAGACGTCATTTAATTGGATCTTCTGTGAACAATCTGTTAACATATTATATTTGTTGATTATTGTTTTTGATTCCATAATGGTACCCAAAATTAAATTGGGATGTCTTTTATTTGAAACTAATGCATTATCATTTTTTGTTCTAATTAATAATAATAAATGCCATTAATTTCAAGCTTTTATGCAGAAACCAAAACAATGGATAAGTAGTGTAGGCTATATAATTTATATTTTAAAATACACACATACATATATATCTAATATATGTTTTTAATATATATATATATGGCAATTCAGTTATAATTTTAAGTTATTAAGCCATCAAAAAAAGTAATTAATGAAGAAATAAAATATTATAATTATAAAAAGATAGTCTAATAATAATTTAAAAGACAATACATATTTATGTAACTGTTTTCAAATCTAGATGATTATAAACTTGAAAGCGTTCATTTTATTTTCTCTACAAAAAAAATATTTCTTTTTTTCTTTCTTTTTTCCCTATGTCATAGCATCGGCTGGGAGGCGAACCCACAACAACCGTCTGCAACCAACTGCTTGCTTGCAAGACGGCTGTGCTGACCTGCTTATATGGTGATTTTAAAATCAAGCTGATTCTGAATCCATACAACTATCCCTTTCTAGAAGAAAATAGTTTACTATCATTCTTTTTTTAATTGCTTCTTTGCTAAAGTTTTCATCAGACTCAATACTTTTTGATGTTAATATATTTCTGTCAATGTTATTGTTTATTAAATCATTCTTTCAATTCATACCTTTGACCTACAGATTGAACACTTTTTCACTCTTCATTAAATATTTATCACAATGTAATTTCAATACTTTCAGAAGCACAAATAATTTTAACATAAATTTATTTTTCATTTTTTACTGTTTTGTGAATTGACAATTTATTTTTATTGAATACTTGGTTAGCTTTAATGTACAACTTCTTTTCTTACTAAACAAAAGCAATCTTGACATTTTTATTTTCAAAGTGTTGATTAATCAAAAGATTATATTATGTTTTCTTGGTATACATACAAAGTACATTGAGATTTAAAGTTATTTCTATATATATAGAGAGATTAAAAAAAGCAAACACCAAATTCTTCTATCATTTCCAGATTCTTACAATGTTAGTGACTTAGATTCTGCCTTATTAGGAATCATGCAAGTATAAATATATTATGAGGTATAATCTTTTTATCACTTTCTCTAATGGTATTTAATTTGTTGAAAGAAGTGTTTTTATGTCTTCTTAGGCTATGGTTAGCATAAAAGTGCATCTTGAACACAACAATGCATCTAACACAAAGGCGTTTGCACTGATATCAGTGGAAACCACTTCAAATATGAGTAGGCTTGAAATAATTGCAACTATCATTAACATTGTTAAATAAAATTTCAAATTCACATCAGCAATAATTATCACCAATATAAATTATGGTACCAAGTGCAGAAATCTGTAGGTAAGAAATAAGAAAATGGATGCCTAAATACTGACTAGTAATAAATAATATGATTTTTTTGAAATTTTCCTGTTATTTTGTTTAATAAAGTTCATTAAATCAGCTAATCTGAGATTTTTTTCTTCTTCACATGTCTACATTATCTATTGCAAGTTTTAGCAACTAAAGATGATAGTGCTTAATAAATCACTATCCATTGCTCTCATATCCAATATCCCCATACTAATTACAAAAAAAAAATGTCTTAAAACCATTTATATGCTTTTCAGTTTGGACTGATATCCTGATAGTTAGAAAGAGAAGTCAATAATTACTGGTAGAAAGGGGGATACCTTTGACCCTAAAGGTCCAAGTGCACTGTTTTCAAAACTCTTCCACTGATGAAAACCAGAATTTTGAAACTAGTCTGGGGATAATGGATAGGACAGTAATGAATAGAGATGTTTTAAGCATTATTGCCGGGTATGTATTAGCTTATAAAGTTTACAGTAGATGGCAGAGAGGTATGAAAAAATGTTTCACTGCTGAAGCAGCAACGAGTAAGCTGGGGTACTGTGATAAATTCATGTGATATTGTATGGATTTTTTAAATATATATTTTGAGATAGTGAATATGCATCACAATTGAATATAATTAGTATTCAATAACAGTAATTTCAATAATGATGACTCCACTAATAATAATTTTAAATTGT
This sequence comes from Epiperipatus broadwayi, assembly GCA_028023455.1. Taxonomy (NCBI): domain Eukaryota; kingdom Metazoa; phylum Onychophora; class Udeonychophora; order Euonychophora; family Peripatidae; genus Epiperipatus; species Epiperipatus broadwayi. The sequence continues at coordinate 525,143 of JAQFVV010012405.1, read as the reverse complement.
CAAACATATGAATATAATATATTCTCTGCTTACAAATATTATGCTTATATATAGTATAAAAATATATTATATCTGTAACAGATGTTACATATATTATCATCTGGAAATTTGTGTGTGTATATATATATATATGTCAATATAAAACAATATTTTTTTTAAAAAAATCATTACTTATTTAAATTTTTAATGCATGATAACTTGTTACTTGATTCTAAGTTAATATTGTCATTTTTTATTAAACAATGGAACATAAACTAATTCAAAAATTAATCGAACAATAATGGTTGATTATTCTAACCATTATAAATATTTTAAATAAATAGATTAAGAATTATATCATATTATGTAGAGGGTTTATTAAAATTTTGATATATCTCCATATTGCATAAATTATTTAAGCTTACAGTAAAATAAAGTAAAAAGAGAGCCGCTCTTGTAAGTAAGTATATGTGAAAATTATGGGCTGTTATTGTATTTATTAGCTATACATATCAGAAAGTTATCAGAGTACTGAAATCAACTTAACTACTATGACCATGTATATTGAGTGAAACTTGAAAGTTTTTTCAAGTCACAAGAAGGATTAAAACTTTTCCTTTCAGGTGGATGGTTTTAACCCAAGTAGACATCTTAAAATTACTTGGAAAAACAGATATACAGCTTTTAGAAGTTAAGTATTTAAAGTTCCAAGTTAATCCTGATGGTGTGACTTTAAAAATAACAATTTGATACCACCTCCATATTAAAAAAGAATATTGAAATGGTAGGTCATTGCATGCATTCAGAATATCATATAGAACTTATATTGAAAATCTGTAAAAGATTTAAATTTGTCTTCCTTTCTAGATAATTTTTATGATTGTATATAATCACTTATTACATAGTGCTAAAAAAAAAAAAAAAACTCTTCAGAAAAGTATTTCAAATTAAGGTAGTATATTAACAAATGATCCAACTATTATCATCTTTAGTTAAACCTTTTACATGAAAATTTCTGATTTTCTAAACTTTTAGAAAGTTTTTAAATGACCATCATTCAGTAAAAATGTTTATTCCAGTATGCTTACATCAGATATTATACTTTATATTTACATTAGTTTGGCTTTGAAAAGTGGAAAAAAGCACTACTGTAAAACTAACATTTATAATTCAATTCTCAATGCAGAAAAGCAAGAAACCACATTTAAATATAAAAAATCAGAAATTTCTAAATTATGAATTGCACAAACAACTTTATGTAATAAATATATAGTCATGATAATACTAATAATATACTCATTATATACGTTAAATCTACTTTTAAAATATATATATAAAGTGGGGATGAGACATCTTGATTTAGATTCCTTAAAAATCATTTGACCTAACATAACTATATTTATTATGTTACACACATACATATAACGATTTTGAAATATAAGATTTAAACGTTTTCTAAGCTGACTAAATCATATGTTATAACATTGATGTTCATTATTTATGATAAGATTTAGTTAAAAAGTTTGGATATCTAAAAATTTCTCAAACCATTTATAAAATTATTTTAGGCAGACAACTCATACTTTAAAAGTTTCACTTAACATGGTCGAATTTAAAAAAAAGGCTGATAAAGTGTTAAGAGTTTGATTTGTAAATGGAATTCATTTAAATTTAATGCTTTTTAGAACGTAAAAAGAAATCTGAAGAAGTCAAAATCCAGTTATTCTATTTATAAGATATGTTATGTCAACACACAGTCAACCATAATATATTACGATGTTATAAAAAATAATGCATATAGATATATAATGAAAAGAAATCTTGAAATATAAAACTTGAAGCAATAAGTACAATTTCAGTGAAATATTTACAATGATAAGTTTACTTTAACTAAATGTATTATGAATATATATATTTCATATACTATTTTATTTTAATATTAAAACTAATTTGTATTTTGACAATATTATACATGCATGTATAATTAGAAAAATTAGTGTTAAATTTTGACTCAAATTAAAATCACATCATCAATAATATAGGATGCTGTTGCCTGAACCTCTCTCCCCCTGAACACAATTTATTAATACTGTTTTTTAAAAACAATGTTGTATTTTTAAAAGCTTTTCTGTTTCAAAATAAACATGTATATATTTACAAGCAAAGGAGGGATTTGCAAAAACATTGACATGAAAAGACAAGATATTAAATTAGATGTATTGGACACATGAATATTTTCTAATCTATAATACATTTGTAAAACATGACAAACATCCAGTTTGTGAAATACTGACATTTTTAAAAAAATGCTACTGAAACTGGCTGGCTATAATGCACAAAAAAGTTTCCAATAAAGAACACCACACAAAAAAAAAATGTAAAAAAAAATATTGACAAATGATGATTGGATGATGATTGCAAACTAAAAGCATATTTATTTTTTTGTAATTCACAAGGCATAAGGAGGGGGGAGAGATTCCATAGAATTTTAACAGGCGCCAATAAAAAAAAAGCTTGGAATTAATTTTCATGCACAGCCTTCTTGCAAAAAAAATTGTAAAGAGTTGGCTAACAAAAGAATCATATCTATTCTGAATAATCAACACTACACTTCAAAAAAAGTTATTTGCATCATTATCAAAATTATAAATGGCTACAAAATAATAACAATAAAAGTTTATGTTGTCAAGCATTGGTGGTCTAGCGGTTAGCATAGCTGCCTTCCAAGCAGCTAGCCTGGGTTCACTTACCGGTCAATGCATTTGTCATATAAAAAAAATAATAAATAAAAGTTTATGTTATTTTGGCTTTAAATGTTTATTTATATAAAGTAATACAGTTGAAACTGTGATATCCATTATATTTTGTTTCAAATACCTTGCAAATCTCACATTTTATTGATAAGCTTTGAATATGCTGGGAATACAGTATTTGTTTTTTGTTAAACTGCAAGAATACAGTATTTTTCAAGATGTGCACTGACATATATAACATTTTTATATGGGATAGTATGCATTTATAAAATAAGATTATAGTAAAAATAAAATTAAAAAAAATAACAATGCAGTTATTAATAATAAATTAAGGGAACGTACATATTACTATATATATGTATTTACTCATACTCGTTCACTCAAAAAATTAAAATAATTAAATTTTTTTGTACTGTATCTTTGGTCACACTTTTTGGAAGACTTTTTTTTTTTTCAATAACTTTATTTTTCCTTATGAAAATATAATATCAGCGCATCATCAGAAAACAATAACCTTTCAAATCATTTTAATGTTTTAAGTCTACATTGGCTTGACAATTCATACAGTCACCCAGACTTAATGTTACCAATTTCAGAATCTTGATGAAGTTCTTCAAATTTAAATTTTTTGATGCAGTCAAGAAATTCATATTTTTTGCATTACTAAATTGATAATTATCAATTTATCACTTAAGAAAGATTCTTTGTTGAATTTTCTAAATTTTCATAAAACTTTTACCTTTATATTTAAAAACATTTTATTACATAAAATATTGCACCAAATAAATGTGAAGAATAAAAGGTATATGCTTTCAGTATAACCTGAAGAAACATTAATATCATGTATGAAACTAAAACATGGGGGAAATGGCATCTATCATATTATAAAGTTTATTAAATTTATGAATTTTAATGTTTGTTTGTTTATTTACATTTTTTAACACCATTTTTGAATAGCATATAAATGCATACTTATATATTGCATATCATAGTTTCACTGTATATATTAATTTATATTTTAAAAATAAAAATTGACTTTGTAAAAATGAATAAAAAAGTATGTTACAACAAATTGTATTTTATAGACAGACAGCTACAAAAAATTGACAATAAAAATGATTTAAATTAATATTTTTTCATGTATTAATTCATTGGTATTTTCTCTGCCCACCACTGCGAAAAAATCTTTTTATTCATCTTCACAGCTGAAAAAAAAAAACCTAGAATAATATTTGAATGATTTATTACTGTTTGTAAAAAAAATTCAAATGTTAAAATGACAAAGCCAAAATTGTGATCCATAAACTTCTAATTATAAAGCCAACCAAACATTCCACCACTATATTAAACAACACAAGGCATAAAAATAATTGAAAATTGTATTACTCAGGACCATATATGGATAGCTTGGTTATCTTTATTTCAGAAAACACCAATCTTAACTTTTGTCATATTGGAAAAATACTTCATTAATTACTCCCTTACCTTTAACAAAACTAAAGCACACACATGAATCAGCACTGATCATTCACTGATATAAAACAGTACCAACATATCCTTTATAGTCTCAGATGATAATATCATAAAATCCTGTTCAAACATCTTCATACTCAACATTCTGCGACTTCTCCAAAATTACTACTTTATGTACTAAACTTATATGGGTAAAAAAATAAAACAATAGCAACCAGTTTTTATAAAAAACCACAAAAAACATTCCAAAAATAATGGTTTCTCATTGCATTGCACCCTGATTTTCCCACTTTTAGAAAATAATCAATGATTTTTTTATCTCAAAGAACAAACTTCATTCCTGTTCATCTACTAATATCCCACTTCCAATTAAAAAAAAAAAGCCTAATTTTTTTTATCATCAAACATGTTGCTTTTTTTTTTAAAAAAAAAAATCAGATATTTGAAGATGTATATAATGGATAGCAATTCTGAAACTGGTAATACAACTGAATCAATGTTTACTTTTACTAATATTATATTATAAAGAAATTGAAGCATTCTGTATTTGGAACTAAAAGATTTGGATTGTTTAATCAAAATAAATCCAAGAGCTCTACCTATCAATGGCAAAGAATAACTGGTACACACATTGATGCTATCTGTTTGTTCTTTAGATAAAAGGAAGGAAAAAAATTATTGAACACTTTATATTCAAGTGCCCTTCTTTATCAATCTTATCCTAACCTAATGTCTATTATAATTCATTCCCAAGGCATTTTACTAGATGTACTAATTAATAACATACAGAAGGGAATATTCCCAAACATTAGAAAAATAAAATTTATCCATTTCATCTTCTGGTTTCTCTGAAGTCATTTTATTTTCAATCCCAACATATACAAACCCTTTCATTTGGCTATTTAAAATTAAAATTTTAATTAAAACTAAAACCAGAGACAAGCTTTGTTACCATTAAACACACACACACACATATATATATAGTTATTTGGAGCCTGATCTCAATACGGGTAAACATGAACCGTTTTGAAAATGATAAAGACGTTGCTCAAAATGTAACAATTTTTTTTTTTAAATTTAATTATATAAACATCATGATAATTGTCAATGTAATCATTATATTCTATGAGATATAAATAAAGTTTACTTTAAAACTAAAATGCATTTAGTTTAACCATACAATATACTTTTATGAACTATTATTTCAAAATGAATTCCATTTGCGCTATAATCATAAACTAAAAAGTCATTTTATTCTTAAAGTAAAATAAAGTAAAATCTTAAATGATAAAGCTTCTGGCAAACAGTAGTGTCCACTGAAAATTATGTGGGAGGGAAAATAGAAAAGAAGGTACTATAGCTAGGGGGATGATAGGGGCAGCTTGACAGCTGGTTAACCCAGGAGCGCTGACGGGGAGGAGAAGGTCAGATTAAAGTCTCCGATAAACTGTGGCTCCTCTCAGGTGTCCCACTTCACTTCTTTTTGCCACATTAAATAGACATATCAGTGGGTCTATTTGTCAAGAAAGTGAAGAACCCCACCAAGCTCTAATGTTTCACTAATTTGTAATTTACTTTAAAAGACCCTAAACAATACCTTTTGACCAAGCAAAAATATTGGCATTTCACAGAAACCTTCATTCACAAGAACTGGTCAAAAAAAAAAAAAAAAGATCACTAAAATGATTAATGATTTTTCTTCTTCTTTTTGAGTTGGCGGAAAAGAAAAGGAATTAAAATCCTAAAAATTATTGCTTCAAAACAAAATATAATAGCACTTCAAAAAGTTACTAACTAGCCAAGTGACATAGTAAATGTATATATATATAAACAATTAATTAAAGATGTATATAATTAAACACAATTAAATGTTTAATTAATTTCCATAAATATAATATATATTATTCATTATTTAAGTTAAAAGTGGATATAAGCCAATTAAGTTCTCTGCTTAAAAGGATTGGTAACTAGACAACAGGGTACTCTGAATAAACGCTTAAATTTTATATAACCGCTCAAATAATATTATTATCAATGATGATAAAGTGAATATTTGACTGAATTATTATATATATTGATTTTATTGCCTTTGAGTAGAGATCTCAATATATAGTGATGGATTTTGCCTTTGTTGGCCCTAAATGAAAGAATATTTGGAACCCCATTTTAAAAAAACAAACAAAATGCAATCGAATATTTGTTTTTGTTTTTTTATGAATCGATTTATACTTCTTCAAGGACTTTTTAGATCATAGTCTATATTTAAATAAGTAAATATCTACAATATATCAATCAACTTATATTCAACAGTCTTACATTCATCTTTTTGGAACTGCTATGTCAAATAACAATTATAATAAAAGTAAAAAATGATGTATTTTACTTTAATTCACTTAAATTATACGCTACAAATGAACAATACAAGATCACAATGCTGGCAGATAAAATGTCATTCTTAGGTGCAAATAGGAATTAGATTGTTTGCGCTATTTCAGCCTGAATTCAAATTATATCCGCTGTAAAACACATCGGAGAAGTGATACTGCTTTGAAAAATTCTAATTCAACAAAAAAGAATACATACATAACTTAAAGAAGAAACGCTATAATAGATTATATGTATGCTATAAATTCGTCATCTGAAATATAGATATGTAATATTTGTACACAAACATACTATTATAATAAATTTGTCTGATTTTTTTTAAAAATACAAGTACTGAAGTTATAAAACAAAATTTGAAAATGTGTTTTAGAAAATTTGAGATCGGCATCTCTCTCTTTCAATTTTTACAAAATCTATTAGTTGTTATGGCATACATATTTATATCATAACAAATACCACTTATTTTACGAAATCAGAACTGATCATAAAAAATTAACATTTTACAGACAAACATTAATATAGGCTTTCTAAATAATGTTGCTCTAAAAATGAGGCACTAAAATATATAAAAAAGGAGACTATTAGAAAAGCAACTTGAATATATCTTTGACCACAGTATTCTATTATCTAATACTCAACTTCTCCTTGGTCAAGAAACTTAGTATACTAATAAATGGGTCAGTGTATGATCAGTTTCTCAGAAACTCAAGTGATAAAGATATCCAAGCATTAAAATAATAGGCAGAATACAATTAGCCATACCAAGATGGGTTTTCACTTTCTTTTATTGAAAATCAACTCAAGAATTTCAATTCAAAAAACAGTCATCACTTTTATGACTAGGATAAATTATTATTTATTAAATATTAAATTAGAATTGCATGCATGTCCATCACTTTTACTTCACAGATTAAAACTTCATTAAAAAAAAAAAACGGGAAGTTTTATAATTTTTAAGATATAACAGAACTTTATTTATTTGAATTCATTGACATCAAGAACTGACTTGATGAATTGAACATACACATATGAGGATATCCATTTTCTACAGAATGAAAAATAATTAATTGCACAATATTACAAAATTACCCCAAATTCACAACTCAACCAGACTAACCAAGAAATAAAGTTTAAAGCACTTCCAATGGTTTCACTGCTATAAGAAGACTTCTCAAATGTAAAGAATTATAAAATAACATTTTAAAACTAAACATTACCTACAGTTTCACTTATCTCCCATACACCCTTAATATTAAAAAAACTTTAAATAAGTTAATTTGTTTCAGAATCATAAATTTTTAATAATAAAGATTCTTTAATTCTGTTTATTTCATTTCTCTCAAAAAAAAAACCAACAACCTTAGCTTCATCAAAATTAACAGTGTGGCTTATATCTTTTTCATGGATATATAAAGCAGAACTAAGCTATTTATGTCTACCCCTACTTTTATGTACCTTTAGTCTTTTATTTAAGCTCAAACTAATCTGACTTATATATACCTTCTTACAAAAACAAGGAATAATAAATATACACCACTCCAGGAATAGTCTCTCTATCAAAAATTTCCTTTGTATTATTTAATAAATTATTCAAAGTAATACTCTTTTATAATCAATTTTCTTATTTCCAAACAAATTACTATTTTTACATACAATTTTATAAGAAGAAATGAAATCATATTCTTCTTTATCTTTACAACATTACAAATATTATTACTATTAAATAAAATACTTTTAACAAATTTATCAGAGTATTCAACACTCAAATAATCTTTATAAAATTAACCTTTTTGAAACAAAGCTACCACACCAGAATTATTTAATCTCATTTCTATAACAATAATTTCCTAAAGCAGCTACTTTGAGATACAGATTGATAGCTATCAATTTTAATTATAAAGCCTAACACTTTACTCTTAATGTAATGACTACATACCAAATAGTTATTCTTTATATTTCTAATCACCAATAGATCTAAAAAATTTAATTTAAAAAAATGTAACCCGCCCTCCTTCTACCACATATTTTATAGAAAAGTCAAAATAATTAAACTCATTTACCAACTCTTTCAATTTATCATTGTCAACTACAAACAATCATCCACATATCTACCAAATAACTTTAAATATAAACAATCCTTCTTAATAATTTCCTCTTCCATATAATTAATATAAACTGAACAAATTAAAGAAGAAATAATATAATCTATTATCCACCCTTTCTTAATCTTATAAAAATTACCATTATAAGTAATATTATTACAATATGGCTCCATCTTAAAATGTAGATAAAAAAACTGATTTTAGAAAATTCATTTGTAAATAATGTATTTAGAGAAAAAAATAGATACTTACACCTCAGTTACAGCTTCCCCTGAGTTCCAAGTAATTGTAGAATTAAGCAAAATGGCTTCCATTAGTTACTAAAGGAAATGTCTTATTACTGTAAGCATGCTATTCTATCCTCAATCGTTCCTGATTTATCCAATAATCTTCTTTTCAAATTTGTAACTTTCAAAACAATTTGTAAAAAAAAAAAAAAATCCATTATGTTTCAAGAAATGTACCAGGAATTTTATTTTCTTCAATCTTATCATGTTCAACAATTCTTTTTCCACATCAATTTCTCTCAATATCTAGTCATTAGTTTTCTTTTCTATCTAACTTGTCCTAATCACATTATTCAAAGTCATATATTCATATCTATTAATTTCATTCTTTCCTGCTTTCTCAAAGACCAAATCGCACATCCAAATGACAATATACTTCAAACAAAAGTTCTAGCAAATTTTATCCCATTTATGACGTCAATATATTTGTTCAATAGCAAGTTTTTTTTTGTTTGGAAAGTTTGTATTTCCAGCATTATTTTAATTTCAAGTAGATATTTTTTTATTACCATTATTAGTCACACTTGGTCTAGATATAAATTATTTATCTGTACATATATTCTTTTATGTGTCATTTATTTATCAACATAATCTTCAGTTTACCCATATGTAACTTCAACTTGAAACTTTCCATGCTAAATGAAATTAATTTTACAATATATAATTCACAAGCACTAATGGTTTATTTGTAATTTATTAAAAAATACAATATTAAAAAATTATATATATATTTTTTAAATGACACATAATACTTGTAAATTAATACTTTAGCCATTATTTTACTTTAAATGTAAAACAGGCTGTTCTAATCTGCTTTTTGCAAACAGTTCACTCAACTTTCAATTATGTACATATATACATATACATAACCTTATATTTATTATCGTAATAAACTAATATGGCCACAAACTGTAAAAAAATATTGGCATTATTTTTCTGGTCAAGCAAAGTAAATTCACACTATTATTGGTCAGGTAACAGATAAGATCATCAAAATGAAATTCAAAAGACTTTCACATTACTGCCTAAAATTATATACATTTTGTAAACGTATTTAAAGATGTCTTCTGGGCTGATTTTGATAGTCAATGTATATATAAAATACATGGGTCTGTATTATTATTATTAATTAAAAAGCGCAACTGAATTTTATGTACAAACAGAAGGACACATAAAACTAACATTGTGAAAAGATAAGCAGAATAGAATACAGTAAATCAAAGGTATCAAACCAGAATATTTTAAAACAAGTTCAACAATAACTGTATTATGATAATTACAATTAAAATTAAATTTTTCTAAAATAATAGAGGTAACAGTTCATTTAAAAATGTGTACATGCATAAAATTTTATGTTTAAACTTAACCAATTTTAAAATTGTAAAACTGGTAAATTATGTTATTTATTTAAAAATGTAATTCAATTAAAGGTATTTATTAAAATAAATTTGTAAAAATAAATGTCTGAGAACTTTAAAAGGATAACAAATTATTTATTTATTAAATATAGAATTGTAAAATTTATTAAAATTTTGATATATTTTTTTTCTTTTCATTTTCTTGAATGTCTGGAAAATTTACCACTCGGAATAAAACCAGAACACTTTGCTCATCTGCTTCCTGGGTATCATCATGTCAGTGAACAAATTTTTTCCAGAAAAGTCTAAAAACAGAAAAACTTTGGGTGAAAACATAACCAATTAAGATACCAGCTAAGCAGAGACTATAAATAAGAGTGCTTGGAAAATTCCAGACCATAAAAAATCCAGTAAAATTTAATTTCAAAATAGCTATTTTTTGACCATAGACAAACTCACTCTAGACTAATAAAATATCTTCTTCTCCTTGAATTGAAATGGATAAGCAACAACAACAAGGATTATCACTAAATACTATTTTCAAAAAATCTAATTTGCTGCTTTCAGCTATTAATGAAAACTTTGTAAAATCTTAGGGAATGTTCAGTATAATTTCAATCAAGTCACTTATCTCTTCTTTCAAAATAATTGTGAAAAAACTTGTAAAACTATGGATTATCTCATCATGGATTAGTGAAAGATAAAACTTTAATCAATAAGTCTAAACCCATATATAAAGTTACATAAAATTCATTAATAAATATCAATTAAATTAATTAATTTAATGGTTAGTATTTATTTTCTAGGTCTTTTTAAGCATTAAAACAACCTGAACTATCATCATCATCATCATCAACCATTATCAATCCACTGCAGGATGAAGGTCTCTCTAAGTTTAATCAATCTTCTCCGATCTTTAGCTTCTCTTTTCCACAACACCCCTGCACATTTTCTTATTTCATCCATCCATCTCACATGTGGTCTCTTTCTGAGTCTTTTACAATCTCTTGGAATCCAGTTTAAAATTTCAATTGTCCATCTATTATCATTTCTTCTAGCAATATGTCCAGCCCAACTCCATTTCAATCTTTTAATTTTTTCAATAAGGTCAGTAACACCTGTTTGTTGTCTTACCCATACATTGCGTTTTCGATCTCTTCTTGTTACTCCCAACATACATCTCTCCATACTCCTTTGAGTGGTCTGAAGTCTCTGTATTGCTCTTCTATTAAGTGTCCAAGTCTCAGATCCATAAGTAAGAACTGGTAAAACACATTTGTTAAAAACCATTCTTTTCAAACACATAGGCATATTTCCTTTTAGTATCAAGTTATTTCTACCAAAAGCACTCCAACCAAGTTTAATTCTATGATTAATTTCCTCCATTATGTTTCCATCTGTATTAATAATCTGACCTAGGTATTTGTAACTGTTAACTTCTTCTAATTCTTCATAATCAATCTTTATTTTCATATTTTGAGCAAATCGATTAAACATTACTTTAGTCTTTTTAACATTTATCTTTAGTCCTACTTTTCTACTTTCATCTGCTAACTCCTGCAACATTTCCTGCAGCTCTGAAGCATTATTTGCAAAAACAACTACATCATCTGCAAAATCTAAATGACTTAAATACTCTCCATTTACTTTCATTCCTTTAGTTTCCCATTTTAATCCACAAAATACTTCTTGCAGCACTGCTGTAAAAAGTTTTGGAGATATGGAGTCACCTTGCCTTACACCTTTCTCAATGTTGATTTTTCCAGTATCATTATGTAATCTAATTGTTGCTGTTGCATTTTTATAAATATTCTTTAAAATATGACAATATCCTGGATCTATACCTTGATGATCCAATGCTTTAATCACTGAAGAAATGTGTATAGAATCGAATGCCTTTTCATAATCTACAAATCCAAAACATAATGACAACTCATATTCATTTGTCCTTTCTATGACTTCTCTCAATACCTGGATATGATCTATTGTACTAAAACCACTTTTAAATCCAGCTTGTTCTCTTGGTTGGTGGAAATCCAAAGTTCTCTGTAGACGAGTTGTAATTATCTTGGTAAAAATTTTATATAAAACTGATAAAAGGCTGATAGGTCTGTAATTTCTAATATCTTCTTTATCACCTTTTTTAAATATTAATATTATTACTGCATTCTTCCAATCTTCCAGTACATCTTTATCATTTAGACATTTGGTATATAACTTTGCTAAAATTGTTTCTATTTCTTCACCTCCTTCTTTTAATATATCAATTATAATTCCATCATTTCCTGGAGCCTTTCCTTTCTTCATACATTTAATTGCATGTCTCACTTCTTCATTTAAAATTCTGGGCAATTCGGAAGATGTAATAGATATAGGAGGTACTTGTTCTTTATTACTATATAATTCTTGATAAAAATCTTCTACCAATTTCATGATGTCATCTCTCTTTTTAGTAATAATTCCATCTTTTTTTCTTATTGCAGATATAAATTTCCTACCAATACCAAAATGTTGTTTAACATTCTTGAGACTTTTATTTTCTTCTACAGCTTTCCTTGCTATTTCACAGTTATACTTTCTTATATCATTTTCAACTCTTTTCCGTACCATTTTACAAAATTCGAGATATTCAATTCTTTTTAATACATCATTTTTGTATATCTTCATATTCCTTCTTTTCTTCATAAATTCTCTAGTCTCAGTAGAAATTTTATTAGTCAATTGCTGCTTTTTTCTACCAGCTATCTTTGTTGCAGTTTTTAAAAGTGTATCAGTTATTTTCATATTAATTTCATTCAAATCTGAATCATGTTCAAAATCTCCTAACACTTGAAACCTATTTGTAAGTTCTAATTTAAATTCATTAGAATGTTTCTGAAGATTAGGAATATCAACTGTAAATATTGTTTTTCTCAATAATTTTTGTCTCTCTAGTTTTACATTAACACGTAACTTACACCTTACTAATCGATGATCACTTCCTGTGTTAAATTTATTAAGAACATTACAATCTTGAAATATGTATTTCCTGTTAGTCAAAATATAATCCAATTCTGCTGTACCTTCATTTGGATGCTTCCATGTCCATTTCCTTTTAACATTTTTCTCAAAAAATGAATTCATAATATAAAGTTTTTCTTTTTCTGCAAACTCCACAAGTCTATGTCCTCTCTCATTTCTATTACCATAACCAAAATTACCTACAGCAATTTCATCTTTCATTTGTCTACCAATTCTAGCATTAAAGTCTCCCATAACAATTTTAAAATGTTGTTTACTCTGATCAAAAGCCTTTTGTACATCCATATAAAAATCTTCTACTACTTCATCACTATGAGAACTTGTTGGGGCATAAACCTGAATTATCTGCATTTGGTATCTGCTATTAAGTTGTATAACTAATCTTGCAACTCTGTCCGATACACCATCAATCTCCACAATATTGTTCTTCCACTTTTTATTTATAATGAATCCTACTCCACTTGTATTTCCAATATGTGTGCCTTTATAATAGAGTATATGTCCACTTTTTAAATCAATTGTTTCTTCACCTTTTCTTCTAACTTCACAAAGTCCAATAATGTCCCATTTAATATAAGACAATTCTTCTTCTAATTCTTGCAATCTTCCTTCACTTGAAAGTGATCTGCAGTTGTAAGTACCTAAATAAAAAGTCATCATCAAATGGCAGCCTGGGTCCACAATCAGGGGATTCTTAGCACCCTCCGCCTTCGGCCACCAACCGCTGCCTTGGTTGGTGACTTTACAGCCTCCTGGGAATAAGGGCCATGCTTTATTTTTGTCTGTCATAATTGTATATATGTATTGGAAAAATATTTATCATTTACACAAACATTCATTCTGCCTTATCAGGCACTGAGAAGAAAGACCATGGTGTTTCTTGATCTTAAACTCAGAGGTAAAAAGCCAATAAACTCACCACGCTGGCTAATGCGTGTTGGTGAGCAGCCCATCCATGTTCGTATACTATATGAATAATCACATAGTAATAACAGCTGCAACGACAAGAACGTATGGAGTGGACATTAGGAATTTGCCCTGCTCGGTTCCTTTAAGGCCTCCAAGAGGAATCAAAGGGTCTCCTTTCAGTTAATAGCAAACTCCTTTCTGCAGCCACCTGAACTATATAGCAAAATTAATTAAGTATATATAAACTAAAGGATTAATAATGTACTGTTTTTAAAATACATAATAAATGCCAATCATAAATATATAAATCTGTAAGTGTTCTCAAATGCATTAAAACATTCTCTCTTTTATAATAAAACTGCAATTCAACATCAGTCCTAATAAGAAATTTAGGATTATAAATACAACTATATACAAATGTGCTAAACTTCAAATTGCTCAGCCACATTCTAAAATAGATTAGTGTGCTAATTAAATAATTGAAATCAGATTATCAAATGTGCTTAATAAATTTTATCAAATCATATTAAGTGCCACTAAAGATTAAACCTGCTTATAAATTAATATCTAATATTTTTTTTTGCTAAAGTATTTCCAGTAAATTTTAAAACGTTGGAATACTTTGCAAAGTGTAAATATGTCCACAGGAGAATTTTCAAATGTTCATGAAGTAGAATTACAAATTGATGGATTACATTAAATAAACTTTGTTATAATTGTTTAATTATATTTAGTTTTAGTTATTATTAATGTAATAAATAGATAATAAACTTCTCAAAATAATGCTGAGATATGAACCATACAGGTAACAACTTTATATATTTTATTAATAATAGTGGATATGGAAGTGATATATATGATTTACATTTTATATTAGAGTTAGGTTGTAATTAGTTAAACTAACTTTTAAATTTAAGGAAACCCATTTATATTTAACTTGTGCTATGTTTTATTAGACCTTAAATTCAGCTTCAGATTCATAGAAAGTTAATCATACTTACATAGATAAATAAATCACTACGGAATATTTATGTGCATAAGGCCTATGATATTTTGTATTAGTTTGAAATGCCATACTATGTAATAAGTCATTCTGACGGTATAAATAAATAAAATTGTAATTGTTAGTAGAGATATACTCCTAAATAATTTTTAAAACGTTGAATAATATAAGCAGCATATTCTAGAAAAGGATATAAATCTATAATAAATAAAGCTATGTATTTTGTATATAAATTTTACTTACTCCAAAAAAGTATAAGAACTGCCCAGTTTTTATAAAATGAGGTTGACAATCTCTTGATTATTGTGACCAAGATAATTAAGGACATTATAAACACTATTATTCTCCTGTAAGTAAAATTAGGTTTTGTTTCTAATATTATTCAACCTTCTCCAATAGAGTGCCATTGCCTTTACAATTCTTTAAAATTACACAAATAGTCATAACCCAAGCTTAGCTTATTCAAGGATAGCTATTCTAATATTTATTGATTATTGTTTATTATTAAATTATGTTTATTATTGTTCGCTTATAATTTTTATTATTTTTATTTATATTCTTGTTATTTTATAATAAAGCAATTGTTATATTTATTACATTTATTTTGTCATTAGTGAATCCATCATCTTTGCATATTTATAAAATAAAAGGACATAATTCCAAGTTATTAAATTACATATTCATTTATTTAAATTTTATACACCGTTTATTATTACTGTTATTATCTGAAATACAAATTAATAAGGTAACGTGATGTACAATAAAATTCCCTTTAATTCATCTTACCTACAATAATTAATGTCTATATATTATTTTATTTAAATGAATAAGATTGCTTTATTTAATAACCCTGAGATAAACCATCAGCTAAACATTATATTTAAGTTAGAAATGAAAAAGAATTAATTTGCTAGTCTTATTTAAAATACATATTAATTACATTAAAGTAGTTCTTTACACAAGAAATATTTTAATAGAATAGGTAAAATTCTTATATTACACCTACAAGAATACTCTGAAAATTAATTTGTTGTAAAATTTTATGCATTATTAAATTCTGGAATATTATTAACATTTATTTTATGTGGAGATAAAACATGTATAGATTTTAATTTGTTGATGTAAGTGGCAACCAATCATATGCAGTCAACATGAAAATAAATTCAATCTCAATCGATCGTCTTTTGCTCCTACCTGATAGCGACTTGAACTTTGGGTTACAATATATATATAAAGGTCCTAAAAAAACAAGAAAGAAGAGCATGCAAATGGAAATCAATATTCCTTAAAATTACCTAACACAATGGATACCAAATGAAATGGGTTTAAGGTTTTTCTCCCCTTTTTTTTAAAGATTTACACAATTTTTTACAAAATGTATGAGAGTTTAAATCCTGGGATTAATGAGTGTTAGGAATAACAACAGATTATCTTTAAACTGAATATCCAATCAATGATGGTCAGATTTAGTATCCAATCATATTTCCTGGTCATCATTCCCATCAAACATGTCTAAGTATGGAGAGGATCTATCCCTTGCCACTGTAGATGCTATTTCTTTATTAAAACATATCTGCCATACTGCAGATTAGAGTGTCATCTCTAAAATGAGAAACAACTATAGATTAGGATCAAATCCTCCACTAGCCTTTTATATATTAGCCCACTGTAATAAACTATTATTAGCTCAAAAAAAATCATGGCAATACATCACAGTGTGTGTACGTGTGTGTGGTGGCTATTTTAACTAGGTTTGGAATGAGAGAGAGAGAGAGAAATGGACAACTAAACTTAAATAAAATAAATATAATAATAAAAAAATTTAATTACAATATTTACATACTTTATATGATACTTAGGGACAAATCTAACACATAATAAATAATATATATATATATATGATCAATAGATGGAGCTTTACCAAGACCTCCAAACAAGCGTATTTGTTTACATAAACATCAGAGTCAATATTCACTGTCTCTTTCATTTTGCTCCACCCTCAGATCAGCTGATTTCAAGCTGATTTGCTCTCATCAGTGAAGGGATAGGAGTTAGAAACTAGACCTAAATATTAACTCCAAGCGTTTATGCAAAACGTTTCTATCAGTTTGCAAGCATGAATTTTTTAGACACCTAAATGTCTTCAAACTCAGCCTATCAAACTAGATAGCTATGTGGGTCTGATATCAGTTCAGTTTCTCCACATAATCAAAGCTTCTGCAATCTATATCATTGCAAGAAAACTTTAAAGGTACATTTATGAAAAACAAAACAAGTTTTATATACGTAAAAACCTGCTATCGCTTGTATTAATGATCAATAGATGGAGTCTAGTTTCTAACTCCTATCCCTTCACTGATGAGAGAAAATCAGCTGATCTGAGGGTGGAGCAAAATGAAAGAGATAGTGAATATTGACTCTGATGTTTATGTAAACAAATATGCTTGTTTGGAGGTCTTGGTAAAGCTCCATCTATTGATCATTAATACAAGCGATAGCAGGTTTTTACGTATATAAAACTTGTTTTGTTTTTCATAAATGTACCTTTAAAGTTTTCTTGCAATGATATAGATTGCAGAAGCTTTGATTATGTGGAGAAACTGAACTGATATCAGACCCACATAGCTATCTAGTTTGATAGGCTGAGTTTGAAGACATTTAGGTGTCTAAAAAATTCATGCTTGCAAACTGATAGAAACGTTTTGCATAAACGCTTGGAGTTAATATTTAGGTCTAGTTTCTAACTCCTATCCCTTCACTGATGAGAGCAAATCAGCTTGAAATCAGCTGATCTGAGGGTGGAGCAAAATGAAAGAGACAGTGAATATTGACTCTGACGTTTATGTAAACAAATACGCTTGTTTGGAGGTCTTGGTAAAGCTCCATCTATTGATCATTAATACAAGCGATAGCAGGTTTTTACGTATATAAAACTTGTTTTGTTTTTCATAAATGTACCTTTAAAGTTTTCTTGCAATGATATAGATTGCAGAAGCTTTGATTATGTGGAGAAACTGAACTGATATCAGACCCACATAGCTATCTAGTTTGATAGGCTGAGTTTGAAGACATTTAGGTGTCTAAAAAATTCATGCTTGCAAACTGATAGAAACGTTTTGCATAAACGCTTGGAGTTAATATTTAGGTCTAGTTTCTAACTCCTATCCCTTCACTGATGAGAGCAAATCAGCTTGAAATCAGCTGATCTGAGGGTGGAGCAAAATGAAAGAGACAGTGAATATTGACTCTGACGTTTATGTAAACAAATACGCTTGTTTGGAGGTCTTGGTAAAGCTCCATCTATTGATCATTAATACAAGCGATAGCAGGTTTTTACGTATATAAAACTTGTTTTGTTTTTCATATATATATATTATATATTAGGCAAATATGTATTCATATCAGATAAAATTCATTAACTACATTGAATTTAACTAGGAGCTCCAATATGCTTACATCTAATATAAAACCCCATAATTATTTTTATTTAATTATAATAATATAAATAATGATTGGCAAAATGTCAATCAATCAATAAACCGATATATCAAATTTATAATAAATATTAACTATTAATAATTGAATGAGAAATTAATTCTAAATTCTATTTGCTTTAGCATTCTTAGTTTTAAAAAAATTAAATACATATTTAATGGGAAAACTAAATGTTAAAGTGATTTAATATTTGCTATTAATATCAATATTAATATTCGCTATAAATATTACTATTATTAATATTTCTTTTATAAAGGGTTTTTATTTTTAAATAAAAATTATCTTACTATAACATCAGAAATTATGATTTTATAGTTTATTAATCATATAAGTTCAAACCCTTTTTAAAAATTGATCTATAAGACAGTTTTTAAGGTTTAAGGCTTCATTTGATGTATTTTTCTTGACTTATTCTCTAGATAAAATAATAATATGACTGAATTATGTGTTCATCATAAATAGGCTAACAGAAATCTTATGAAAGAAAACAAATAATGCTAATTCTATATCCTCAATGGTTGTCGCATGTGAAAATGAAACACTTCTAAAATAGGCATCTGCAGAAACTACATATTTCCAGGTTTAGTTAACCAAAGTACTAATTAGATTTTTTTTTCACGCAGTCATAATGTGATTTTCAACTACATAGTTCACCATATTAGTTCTGTTAATAATTCACAAATTTGATCTAATGTTTTAATTAATCAAATTAATTTTTTAGGATGCTGTTATAGAGTTTTTTTCTGGTTGAATTGATCAAAAAGTATTTGTGACAATATTATAACTTTCTAAACCAAAATTAATAGATAAAACTGGCATCTCTCACATTTTTTTTTTTTTTTTTACAAACGCGATACACTAAATTCAAGAACTTTTATTTATTATTACAGATTAATTTAAATAAAAAAAAAATATTTTTTCTTATAATAAAAAAAAAATCCATTACTGTTTATAAATAAGAATGAAAGATATAAATAGCATGCGACATTTAGAGAAAAAAAATAATTTCCACCTGGTAGTATTTTGGCTTATATTATTTCTTTCCTTATTTCTTTTGGATATACATATGCAAGTATGTGGGTGAAGATTTTGTAAGGTCAGACTAGATTTATTTCAAAAAGGTATCTGAATTAATACAATATATATATATATAGGTAAAAATAATAATTTTTATTTGGAAAATTAATAGTTTTAATCATCAAACTGACTAACATGCAGTTTCACATAATTAATACAAATTTTTAAAAAAATACACTGCCTTTTTAACAACTAGTCACTTTTCTTATAATAAATATATTATATAATATATAAATTTTGAAATAAATAATTGGAAATATATGCAGTAGACAGCAAGAGTACTGCATCAATAGAACAATCATTACATGAAGACTAAATTTTTGGAGAAAGAGGTAGAAGCCATTTGGATGATCAATGATTTAAATTGATATTCTTCTGAATAATCATAGTTTATTTTCCAAATACAGAATGTATTTTAAAAAATTGCAGTATGATTCATCTTTTCTCCACTTTCCATGAGATGCAATGTAGGAGAGGGAATATTGCTGCAGCCAGGACTGTTCTTCCCAAGAATTCTTGGAAGTCACACTCACATATATTAGAATTAATTGAAGCTTCCAGGTCCACTTGTATGAAATAAGTTTAAATTATTTGTAGATTTTCTCAGTATATAAAACAAGTAGTCAGACAAATAATATAAATATGTGAATGATAGCAAAGATAAATTTAGAACGAAAAACTATAAATTAGATTAGCCACGGTGGATACTATTCCTGCAGAATATTTAAAAAAAAAAAAAAAATGTAAATGGTAAATAATTTTTATATTTTTTTTAAATTTAAAATGTTTATTATAATAAATGTTTATAAATAACATGTTCATAAATATATTTTTTGAATAATTTGAGATAGAGCATGTAATTTAAATTTAAATTTCATATATAGATTTTTTTATTGGCAGTATTGCAAAAATATTTAATGTTTTTTTCTTTATTATTGGTAAAATTTTAAAAATATTTATTATTTTAAAAATTATATTCATTTTAATTTCTAAAAAATATGTGATAAAATATTTTTATACAAACATACATAACAGATTATATTCTTGAAAATCCTGGCTTCAGAAAGAAGTTTGCTATTAACAAAAATGAGAGAGAAGCAAAGATTTGGAGTTTGCAGAAGAAAAACTGTGTATTGTGAGTTCTTTCTTTGAGAAAAAAATTAAATCAAAATTGACAAAAGCATTCAAATAAAGATATAGTAGAATTGGATTATATGTCGATTAACAAAAAATAAACATTTCAAGACTGTAAAAATCTTGATAGATTTAACACAGGAAGTTATTCTCAAGTAGTAATTAATGGTAAACTAAAGAGAAAAAAAACTATTAAAAGATAATATTAACAGTTAATATTCTTAATATTCAGATCGTACAAATCATTTAAAAATATTAACATAGTTTGAAGATATTTCAAATGTAAATGAAATCAACAAGAAGATAACTGATACTCTATTAAAAACTACAAAAAAAGGTAGTACAAAAAAGCAGCAATTTATCACTAAATTTTCTACTCTGAGACAAGATAATATATGACAAATATATATATTAAATGATTCATTATAAATAATTAAATATCTAAAGTTTTTAAAATGATTTAAAAAAGAACTAATAATAGTATAAGAAAATATAATTGTAACATGGCAAAGAAAGTTATAATATATATATATATAAAACAATGTTTTAATGTTGAAAGGAAAATTGTGTCAGCACTAAGAAGAAAAGATGGTATTATTACTAATAAAAAAAATGTTATTAAGAAATGTGTGGACAGGTTCTATAAAATATTATGTCTTAATATATAACAAGAAAACAAAGTCATCACCTCTTCAAAATTACTAAGCATTTTAAATGAAGAAGTAAAACACACAATTAAATGTATGAAGAAGAAGAAAGTTTCAAAAAATAGTAGCACTGATATTTTAAAAGAAACAAATAAAGTAATAAAAAAATTGTTGACAAAGCTGTAAAACAAGTATCTAAATGATAATAGTGTACCACATAATTGGGAGAATACAGTCATAATATTGATATTTAAGAACAGTAATAAAAAGATATTAGAAATTACAGACATATCAATCTTCTATGAATTTCAATGAAACAAAAAAAAAAAAAAAACCAGGCTGAATTTAAAAGTGATTTTAGCAATGTGAATAACATCCAATAAATATGAATTGCCATTATGTTCTGGATTTGTAGATTATGAAAAAGACATTTCATTCTATAAGCATTTCCACAATAATTAAAGCTTTAAATCTTTAAGACATAGGCCAAAGAGTAATAATACTTTCAAGAATAAAACAAATAAAATAAAAAATAGCAGTTTTAAAAAGTGGGCAAAAATTAAAGCAATGACAATAACAAAAAGTGTATTGTATCATAAATAGTTTTGAGTTTATAGCTCAATTTAGTTGAAAAGAAATGAAAAAAACAGTGAGTTAAAATATAAAAATTAATACTTAGGATGTTAAGATTTATTAAAAAATTGAATTCATTATTAAAGATTAAAAAAAATTCAGTTGTGTAAGATTCTATGAGATAAAGTAATGAGTTGTAATAAAAGAGTAAAAATGGTATGAGTTTACAAATCTAGGAGGAAAGTAAGCATAAGAGACTTGAAAATAATTAAAATAAGAAAATAAAGAGAATGTACAAAAAGATGATAACATATCTGTAAATAAATATGAAATAATTGTATGATGATAATGAAAAATTGTGATGATATAATAAGTCAAGAAAAAAAGAATAAAGTAGCAGATGATTATAATTTACAAAAACAAAGTAAATTAATACACTATACAGGCTTACACACACCTGCACATATATAAAGTAATATATAAGGGATTCGAAATCAGACTTTCACACAACCCTCAACTCTCCATGCCATCTCATATTGCTGATCCACCTGAACCAACTGATGATTGATGGTTTAGCATGAAATACATATATTGGTGATTATTTGTCTTTTCAACATGTGTATGATCAGGTGGGTCAGCAATATGAGATGGCATGGAGAGTTGAGGGTCATGTAAAAGTCTGAGTTCGAATCCCTTATATACTGAATACAAAGTAAGTAATAAAATGCTAATAAATTTATAAAAAATATAATAAATATATTCTTTAAAAATAAAAAGAAAGAAAATATATATAAAAATTATCAGATAAGAAAATTTAAATGGGTTATGCATTTATTCAGAAAAGATTTAGAAACAGTATTAAGGATGCATGTACACATTGTGTAATTGATATGTATTAAATGAGCATTAAAAGAATAAAGCGAATAAAAAAAAAGAAATGACAGTTAAATTAAAAGAAGTTAAAACAAATATAGATGAAGCCCTAAAATTGATAAAAAATAACTCAGATCAAGGTGAAAATATTAAGACAAACTTTTAAAAAGTGATACTGTTCTGTTAGAAGTTATGATATAAATATAATAAAAGTCTTGGGTTAGCAATGAGCTAAATAATAAAATTATAAAAAGAAAAAAAAACAATATATATTTACAGCATAAAATATTTTAATGAGTTGTTATGTATTTCTGAACATGAGTAGATGGAATAAAATATATTAAAAGAATGACTTTAGTATTATATGCCTTTCAGAAAAAAACATAATCACATGTAATACACATTTAAATATGTTGCTAATATTCATTTTATTTATCTTTTCCTTTATTTAGTTTTGAAAATATATATAAATACACCTAGACCTCACTTAGCAACTGGCTACTTAGCGATATTTCACAATAGCGATCATCATCAATTTGTACCCACTACTTCGATTTACAATTGATTATTCACTATAATGATTGGGATTTTTTTTTTTTTAATTTTTTGGCAGCCATCTTGAATTTTGCAACACTGATGATGTCAGAGAATATGTATTTTAAAGTCATTTTGCCCAAAAACAAAAGTATATTACTGTAATACTATACAGATAATGACTGCTGAAATTATATAACGCATATAATATTTTATTCATAAAACACAATGTTAGTGCTGCATTCAGTATTTTGATTATAGAAAGCATAAACTTAAAATATATATAATTAATGAATCTATAATACTATATACATATAAATGTTGAATGTCTTTAGAATAATTAAACTTTATTTAAATATAATGTACAGTACATGGATTATTTAAATAAAGTTTAATTTTTCTAAAGACATTCAACACTTATATTAGATGATGAAATAGTCCAATATATAAATACAGTACAACTAAAATACCATCATCACAAACTTTCAAGAAAACACTAAATATGAATATTAAACTGCAAGTGTGTGATCCTTAATTACTATATATTATTTTTAGAACACCTGGTTAATTATGTAAAAATAGTTATTGATTTTGTAACTTTGTTAAAAATGTTGTTTACACCCAAGTGATTTCAAACCAAATAAAAAACAACATTTTAAAACATGAATGTTGAACTAGAAAATAGTTTAAAAAGAAAAACAGATTGCATTTAAAACAAGTGTTAATGAATAATTTTTTTAATATGTACTTTATTCCTAAGTTAGTGTAATTTTTTAGTTTTAGGAACTGACCAATTTTTTTCTCATAGACCCCCATTATAAATACTTATTCTGCATATGATATTCTTGCTTAATGATGAGTTTTGGAGAACCAATTGCCATTGCTAAGTAGGGTAAAGGTCTATATTAAATATTATCACACACATTCTTATGATTTGAGAGAAAAAAAGCTCTGAGGAAAGTTCTTGTTAATGTATTGAAATGTCATCTATTTAGTTATATTTTTATTACACAAAAGCTCCCAGAAAAAATGTCATGAATTGATCATTTATCCAAGAGAATATTAGAATTAATATATATATATATATATATAAACATTAAACACCTAGAACTAAATTAGTTAATAAAATAATCAAAACTACCCAAAATTCACAATTCAATCAGACTATATATATATAAACTATAATTGAAAGTACTTCTGGTAAAGAATATATTATTTAATTTTGAATACTGTGTTAAATATATATATATATATATATATATATATATATATATATATATATATATATATATATATATATATATATATTAAACACCTAGAGCTAAACTAGTTAATAAAATAATCAAAACTACCCCAAATTCACAATTCAATCAGACTAGCCAAATACATTAAACTCTAAAACACAATGGTTTCACTGCTACAAGCAGACTTCTCAAGTGTAAAGGACTACAAGATAACAACATATTTATACTAAACATTATCTACAATTTCATTTACATCCCATACACTCTTAATATTAAAAGAACTTTTAAATAAGTTAATTGCTTCAGAATAATAATTTTTAAAAAAATATTGTTTAACTATTTAATGCTGTACATATAATTCAAATCTGCTGTTTTCAATAAAAAAGAAAAAAGAAAATGGTGTTTTCAGAATAATAATTGCAGATACTGTATCTTGTTGAACCTCCAGATAGAAGAACTTTTAATTATGCATTTTGGTAAACTTGGTATAATTTTAAATTTCAATATTATACTATTGTAATTTATTACATATTTCCTTTTATTTTATTTATCCTATGCATTTTGTCTGATAAAATTTTATGAATTATTTGTAAGCTGTAATATCCAGAAGTTTGCAGAATATAAATTGTTCTTTGTTCTCTATCTATGTGAATGCATATATTTATGCTGAATAAGTGAAGAACATGTATGTTATTATTGCTAATTTCAGGCAATGTTTTTATTAAGCCAGATTTGACAAATAATTTTATTGTCAGATTTACACATCAGTTAATTATTAATTATTATATTTATTTATGATATTGTCACATTACTTGTTTTATTGTGCATGCTTATCTTGCCATTACAATTTTAAAAGATGGTAGTTTTGTCTCTCTCTTGTAGATATCTATTGTGCATGCTTGTCTTACTTAAAGAGATGGTCACTTGTAGGAATTTATTTTGTTATTATATGTTTGCAAAGAGATTTAGCTGTATCTCTTTCTTATAATATAATATACTGCAAGTCATATATTTCATGTCTCATACTTAAGCATAAATGCTTTATTTAAGGCAGCTGTTATTGTTCATAATATATTTTGATGCATCATTCTCATTTTCCTTATGTTTAGAGACAAAAGTCCTAGCATAATTTTTGCCCACAAAATCTTGATGCTCTCTTTTGAGTTCATGCCATCATTTATGTTTATTGCCTTATTGTGAATAAATTGTATCATGTATATTTGGTATGAAGCCATGGTGGTATACCACCATGATGTTATTTTTGGCAATTGATTTATTATTGTTGGCTCTGAGGAACATCATTTTTTTCTTCTGTTGTACCTTGAGAATAAGTTATGGATGGTTTTGATGCATAAGTCTGTTTTTTGCTATGCTTTACCAGATTGCAGAATGTAAAACCAATAAATATTTATTTTAAAAATTAAAACTTGCATTCATGGACCTTAAGGGTTATGTATCATTTTTAGCATTTATTTCATTGATGGATTGGTAAGATATGCTTAATGTTTAAATATATTCATTTTTGGATCAACATCATGATATGATTGTAGTGTAAAACCTGTAGAATTTCTTATGATAATGCTACTATTAAGAAAAGCTTTCATTATTAATCAGATAAATAATCAATTCTTATTTAATCTGCAAATTTTATTTTATTCTTATTTGTAAACTATGAATTGTATAGCATAATGTCAAAATAATTTATTTTAAAATATGGTACATTTACAAGATTGTTATTTATTTAATTGTCTTTGTTGTCAAAATAAATGTTGTTTTTATTGTTAAGTATATATTTATTATAGTATTTATATCATCATTGACACATATTATCCAGAAATATTAACATTATAAAATCTATTGTAGAGTTATCTTATATGTTGGTCATTAAGAATACATGAACATAAAATTGAATATTATAATCACAATGTTCAAATTAGTCTGTAGATGTTAAGAAAGCATCTAATAGATTATTCATTTTCTTAAATTTAAATGATCACTTTAACCAATTGCAGTTATTAAAAAAAAAAAACTGGTTTAGTGATAAAATTATCACAGTTGATTGATTATACATCATTCGTTTAAGCACTTAAATTATTTACCTTAAATTCATAAAGAAAGATTTAGTAGAAGTTGTTAGAAGGATATCCTGAATGGCCATAAAGTCTCTTATCCACTCATTATGTATGAATAAAATCCTGGGATTTTTCTTTTATTCCAAATTAAGAGTTTCTCATATATTTTATTTTAATTAAAATATTTTTTTTTACAATTTAGTATTATTATTGTCAGTTAGGTAGTCATTATCTTATGGGTAAGAATGTGTCTCTTCATATTTCTATTAGGATTTCATGTATTGCCTAATAATTCTTAAATGAAAGAAAAGAGTACATTTTTAATATTATAAATATTTAATTAAAGAACTCTGAGATTTCACTATAATATAGATGAATAATAAAAAATTATTTTACAAAAGAAATCATTTTAATAAACAAAATTTGAAATGTGAGTCTGATCATAGCAATGAGATGTTGATCGTGGTTATTGAATGTGTTATGATGGGGAAGGAGGGATTGTTAAAGAGGATTTAATATAATCTAACCACACTATGATTTATGCTTTCAATATTAAGAGGACCCTTGTAATTTGTAAAAGTATGAGTTCTCTTAAACTTATTAAATGTTATATATATATATTGATAATATTTATTTATTATTATTATTACCCATAAGGCTCCTTTTATTGTAGCATATACTATTCAGTAATCGCTCTAAATGTAGCTCATAGTTTATTAACCCCTCTAAACTTAGCCCATAGTTTATGAACCCCTTTAAGCTTAGTCCATAGTTTAGTTTATTATTGTTATTGTTTCAGACATTATATCTTGATGATTTGGATATCATTTTGTATTGAATAAGTATAGTGGCTACTATTACTGTCTTTTTCTTTACATAGGTTATAATTCTGGCTTGCCTAATCAGTTGGCTTTTGATTGGTTATAAAGTAATAAGTGATCATCTTGAATAGCTGTATTTGATGGCATTCTTTCATAGATTATAATATATACACCTGGGTCTCACTTTACACGATAGATAGGTTCCTCAGAAAACACGCGCAAACAAAATCGCGCAAAAATAGACGTAACTTACATTGAAAAAGGGGGGATGTGGTCTGTGATTTTTCAAAATTCGCATAAAAGCAAAGCACCAACATAAAATTACTTTAAAATCCGCGCAAAAAAAAAATAAGGAAATAAAATATGACTAATAAAAAATTTCAAATTTGAAAAAAAATGATACAAGACAAACTTTTTTTAACTATAATATTTAATTTTATTCAAATAATATATTTTTATGCATAATTTACAGTACAGTAATTTACATTTTTTTATACACGTTTTAATTATTATCGATAAACAGGTTCGTTTGCAAACTGGTAAAAAAAATCAGATTTTTCTCAAGAGCAAATACAACTAGCACCAACTTCACTCTCATGTTGTGTTAATGATTTTCTGGTGACAACATAATTAGTAATTAATCTTTGGGATGATGATTTTATTAATTGTTTATGAAGCTCACGATATCCAGACATACAACCATTTAGCTCTCGTTGGAATTTAAGAGCACGTTAATGATTAGTGTCATTAATAAGAAAATAATAATTGATTACGTTCTTTTTTAAAAAGCAAAAACAGAATGTGATTTAAAATGCAAAATTAACATGCACAATGTTTGAACAAATTTACATTATAATCTTGTAAAATTTAATGTGTGTATACATAAAATGTGGAAATCAGGATTTTAATTTCATTATTGCATAAAATCTTACTATTATAAAGCACTGAAAATATTGAAATTACTAAGATGAAAGTCGAATTCCAATAATGTGCTATTATTTTCAATATAACGTAAGTGCGCAAAATTTATTATTTAAAGTAATAGCACATTTTCGGAGGTCGATGTCCGGTGAAACATGAATCGTGTAACTTCAAAATCGTGTTAAATAAGTCTGCGTAAAAAGAGACCCAGGTGTACATTGAAAGAAGCCATAATGTATCGTACATATTGGTGCATGTGCATTTATAAATTTTCAGATCCTGCAAAAAATATCAGGAAAACTAAGCTTTAATTTCTAATTGTAATTTTGTAAAAAAAAAAAAGAAAGAAATTTGGGAAAGCTGGTTTAGAATGCTAAATGACATTTTAAAATTCACAGAATAAATATAATGAATGTTATAGTTCTAATAATGGGAAATAGCTACATCTGTATTTAACAGTGAAGTATATGATAATGTAATAGTAGCTATAAATAAATAAACAGCCACTCAAAAAAAAGTATGACCATTCCAACTACAAAAACAAAACAAGAAAAGGAAGGAGAGAAAACTATCTAAAAATGAGTTTTGTGATAAGTATACAAACGTATCTGTAAACCACAAACATGCTTACATATACTACATGCTGGTCCAAATTTCTTTTTACTTATTTTATGATGTGATCTTTTAATTTCCTTAGCAAAAACCCTTTCTTTCTCAAATTCTTCACCACCATATCTAATTGGAGCTCTCCAATATATTCTAATCTATGCCATATCTTCCCAATGGAAACAATTGACATTGCACTTCTTTAGAATGTCTTTGAGATAATCCTCATATTTGCATAAAACACCCTTTTAGAAAATCTTTCATTCTTCATTTGTTTTACATGTTCAATCCAATGAAGACATGATTTTACACTAATGAACTCAATAGTATCACATATCAATTGATTTTACAATCTCACCATTCATATTTTTACAATTTTATAGAGTGTCCTTAAATAAAACTTTTCTAATGCCTTTATATTTCACCAATATGACATCCAAGTTTCACATTATTATAATAAATTAGGTAAAAAAATAGCTGTATATACAACTAACTTAGTTGAGTAGTTATTTGCCTAAGATTGAATCCTCTGTCATTTAATTTGTTAAAAGCAGCAGCATACTGTAATCTGTGTTAAATCTCAACATCAAAGTATATCCTTCTACTTATAAAACTATCAACATATTTAAACTGATTTACAT
Organism: Epiperipatus broadwayi; assembly: GCA_028023455.1. Classification (NCBI taxonomy): domain Eukaryota; kingdom Metazoa; phylum Onychophora; class Udeonychophora; order Euonychophora; family Peripatidae; genus Epiperipatus; species Epiperipatus broadwayi. The sequence goes on along the minus strand of JAQFVV010012405.1, from coordinate 495,235 downwards.
TTTTCTTTTTACACTGACCAATAGAGAACTTGAGTTTTTTTGAACATTAATTAATAAACCAAGATTTTTATAACTTGCATTTAAAACATTAAAAACATTTTGTAAATCATCTTTTGAACTGACAAAAATAGCATAACCATCAGCATAATGGAAATCCACAATCCAAAAAGATGAAGTTTATGCTTTTGCTTTTAACTGATTCAAATTAAAAATTTCATGATCAAACATATAATGTATATTGATCCCTGCCTGATTAAATTGCCTATAAACAGTTCCAAAGACAACTGTTGTAAAAAAATAAAAATAAACTTAAAGCAAGTATACATTTTTGTTTGATACCAGTTTTCATTTCAAATGCTCAGATTTTCCACTTATAATAATAACACTTCCTCTCATTCCATTATTTATAAGCTGTATAATACAAATAAATTTTGGTGGACAACTAACTAATTTTAAACAATGTTATAAACTTGTCCTATTAATTAAATGAAATGCCTTAATCAAATCAATAAAAGCATTATATAAATCGTTTCCCTATTCCTGCAACTTTTCTTTCATTTTCCTGAAAAAAAATCATATCTACAGTGTTTCTTGGTTCGCTAAACTCACAGTGAATCTCTGATAAACAAGCATCTATTAAAGGAAGCAACCAATTCAACTAAATTCTTGAAAATAATTTTGCTATAGTGGATAATAATAACATTCCACGATAATTACTACAAACTTGCCTAGTCCCTTTGTTTTAAAAATTGGAACAATTAAAGCATCCTTAAGATCAGTGGCACAACTTCATAGGTCAAGATATTCCTAAAAAAAATCAATAATTTTGAAACTAATATATAACTACTATTTTTCAAAGCTTCCCCAGGTATTTCATCATTTTAATACTACAAAGAGTTGTTTTGACTTCATTAAGCTGGATATCTTTGTCCAAGTCGAAATGAGTAGATAAAATGAATAGATCATTTAAAATAATCATCTCAATTCTTTTTCCAACCTATGACGAAAATACTATTTCCACCTGCTCAAAATATTATTATTATTATTATCATATGAGGGATTATTGTTGAATTTAAAGAGGATTGTGATATTACTTCTCGGGTTCATATGTTGCTTTCAGTGCTTCAAAAAAAGATCTAGAATAACCACAATCAGTGAAAATCTATGTTTTTTGCAATTTTAATCCACAAATCATATTTAAGTCTTCTTATCAATCATTGAACTTCTACTTTTAGAACTTAATATTTATTATGAAGTTCCCACATTTAATCTATTATTTTGGAAAGCAAAGAATGCCACATGTTTCTTTTCAATTAAATCACTAATAATATGATCATACCAGTCATGATTCTTGTTTTAATAAATCAAAAAATAGATTTACTTATATCCATAATATATTCCTTAACAGAATCCCATACTTCAGTAATATGACAGTTCTGAAGATCTAAATTAATAAATTTAGTGTTTAAAGGCTATTGAAATTTAGGATGTATAGCATTCTAAAGAACGAACATTAATTTTTTTGTAAATATGGAATAATATCTATTTTTAAAATCCAATTATCATTTTAATCTTAGAGCATACTAATCTGTGAACTTTTCTTGTATTCTGAATCCTAACAATGGTGTAATTTATTAAATGACATTGTTTTGAGCATGGGTATATCCATGTTCCTTTGTAGTGACTTTTCTGCCTAAACGAAGTGGTGTTTGTGATAATCAGTCCATGTGTTGTTAAATTTAATAATAAACCATTAGAATTTACAGCACTAATACCAATGTTTCCAAAAACTTTTGGCCAAAGTCTACTATTAGTAACAACATGTGCATTAAAATCTCTAAGAAAAAAAAAAAGATCTTTTAATGATATAGTTGTAGTACTGAAATTCAACAAGAATTAAAAGATTCCCTTCTCTGAATTCTCTGAATGTACAGTTGCAGTGTAGCACTGATAAAATGGGCTCTAGTATCATTATGCAAAACAAATTTTAGGATAATTAATCTTTCATTAATATAAATAGGAATTCCAATAATAGAAGATATTAAATTAAATTTTACAGCAAATCCAATCTTCCTTCACTGACTGATCTGTCTTTTAAAAAGAAACTGTTCTAATAAACCTTTCTCTTGAAGATGAGTTTCAGGAAAAACAGCTATATCAAATTTAAATCTTGACAGTTCTTTAACCACAAGTGCAATCCACCATTCTGGTCTCAAAGAGTTTGTATTAAGCAAAGTTTGCACATTTCATGTATCTATATTTAGAAAAAAAAGATTTATATTTGTGATGCTTATGTTTAGCACTACCACACACTACTGATATTATAATACTATTCTTATTATATCTACCATTAAAATATGTCATCAATCTGGTGTGACAACCTAACTGTACTATGTCAAACAGACTATTTTTGACCACATTTTCTAAATCCTTCCACTTTCATGGTGTAGACAGAGGAATTTCTAAACAGGGCTGCTTAAACATACAATCTTTGTCAGCCAATATTCCTGTCTCATTTAAGTCCAGTTCCAAATAGACTCATTGGTGATTGAACTATCTCAAGCAAAAATCATAATTAAGACTGCCACCTACTAAGCCCATCCTTGTCATTGCTTTCTTAATTAAAAAAAAAAACAACCAACAAAGAAAAAGGGAATATTGGAGTCAGAATTGCTATTTGTGTAGTTAAAGGATGGAAATGTTGCTGCATAAACATTCAATCCCATTGTCACAGTTATTATAAGGAAATGTCTGACAGCATGAGCTCACAATGGCTAGACCCTACAATAACTTAAGTGACTGAAGAAAAAAAAGAAGACAGAAAAGACTATATCAAAAACAGTACTTAGCCTTTAATGATGCTGTAGGAATTCTTGGTCAAGCATTGTTTACTTGATATTCACAATTGAACTGTATATTTAAAGGTCATTCAACTATCCACCACCTGCAGAAACCATCTGTAGTAGAAGCACAACATTCAACTATAATATTAATAAATCTGTGCAGTTCAGAATAATGGTAATAAATGAATATTTTTTTCAATATTGTTACAAGTATATGGTATCACTATAGCAAGAGCTCACTTTGCCTGATAAAAAGTAGATAAGTGGTACAGCATTAAGATTGACAGGAAAGTTAACATACTTGAGTTTTAGAAATCAATATTTGAAATCTTTTAATGATAAAATATAGTGAGATGTAGCACTGAAACAGAAAGTTCTTCTGAGGATGCCAGCTGTGCTATTTTAATTTTGTTTGAAATTAAAGATGAAATGTTTTCAATATAATTCGTTGTGCTTGTTATGTCCATTATGAATTTGTTACATGATAAATGGTGGAGTATCTACAGATAAAATCATTTAAAAAATTAAATCAAAAGTTTTAAGAAATAGTTTTGGAATGTCCAAAAAAAAAAAAAAACACATTATTTTTATAGATGGAGTAGAATACAATGAAATGCGATGCACTTGACATGGTTTTTTTTTTAATTTTCGAATTTATATAAGAAAAAGGTTAAATATTCGCTTACATAGTAATTAATATACACAATAATTTAAGAATTAAAGTAAACATAAATAATCACTTTGGAGTTAATAATAACTTCAAACGATACGAAGCGCGCAAACTAGAATCGATTCAAGAAACTTGCATTCCCAAGTTGGACGCTCTACCACTGCACTAAACTACTCAGAATATTTAAGAATTAATTTGTTTATAAAATATTTTCTAAAATTTATTTAGTATTTCTTGATTCAAACTTATTTATTTGCCGTAAATTTTCAAACCATTTTCCACATATAAGCTGAAATTGAAAGTCCAAACATAATCTGTTTTTGCCCCCTTCGGTAAAGAAAAAATTAAAATATTTTAATACGATAAGAAATGTTCGTAAACATGTATAGTTTCTCTTTGTGTATTCATACATACATAATTAAAACTTCACACCAACATATATATATATATTGTATATTTATTTTGTTATAAAACAAATCTTTATTACTGATATATAATTTTTTTTCGGGGTTAAGAGAATATTAACAGAAACATTGGGAAAATAAATTTCACAATATCTTAGATTACATTATATATATATTTAAAAATATTTAATATAGATAAACCATAAATCAATAATATTATGACAAATAAAATCATACTTTTATAAAGTTAATTTACAATTATTATTATTTTAAAGGTAGTAACTTCAGTTTTATTGATTTTATATATATATCCATATCATTTAATCAATGTAATTTTTACGAGGAATAATTTTATTCCTAGTAGCATTTAATTTATAATGGAAGAAGCTAATAAGAATTACATAAAATGTATATGTATATTTATATACTTGATAAAAGGCACAATCATTCAAGATATATATATTCACACAGATGTAATTTTATGTCAAATTAGTTGACCGGGAAGCGAACCCGGACAAGCTGCTTGGACTACTAGGCCACCAACGCTTGACGACACAGATGTAATTTTATGCCGGATCAAGTATTAAAACAAACAAAAAAATCGATTTTGCCCATTGATTAGAAATTACTGATATTTGAAAATAAATGCAAAGACGACTAATTGTAAGTATAATGTACAGTGACAGAGCTCATGACTTCCAATAAGCAATTTATTATCTACTTTATGAAATTTTGATCTTATGGATAGAGGCATAACCTAAAAAAAAGCAGAGAGGGCAACTGTTGCTTTTGAATTCTTCAAAAAATGATAAATTTTAACCCCTCTTTTTTAAAATCTATAATTACTTTGGGTGATAACGGTCAAATCTCACTTTATTATTATTATCATCATCATTTTCATCATCATCACCATTATTATGATTATTATTATTGTAAAGTAATAGATAACTTTAAAAAAAAAGATTAAATATAAGAGATTATTGCAATTGTTTCTTACACTTTTCATATTGTTTCATTAGGTTTTCATTTAACATTTAAAAGTAAGATAAATAAATAAATAACTTTTTAATTTCAAACATAAAATACAAATGTATAAGAAATTTAAAATATTTTTGTATATGTATGATCATTTATATATGCGTGCTGTCCAAGCTTTAGAACTTTGTAATGTCTTTGCTTATAGTGATTATATTATATTTTATGATTTTATAAAATCAAAAAGCATAGCAGAATCTGAGATTAATGACAGAAAAAAAATTCTAATTAATTTATAATTATTTATTAAAAAAACTTAACTAATAAAATTTGACAATTTTATTGTTATTATTATTAGTAGTAATATTATTATTATTATTGCATTAAATTTTTTCAATATGTAAATTTTCAATATATCAATTATCGTTTTTCGTTTAAATAAAACAGATAAACTTGTCACACAAATACCACACAGGGAAAAATAGATTTCAAAGCTCTCTCTCATAATAATATCTTCCCTCAGTAAAAAGTCATCTCGAAAACGAACTAAATGTAAAGGATTGTTCTTATGTGCGTTATAATTTTTATCTTAATGCTAATAGCAGTTGATTTTAATTTCTATTTGCTACTATATCTGCTGTATTCAAATTACCAATGGGATCCACAATAGATGATAATGGATCACCTTTGAATATAAAAGTTGACTGAGAATAATAAAAGTGTCACATTAAAAGTATTTCCTACTGTCAAAACGTTGGTTCATCACTACTGTTCTTAATACAAATAATATTTTCTGTCACTCTTTTTCTTTACTGTCAACAGTCATTTAAGTTAGTATAAGGTTCAGTCATCATGAGCTGTTCATAACATTGGTTAATTGCTAAACTAACTGTAAGAGCATGATATATAATTATATCCCCATCTTTAACAATATCTCCAGTAATTCTTATTTCAATTTTTTTCCCATTTGCAAGTGACTGCTATTAATAATAATAACTATTTCTCTCAATAAAATATAATTTTTTGAGCAACAAAACTTCAAAAATATCAGATAATCACATAAATTTCTTTACTTTTCAAAAATATCAGATAATCACATAAATTTCTTTACTTTTATTGATCCTAAAGATTCTTTGATTTTTGACTTTGCTTTTTGCCACAAAGTTTGATTCTTTTTACCACAATTCATATCTTTTGCTTCTCTGTCTTGGTTTATAATGTTATAAATATTAAAATTCTCAAGATCAGCCAGACAATTCTATTTTATGTCAATACTTTAAACTTATCCTCAAGAAATCTAACAAAATCTTTTTATATTGATGTTGGGGAAATGTGTCATGTTATTAGTTACCACCATATTCCTGGCCAACATGTAAGATTTCATTTGGTGAATAACATTTTAGGACTATAATGGCATTTTTAATATTCTCAACTTCATCAACAGGAAATTATCAATTGACTAAAAGTTCAGATTAAAAAATATATATTAAGGCAGTTTCAGAAATTCTATTTTCCTACCGAATCCCTTTACAGTAAATATATTTTTAATTGAGATTAGTAAAAATAATTATTTTAATTAAAAGTATATTTAATATACAAATTAAAAAGAGTATGAAACACTTGAACGAGAAGCTATACAGATTCCAAAAATTACTATACGCTAAGGCGCTTTCAAGGCCATTTGCCTCATATTCATAGCGGTAATGCGAGGTGCAGAATATTTCTCCATTCTGCATATCGCATTACCGCTATGAATATGAGGCAAATGGCCTCGAAAGCACTTAGTGTATAGTAATTTTTGGAATCTGTATAGCTTCTCGTTCAAGTGTTTCATACACTTTTTAATTTGTATATTAAATTATCGAGAGATAAGTTTAAAATCCTTAATATTTTAAAAGTATATTCTAAATGCAATATATTGCCTCTATTCATTGCCTACCAGTAATGAAAATAAAGTTTTTTTTAAAGAGTTAAAAAAAATCATACATTTTCATATTAATGGTTATCACACACAAATCTATGTTATGAGCATTTCGTAAAAAGATTGCAATAGTTATGATTAGCAAAAAATAAATAAATAAAAAAAACGACTAAATTATGGGCTAAACGTAAAATAAAATTTCATTTACTTCATTCTTCTCTATGAGTGTAATGATATTCCCAATGCCTCTTTATTAACTATATTATTCTTATACTCCATTGTACATACTATCATTGGAAATACTTTTTTATTATTTTAAAAAAAAATTCTAATAGCTTTAAAACTTGTAGTTATTTAATATTATTTGGTGATTTTGTGCTTGTCAATATCTTATAACATTTGGCCATTTCACTGACAGTACTGTGACATTGGTAGAATGGTCATCTCAAGAGCTAAAGATTTGTGCGTCATATTTCAATTAACAAAAAGAAAATTGAAAAAGAGTCTTAGTTTAAACAATTGTTCATCTTACCACTTTCATATATGAATGAATGACGGAGTTTGGAGCTCAAGATCAAAAAAGTAGACTAACTCTGTCATTTCTGGTCTTGAGCAATAAGTTATTCAATTTCTTTTTACACAAACAAATAATCACTATGATTATTTATTTATACATATCTGCTACAAAATGGAAACTGACATTCTTGGAATTTAACTAATATGCAAAGATTAATGCAGTATACCCCCCCCCCTTTTTGGAAGATTCATCTAATAATTTGATAATAATGTAAAAACTAGATATAACACAAAATCGGAAGCATTCAAATCTAATTCTGCATGGTTTGGTGGAACAGTTAACGGGTGGATTCAAAAGTATAAGCTTATAGACTTCAGCTAAAATCTGTCCTTCCAGTGTTTGAACATCATTTCATTTTATATGATGAATGGCATGTTACCCATGATGTTCATTCGCTTACACTATTAACACAGAATATCCATAGCTTCAAAATTTTTAAGGCTTAATTAGCACTGATGAGAATAGTAAATAATACAATTCACCGTAACAAATTGTGTTAAGTAGTTTATAAAAAAATAGCAAGATAAATGGATGTAGAACTCTGATCGTATGTCCGTATTAGAAAAGATATGCAATAAATGATAAGTAACAATTTTAAAAAAATAAGGATTTCAGTTTAAGCCAATAGCCCCCCCCCCCCCCCAAGTGTGGAGATTGGAAATAAAATAATTTCAGAGTTGTTTTTTTTAAAATGAGAAAGTATTGTATTAAAATAAATAAATCGGATACATACACATTATTATTAGCAAATTATTAATCTTATAAATTTTTTTTTTCGTATTATTTGATTGCAGTCATCCTTGAAAAAAAGACACTTTGAAATCATAAACCATTTTTCTGGCTAAAAACAGGTTAAGTTAAAAAAAAAGAGTATTATTATTAATGATAGCTGGCCAATGCTTACTATCCATCTTTTATTAATATATTTTCATACAAAACAATTACAGAGCAATTAACATTAACTAGACTTAGAAATAATACTTCAAATAATAAGTGATTAATAAAAACAAAAATGAAGCGGGCAAGGAATTCAATGTATATACTTAAAAAAGAAAAAAGTAAATAGTAAATAAAATAAGAAAGAATTTTCTACAAAGAGTAAAACTAGAACGACTGTAATATGACCAACTATTTATTAATGTTTTAAGTATACATACATTCTTAACTATTAATTTTATGCTAATATATGCTTTATATATATATAATATAAATGTACGCACACACCCTTGTATTAAATTTCACTTTAATATGCAATAGTTAAGTATACTTAAAAAAAAGAAGAAGAAAAGAAGCGACTATGTTTATCTTATAGTAAACTCTAGTCAGTGTGGTGTGGTCAGTTTCTTTGGTGCCAGAGTCTGGCATTTGAAGTGGCCTGAGGTGAATGACTGGACTAAAAACTTTTTCAGAATAGGCTGCCAGACAAATTAAAATAGACATTAACACTAAAGTTCAATCAGATTTTGAAGATTATAATGATTCATTATTCTTGATAAAATCATAAAATACAAAGAAAATGCGCTATAAATTTTTTTCTTAAGATAATTGCAATTAGCTTTATATTCATGTAGCTGTATGTTTAAACACGCGCGCACATATATGAATATATGCATGCAAAACACTTCATGAATTGAAATAATATATACATAAAAGAATTAGAACACATCTCGAAATTAGTAGTTAAGATCATCATTAATAAAAAAATTAAAAAGGTAAAACCCATTTGAATTACTGTTTCCAATCTCTTGATGATCATGGCAAATAGATAAACATAGTATCTGTAAAAATCAATACGCAAATACAATAGTAAGACAAATGATACTAACATAACTAGTAATATATATATGTAGATATATTTTTGTTTGTGGATATACTATAAGTATACACATATACACTGTACTTATGAAAGAATACCAGTAAATGAACTTAGCGCTAACAATTTAATAAAGTGAGTACATACATAGTCAGACATATAACTAACTATACATACAACGTATAGAAAATATTTAAGACTATAAAATATTCAAACAAAAAAATTGAATATAGAGAGAAACATCTGATCTGTCTTCAGATTTTGTTTTGAATTTTGAAGTTTGATGATGTATCAGTATTGGTAGATAGTTGGAAGTGATTAACAAAATTTTAATATAAAATTAATAAAACTTGTAAAAAGTTTAGGATTTAAAAAAAAAAAAATGTATTAAAACTAAACAAAAAAAAAAATAGATAGTTAAATAAAAAAGATTAAAAGTAAGCATTAAAATCGAGTTATATAGAATTAGGTTAATGCTTTGAAATATTTGAATTTTAAGATAACTGATGGCAAAAGTAGCTATAAAAAAACTGCAACAGACTTTTCCTAAAAATAACCATCATTTTCAATCATTAAAAACCCATTGCAGGATGAAAATGTTTGCAGTTTTATTTCAATTCTTTGAATCATATCATCTCTTCTCATTATTCTAATAAATTTATTTATTTCATTCATACAACTCATATGTGGGTTTTTTCTAGGTATTTTACAATATCTTGAAATCCACTTTAAAAGCTGTCCATCAATTATCATCACTTTATAAAATATGTCCAAATCAGTCCCACTTCAGTTTCTTAATTCTTTCAATGATGTCAGTCATTTCTATTTGTTCTCTCATTCACATAGTTTGTTTTACAATCATTTCCAATTAGTCCTAGCATGCATTTTCCCATATTTCACTGAGTAGTCCAAAGTCTCTGTATTGTTCTTTGGCTAAATGTCTTAAGTCTCAGAACCATAAGAAGTGTTAAAACATTTATATTAAAAACCTTCATTTTCAAACACATGGGCATATTTATTTACCAATACTAAGCTATTTCTGGCTAAACATAAAAAAGAGAGAATAGATCAAGAATAATCAAAAACAGAAAAAAAATCCAATGCTTTACAGATTCAATTTGGAGTGTTTGTAAGATAAGTTTCAACCACAAGTTTAACAACATAGAAATATTGATAAAGTATATTATAAATGAAGGAACTTTTTTTATTGAGATAGACAGCCAAATTGTCTGAAATTGTTGTAACGAATTGTATTAAATGGGCATGAAACATTTAAATGTTATTACTCTTTATATCAGATTCACATAAATTAATTTTAATAATTTTTGTATGTAAATCTAGCATATTAAAATAATATTTATATCACAAATTACAATATGTACTGGGTCTATTTCATATATATATATATAATAAATAAAGTTTGATACCTGTATTCGTTCACAATATATGTAATATAGAAATCAATATATATATATCAAAATACAGAAATTTGCTATTAACTGAAAGGATACCCTTTGATTCCTCTTGGATGTCTTAAAGGAACCGAGCAGGGCAAATTCCTTATGTCCACTCCATACGTTCTTGTCGTTGCAGCTGTTATTACTATGTGATTATTCATATATTATACGAACATGGATGGGCTGCTCACCAACATGAGTTTATTGGCTTTTTACCTCTGAGTTTAAGATCAAGAAACACCATTGTCTTTCTTCTCAGTGCCTGATAAGGCAGAATGAATGTTTGTGTAAATGATAAATATTTTTCCAATACATATATACAATTATGACAAACAAAAATAAAGCATGGCCCTTATTCCCAGGAGGCTGTAAAGTGACCAACCAAGGCAGCGGTTGGTGGCCGAAGGCGAAGGGTGCTAAGAATCCTCTGATTGTGGACCCAGGCTGCCATTTGATGACGACTTTTTATTTAGGTACTTACAACTGCAGATCACTTTCAAGTGAAGGAAGATTGCAAGAATTAGAAGAAGAAATGTCTTATATTAAATGGGACATTATTGGACTTTGTGAAGTTAGAGAAAAGGAGAAGAAACAATTGATTTAAAAAGTGGACATATACTCTATTATAAAGGCACACATATTGAAAATACAAGTGGAGTAGGATTCATTATAAATAAAAAGTGGAAGAGATTGATGGTGTATCGGACAGAGTGGCAAGATTAGTTATACAACTTAATAGCAGATACCAAATGCAGATAATTCAGGTTTATGCCCCAACAAGTTCTCATAGTGATGAAGTAGTAGAAGATTTTTATATGGATGTACAAAAGGCTTTTGATCAGAGTAAACAACATTTTAAAATTGTTATGGGAGACTTTAATGCTAGAATTGGTAGACAAATGAAAGATGAAATTGCTGTAGGTAATTTTGGTTATGGTAATAGAAATGAGAGAGGACATAGACTTGTGGAGTTTGCAGAAAAAGAAAAACTTTATATTATGAATTCATTTTTTGAGAAAAATGTTAAAAGGAAATGGACATGGAAGCATCCAAATGAAGGTACAGCAGAATTGGATTATATTTTGACTAACAGAAAATACATATTTCAAGATTGTAATGTTCTTAATAAATTTAACACAGGAAGTGATCATCGATTAGTAAGGTGTAAGTTACGTGTTAATGTAAAACTAGAAAGACAAAAATTATTAAGAAAAACAATATTTACAGTTGATATTCCTAATCTTCAGAAACATTCTAATGAATTTAAATTAGAACTTACAAATAGGTTTCAAGTGTTAGGAGATTTTGAACATGATACAGATTTGAATGAAATTAATATGAAAATAACTGATACACTTTTAAAAACTGCAACAAACATAGCTGGTAGAAAAAAGCAGCAATTGACTAATAAAATTTCTACTGAGACTAGAGAATTTATGAAGAAAAGAAGGAATATGAAGATATACAAAAATGATGTATTAAAAAGAATTGAATATCTCGAATTTTGTAAAATGGTACGGAAAAGAGTTGAAAATGATATAAGAAAGTATAACTGTGAAATAGCAAGGAAAGCTGTAGAAGAAAATAAAAGTCTCAAAAATGCTAAACAACATTTTGGTATTGGTAGGAAATTTATATCTGCAATAAGAAAAAAAGATGGAATTATTACTAAAAAGAGAGATGACATCATGAAATTGGTAGAAGATTTTTATCAAGAATTATATAGTAATAAAGAACAAGTACCTCCTATATCTATTACATCTTCCGAATTGCCCAGAATTTTAAATGAAGAAGTGAGACATGCAATTAAGTGTATGAAGAAAGGAAAGGCTCCAGGAAATGATGGAATTATAATTGATATATTAAAAGAAGCAGGTGAAGAAATAGAAACAATTTTAGCAAAGTTATATACCAAATGTCTAAATGATAAAGATGTACCGGAAGATTGGAAGAATGCAGTAATAATATTAATATTTAAAAAAGGTGATAAAGAAGATATTAGAAATTACAGACCTATCAGCCTTTTATCATTTTTATATAAAATTTTTACCAAGATAATTACAACTCGTCTACAGAGAACTTTGGATTTCCACCAACCAAGAGAACAAGCTGGATTTAAAAGTGGTTTTAGTACAATAGATCATATCCAGGTATTGAGAGAAGTCATAGAAAGGACAAACGAATATGAGTTGTCATTATGTTTTGGATTTGTAGATTATGAAAAGGCATTCGATTCTATACACATTTCTTCAGTGATTAAAGCATTGGATCATCAAGGTATAGATCCAGGATATTGTCATATTTTAAGGAATATTTATAAAAATGCAACAGCAACAATTAGATTACATAATGATACTGGAAAAATCAACATTGAGAAAGGTGTAAGACAAGGTGACTCAATATCTCCAAAACTCTTTACAGCAGTGCTGCAAGAAGTATTTTGTGGATTAAAATGGAAAACTAAAGGAGTGAAAGTAAATGGAGAGTATTTAAGTCATTTAGATTTCGCAGATGATGTAGTTGTTTTTGCAAATAATGCTTCAGAGCTGCAGGAAATGTTGCAGGAGTTAGCAGATGAAAGTAGAAAAGTAGGACTAAAGATAAATGTTAAAAAGACTAAAGTAATGTTTAATCGATTTACTCAAAATATGAAAATAAAGATTGATTATGAAGAATTAGAAGAAGTTAACAGTTACAAATATCTTGGTCAGATTATTAATACAGATGGAAACATAATGGAGGAAATTAATCATAGAATTAAACTTGGTTGGAGTGCTTTTGGTAGAAATAACTTGATACTAAAAGGAAATATGCCTATGTGTTTGAAAAGGATGGTTTTTAACAAATGTGTTTTACCAGTTCTTACTTATGGATCTGAGACTTGGACACTTAATAGAAGAGCAATACAGAGACTTCAGACCACTCAAAGGAGTATGGAGAGATGTATGTTGGGAGTAACAAGAAGAGATCGAAAACGCAATGTATGGGTAAGACAACAAACAGGTGTTACTGACCTTATTGAAAAAAATTAAAAGATTGAAATGGAGTTGGGCTGGACATATTGCTAGAAGAGATGATAATAGATGGACAATTGAAATTTTAAACTGGATTCCAAGAGATTGTAAAAGACCCAGAAAGAGACCACATGTGAGATGGATGGATGAAATAAGAAAATGTGCAGGGGTGTTGTGGAGAAGAGAAGCTAAAGATCGGAGAAGATGGATTAAACTTGGAGAGACCTTCATCCTGCAGTGGATTGATAATGGTTGATGATGATGATGATGATGACAGTACAATTTACATAAATTATATTATTATTAGAAGTATTTTCGACTATACATTTTGTAGTCTTTATCAACTATATAACATTGAATAATCAAAATGAGACAACCATTAACAATACCCATAGTTCAATTCAGATTTCCCACAATTCTGTTATCTTAACATTTGATGCCAGTCATCAAATGTTAAGATAACAGAATTGTGGGAAATCTGAATTGAACTGTGGGTATTGTTAAAGGTTGTCTCGCCAGTCATCAAATGTTAAGATAACAGAATTGTGGGAAATCTGAATTGAACTATGGGTATTGTTAAAGGTTGTCTCGTTTTGATTATTCAATGTTATATAGTTGATAAAGACTACAAAATGTATAGTCTATAGTACTTCTAATAATAATATAATTTATGTAAATTGGACTGTATTTTGATATATATATATATATATAGGCATAGGCAATCTGTAGCCAGGGCTGTATGATCCTCATTATATCTTTCTTTATTATTGTGAAAACATAACTAGTTACATAAAACTTATATGAATTTTCCTTAAAAATTAATTTATTTTGAAAAACTTTGTACTGAATACAAAATTGCAATTTTTTTTTTTAAATAATTATGTGATCTAATTTAGGATGAGTAATATTTCACAAGGTCTAATATTCCAATATACTTATGCATAATTTACGTATATTAACTAAAAACCTACTTTTAAGCATTTTTGACTTTGTTACGATTAATATTTTTTTACTTTATTTGCATATATGCATATTATATATTTTTTAGCTATAGTTCATTAATTTTTATGGTTATGCTTTAACAATATAAGATGTCATGTATATATCATGGTTTAAAGAATTACCAATATTTAATAATTTTTTATTAAAATCACATCATGGTTTACAGAAAATAGAAAAGTTAATGAGTAATGGCAGTAATGTAAAACAAACAAAAAAAAAGACTTAATGTCTTAAACAATAAATTTGATATGTTACACAACAGACATTCTTTTAGGCAATGTTTGCCACTCAAATACAGATACATTTGATTGAATATATTTAAAAATTTTAAAGAGGAAATTTCTTGGATGAGAGTCTGCAAATGCCCTATAATTTAGCCATAATACTTTATCTGATTAAAATTATTCGACTTTCCGACTTTATATATATATAAACAATTCATTTATTTTTGTAAAACAACTATGGTAGTATTCGGCTCTATTTAATATTTAAGAAAATAGAAATGTATGCAGAATCAAAATTGACAGCTTTAATTTAAAAAATTCTTATCAAGCTGTAATTTCACTTATAACTTATTAAAATTGTAAACTAGATGAAACAATAAAAAAAATATTTTTTTAAATTCAGAAAAAAAAAAAAACATTATCTCCATTAAATAATTGATTTTTTTTTTTTCACTTTAAAAATCAAATTTAATGTTCAAATTTGTCATCATAAAAAAAAATAATAATAAAGCAGTCATGTCTGATAGTGATATAAACCTATCTAAGCAAATGAAAATCAAATCAACCCATAAAGAAATATATATTATAATGTCAGATAAAATAGAAAATAAATAATGCAAAATAAAAATAAATACACAAAAACCTATAAAAACGATAAAAGTGAAAAACATAATATAATGAAGTAAACTAATATGGAACTATCATAATACAAATCTTCAATACTACTTAAAAATATCTTTCCAAACCTATAATTTATTAAATTTAAATACAGCATTGACCATTGGTTATTGAGACATACATTGGAGAGCTAGTTAGCAATTCGAAAAAAAAAAAAAAAGAATATAAATAAGCTTGAAGAAATTAAATGATTGTTAATGTTCCTAGTCCAAAAGCATAAAAGGGGACTATAGTTCACATAAAACCAAGTCACAAAATGTGTAAAATTGATTTGGTTATCAGATCTATGTAGCTTATACAAGAGAATAAGATTTTAAAAAATCTTAAGAAGATTTTAGGCTAATAGTTTGAATAATATGGAAAAAAAAGATGGATACTGGGTGCACATGAACATTAATTCCTGCTGTAAATTTTTTTTAAAATATATTAAAAATGATTTGGTATTATATCTATAGAGAGCCATAATTCCTCAATAATGATTCAAGGTTAAAGCCAGAAACCTATCTGAAAATTAAGACATTATAGTACTATAATCCATTAATTACTTTATCTATAGTGGACATGTCTGAAAAAAGTGAGAAAATTGTTTTTGGAAACATATTAAAATGAGAAAAGTCATGTGATATTATTATTGACATTCATCTTAATCACACTGTTTTATCTCTCCTTCTTTATAACTAGTAATTTTCTTTGATCATCTAGCATTACATGTTCTTTTGAAGCTAAATGTGCAAGTATAATATGAATTACTTCTTAATAATGCAGTATAATTGTTTTTGAAACCTTCCACACTATTGACATATTGTCTTTGGAACTTATTGATGCAAGATTTTCTTTTATTAACATTATATCATCCACAATTAAGCACTATAATTAAATTAATAAAGCTTCAACTAAACTTGTAAAAGACCTTGATGGAATACAAATTAAACTTTAAAACACCTCATGTAATTCTATATCAATAGACTCAATCATAACTCTAAAACAGAAATAGAAACAAACACAATTATTGTTATCTGAATATTTAACAATTAAAAAAAGCAAAAATATATCTTGCTACATTTCATGATTAGTCTAAAATATATATTAAATGGTACTTGGTTATAAATAAAAAAACTGTATCTTCATTAATTGCTAAAAATCTAGAAATGATAGCTGAAGAGGATATGTTGCCTCATATTTTTTTTCCATTTTAAGGCCAAATTACAAAAGCATAATTTTCCAACCCTAATTCCATATACTTTTGGTATCACATATAACAATCATGGTATTTCCAAACATGGAAATATTACAAAAAATATGTCCATCCAGAAAGGATATACCCAGAAATTCATACTATTCCCAAATTTGTTCTAGCACATTCATTTAATTTCACTGTCCCTATTATGTATAACATGTTAACATATCTTTTGAATCAAATTTATTACATTAATCACTTTTACCCTATATCCATGGTGCCATTTCTTAAAAAAATATTTTATTCCATCACCATTGAAAAATCTGGTCCCATCTCAATGACTTCTCTTATTATAAATATAAGGGAATTACTTATAAAAAATAAAATTCAGCATATTTCTTCTCATAATATCAGAATACCAATATGCCAAAAAAGACTGCTCAACTTCTGGTGAAGTTAATTTATGTAAAATGATATTAGATAAAATTCATGAAGGTAGCAGAAAGACAGTGCCTCCTATTGCAGCTAAATTAGATATTGAAGCAGTATTTGACTCCAATTGAAAAACTTTGAAATGGTCTTTCATCACAAAATATTAAAACTCCAATCATAAATATTTTTTGCTAACTTGTTACTATAATAGAGAAGTACACATTACTTTTAATGGAAAAACTACACCAGATTTCCCCCACATAATTCTTTTTCCCAAGGTTTACCCTTAAGTACTTTGCTCTTTATTAATTAAATCAATCCTCTTCTTTTAGAAATAGAAGCAAAATTACCTGGAATTTCATCCTTTTATCAACACAACTATTAAACACATTATATATATATATATTGTGCCCTTTTCTATAGGTCGGTAATAATTCATAACAGTTAATTACTAAAAAATTTTAAATTTAAAATATGTTCTTTTAATACATTAATTGTATTAAGTCAATTATATCTTTAAAGTACAATTTGAGGCTAAAGCAAGTACGTAGTATATAAAATTATAGCGAATTATTTAAAAATGGTTATGTAAAGCTTAAAATATTGTTGCATATGGTTGTAAAAGCTGGCCATATTAAATAACACAGCTATAAAAATTAAAAGTATATTTAAAAATCCGATTTTAATAGTTTAAAACATATAATTTAATAAATGCTATATTTAGATTTGTAATCATATTTAAATAGTCAAAATTAATATAGTATATTTTTAAAATAAACTTTGTGATGGTGAAAATTATATCTAGTTCTATATTTTCTAAATTGTTCTTCCAAATTTTTTATAATTATTTTATATAATATAATAAGTGTATCAATTTTATTAGTCTGGGCAGAGAAATAGATTGAAAATCGTCTGTCAAAGTTATAATCATGTGACTTTTAATGTATACTCTCACACACACTGCTTGTTTGAATTAATAACAAAGTTTAAAATATTTTAAAAGTTATATTATAGAGTTGGATAGAATTATTGCCTATCATAAAAGTAAATAGTATTAAACATTAAGTTAACTATCGTATGTAATGTTTTAAATAATGCAATAAAGACGAATATATTCATAATAAAAATTAAATATTTTATTTAAATAAAAATAGATAAATTGAATATTAAGAAATGGAATAAATTATTAAATGTTATTTTAAAAGTTATTTTAAATGTTTAAATAGTTTTAATAAAATAATAATTTATTTAAAAGTAATATTTTAAATAATATTTTAAGTTCATTACGTCACAATTTTTAATTTTGAAATATAATTCTGCTATAAATTGAAAATATGTAAATTTGTTCTCAAGCTAAAGTAAGAATTGACCAATAGGAATAGGTATTCTTACATACCATAAATATGGTCGTAACTAAGTTATCGGGGGAGATTAATAATGTATTGAAACCGGAGAAAGGTAAATTATAACTATCAAAAGATAGTATTTTAAAAATTTTTATTTTGGTCAATTTTTTAGTACTTTCTCATAATTTATTTGCAAAAATTAATTAATATTTTAAAAGTAACTTGCAAAAAAGAGAGTGTAAACTAAAAAAATATTTTAATAATTTCGTTTAACATGCTTTGTTAAATTTTTTAAAGTTC
This sequence comes from Epiperipatus broadwayi, assembly GCA_028023455.1. Taxonomy (NCBI): domain Eukaryota; kingdom Metazoa; phylum Onychophora; class Udeonychophora; order Euonychophora; family Peripatidae; genus Epiperipatus; species Epiperipatus broadwayi. Next base: position 476,402 of record JAQFVV010012405.1, on the reverse strand, counting down.
CTTTATCAGTCATATTTTATCTAAAAGTTTGACCTAAACTACGCAATAAAAAATGGATATACTACAAAATAAAATGGATATAAATTGTAATACTGTAAAAATGTTTGAAATATTTATTGATACAGCTTTATTAATATTTCACCGAAGAACTGTTTTGGTACATAAAAAAACCACAGCACGGACATCATACGGAGTCTAATGAAAAAATTGGAGACGCATTATTATTTATAAGCTTATTCAAGATTTATTTTTTAAATGGTAATAAGATAATTATATATTGCATGAATTATTTTATATAATATGATATTCAAAGGAGTAAAATGTTATATCCTTTCTAAAGGTAACATTTTTTAAAAAATATTTTCAAGTGCAAAATTTAAGAAAGAATCCAGGAGATTATGTTATAGAAGCATTTTTGATATTAAAATATCCGTTCTTAGAATTATTTAAAATGTATTTGGAAAAGATTTGTTCAAAAAATACTTGAAGTTTCATTTTAAAAGAGATTTATAAAAAAATACCAAACGAAAGTTTAAATGTATCAAGAAGGAAACATAGATAAAAAGTGAACACATAGATGAATAAAAAAAAATGGATCCATGGAAATACAAATAGTACTTAAAAGTTTATCGAATATTTTTAAAAGTTAAATTAGATGGATTGATGCATCGGATACACAGAGAATATTGGCAGAGAAAATACTTAAAAAAAACTTCACGGGATTAATTAATATTATCGTCCTAAAAATACTAAAACCAAGGATTATTTTCTAAATTTTACTAAATGGATTAATAATTATTTTTATTTTAAAACTTTAACGCGCTTGGAGAACATTTTTAAAAACTCTAGAGAAAATGATAAACATTTTGGACTTATCAGGAACTATCGTCAAGAAAAATATGTAACTATAGTTTTGATTCTTTTTATTTTGTTAACCTAGTTTAAATCTAAATTTTTATATAAGATTAGGAAAAAACATAAAAACATTAATTTATTAATATTAAAATTTTATAATATAACAATCTAATAATTTAGCTAAAAATATTTTAATATAAAGTGTATGGGTGTGATTTTTTTTTTATATCTGCAATGCTCAAGTGGATAAAGGAAGCCTACTGAACACAATGACTAAATAAAGGTTATTGGTAATAATAATAACTATTGATAATTTATAATGTATATATTTTTTTGTTTTCTTTAGATCATCCATAAATTGGAAGAATGAAGTGTAAAAGTTTTTACTTATATGTACCGCATTTCATACATTTTAAAAAACATTATGAGATAGGATTGATTTGAAAATATGCATACAACGATTTTTTTTATTAATGATATAATCCAACATAACAATTATGTGATTCTTTTAAAATTTCATGTTATTGGATATTCAAATCTTGTCTAAGTAGATTGTATATGATTAGACATATAGAATAATGAAGTAAGCAGACTTTTCTTGTAGAACAGCTAGATTGTTTAACTATTAATGAATTTTATTTATTGTTTTGTAAGTGCAGATAGTTATTTTATCGATGTAAGATGTAGAAAAATCTTGAGAAATAATGTTGAGATAGTGGCTTGGAAGTACTATAGTTAGCAGGAAACCAAGATGATGTATATTTAAAATAGGATATGATAAGGAATGGGAATAATATTTAGTCTTTATGTGGTTATCAGCATAGTTAACAAAGCCCTATGACTGATACACATTTTATTTGGACAGTGTTTATATTACTTTAAATATTTGATGTTCTAATAAAGCTGAAGAAATAGCTTTAACATCGTCCCTGTACTAGAGGATATTAGGCAGATAAATGTCCTACCTCTTCGCACTGTGCCATGATTTTGAGATATGTTAAGAGTAATACTCTAGCTTTCTTCCTTAATCCTATGCATCTGTTTTCGCTATCTTTATTTCATGTAATTGCATCGTTTAGTAAGATATTCTAAAAGAAATGATAAATAATTTAGAACTAAGGTTATGCTATCGTTTTTGGATAAGATTAGTTTATTTGCTTATAAGGAGCAGAATATTATAACTTAAAATTGAAGATCCAAAGTATCCTAAGGAAAGAAAAGAATCATCGAATATATTTTGAATTTTATTTCGGAAATGAAATATAAATTTTTTTAAAAATAAAGTATCTAAACAAAGATATTTTCTTTAAAGTGATAATAATTTTAAAATGCTTTAGTATTATTTTTTTTAAGAGAAAAATAAGTATTGCATATTTTTTTTAAAATACAATAGTACAAAGTAAATTATGTAAACAATATGCATAGTATATTTTTTGTTTATTGATTAACAGAAATATATTAATGATTACACTTATATTAAACTAAAGTCAGGCTTAAAGAAGAATATATTATGATTAGTAAACATTGTGTGATAAATACTAAAATCTAGTACTGAATTTTGGATAATATTTTGTGTAACATCTTTGACTTTGCAAGATGAAATTTTTTTTAATATTTTGAGAAATCTATACTCATTATAAAATTTTGTTTTCTATGGAATGTTTTCTAAGTATGAATTTTTTTAAAAAAATAAGATAGTTTAATAATATTAAGGATAAAATGCTGTTGCTAATAAAGTAGATAAATTTATTTGTAATAAGTTAACCATAATGAGAAACCAAATAGTAACATTTTTTTTTAATTTTGTCCTAAATCTAAATAAAGATGTAATTAAAAAATATATATATATTTTTTATATAACCTGGTAGATCAAACTGTAAAGTAAAAAAGTTAAGGATATCCACTGTAAATAGTGTAAATAAATTGTTTATTTATTTATTGTTAGTAATAAACTTTGTTAAATTTTGTTATTTCAAAAATTTTGTGTCCGAGTTATTTATTTCTCCACATCGCTGCATGAAATCACGATAAATGCATAATAATCGAAACAAATATATAATTTTGCACAAAAGATAAATAGAGAATTATTTTAAGAATTTTAAATATTTTATTGGTATTCATTATAATTAAATAATCATAATCTTACATTATTTTATTGGTCATAAATCAGTTATCACAATATTATGTTAAATTATATGCTATCAGTTGCCACACATATTTTGTTTATCAGATTATTAAAATGCTACCACGTATTTATTATATTATTACATGAAGATATAAGATCATATTATATTATTTTATTATGGTAATAAAATTATAGTAAAAAGAAAAGATATACAGAATTAGTTAAACAATGAAGAATATTATTACTGTTATTTATTATTATTAGTTTCAGTGTAGTAGATTATGACATAAAATCCCTTCTCATATTTTACTACCATATTTTTTAATTAACTTAGAATAAACTTTATGAACCTGAGATTATTTTATTGAGCTAGATTATTAAATAGAAGATTAAAATTTAATTATTAGTTTAATATTAGTGAGTAGAAGTTATTAAAGTCGTAAGAATACTATAAATTTGTTATTTGAAATAGTAATAAGGGGGGATAGTGTTCTTATGCCATTGAGGTAGTATCCTGTAGGATATTGGCTCAATGTAATCTATCTTGTCACCTGTATTTTCACTTCAAGTCTCATGAAAATATTAAATATTTATTTAATTTATTTTATAAATTGAACCTTATTCGTATTTTAAATTTGAGCTAGTGAAACATTTTAATTTTAATGTTGAATATTTTATTTATTAACTATTAACTGAGCTAGAACCTATTTTATTTTATACCATATATTATCTGGAAGTGAAGATGCACGAGGGCAAGGTCAGAATATATATATATGGATGATATAGTTGCTTCCCTTCCATCTAAAATGTTTCTTCCATTTCTTTTTTAATTCTTGAAGAATTCTCTGTTAATTCTTCTTTAATTTTCAATAAAAAAAAAGTTATCTACTTGGTGCATTCTTAAAGAAAAAAAAAGAATCTAATTCTAAAGCATCTCTAAGAGTTTTCGAGGTTTTACTTTTAAGTAAAAATTATAATGACATGAGATTAATAATTCAAATCAGCTTTTAGATTCAATAGAAAAAATCATTAATTCCCTCCCAAAAACCTACATTTCTTTACACGCAAATATTTACTTAACATGCTAGTATTTCCTAACATCAACTATTATGCTCCAATCATATAGCATACTAACTCATTTATAAATAAAAGCAATTCAATATGCATAAAGCTAATTGGGAAGGGGGAGATAGTGACTATTAGTATTAAAAATATAAAAACATTTAAAGCATAATCATCTATTTCTATATTGTATATCTGCTGGAGGGTTGCATTAGATCCTAAGACTAGATGCAGTGCTCTCAGATCCAAGGCCCCTCACTGACGAAAGCAACAAACTAGAAACTAGTCTGGGAATATCGGATGAGTAAGCACTAGATAAGGATTTTATGTACAAGCCTTTTTGCAGCCATTGATTACTCTGGCTTGCAGTGAGTGCCACTACTGTAAGGAGAGTTTTGCGTATTTATCCCAACTGATATCGATTTAATTTCTCAAGCTAACAATAGATAACTTTGTAGAAGAATGAAAAGGACTGCTCATAAAAAAAATATTATCATAAATTTCCAGTTATATTTATTAATTCTATAATTAACAATCTCCAAATAACAGCAGTAGCAATAAATAAAAATTACCACGATTTCATTTTATATAATTTCACTAACTTGTATTATATTTTGCATTAAATTAAAACCTTGGCATCAATTCTAAACAAATCAGTGTTTATACCTATATCAAACAAACCATTACATACATTTCTTTACCTATTTTTTATTATTACTACTATAGATTTTCAAAAACATTAAAATCATCATTCATTAAAACATAAGCCAAAATCAAGCTTACTTATTATTTCTTTGAAACAAATTCCATTTAAAAATCTCTCTCTTTATATTGCAAATTTGAATGAAAATATTGATAAATTTCAAATGAATAGTTTTTTAAAAATTTTCAAAATATTCATTTTACATGATTTCAATTTTCTTTATATGTAAAATATTTATAAATGAAACACTTATTATATAAGGGGCACTCACAAAAAAAAAACAACGGAATTTTATAATAAAAAATTGTGTATTTATTTTTAAATGTTATAAATTAAATCGCCTTTAAAATACTGTCTATTTGATGCAACGCACTGGTGTAAATGCTTTTCTATTTTTCAAAGCAGATCTAAAACTCTTGGAAAATGATACCTTTTAATGCCTCTGACATTTTTTTTTAAGGTTTCAAAGGTCGCAAAACTTTTATTTTGAGGTGGAAAATAATGTCACATGGAGTGAGACTACATTAATATGGCTGATAGTTAATCTTGTTTTTGATTAAAAAAATGATCACACTCAAGGCTTTGTGTGATGATTCATCGTCATAGTAAAGCTTGCAGTCCCCGCCCCCCTTTGCCACAAATTGGAACATTTTCATTTTACTGCACTTGTACATGATATGTTTGACTATTACAAGTGAATTCTGAGTGAGAAATGCCATTTGCATAATTAAAAAAAAACAGCATTGTCTTGACATTGGATTTTACTAGTCATGCTTTTTTTTTAGGAAGTGGAGAAATTTAATTCTTTCACTAAATTATTGGCAAAATTGTGTTTTCCCCAGAATATCTTGATTTCCCCGAGACACACTTAAAATTTTTTTCATTATGTGGAACTATGATTTTATTCAATAATGCTGATCAGTAAACTGATGTAATGCACTGCACTGTGATTTCTCCTTATATGGGATCTTGCAAGAGACATTTAGGGTTGGAAGCACACACTACAACACATTTACATATCAGAGAATGATTCTGGGTTTTTGGGGATTCTCTCTTAGAATCTCCTATTAACAAACTATATAATTATATTGCAAACATATGTTATATTAGTATTAAGATTCACATTGCTGCTTGTTAAAAGTATTAATATTTAATATTACGATTTAAAATTAATCTGAAAATATGTTTTTCATGAAGGGTGATTAACTAATTAGTAGATATTTACAAGACTGTAAACTAAACATGGGAAAAGTTAAACCAAAAATTGTACAAGTAAAGAATTTGGATTTGATCTTCCTAAATGCAACTAGAGTCTCATCAACAGATGTAGGACATACCACAGTCATTGCACTCAACTGCTCAAAAATGAATTTATTAGCCACTGATCTATGTAAAAGAGGGAAAGCATAAGCTATGAACTACAAAATTAATGACTGTCAAATCTATGGTTTACAGTGACAAAATGAAAGAAATTAATAAAGTTTCTGGCAATTCTATCTCCTGGGTGGAATCGATACAGATTCCATTGTGATGTTTTGCTAATTGTTAAGCTATCAAAAAAATCCATACACTAAATAAATATTACAGCATCATATTGACATAGCATCACTAGCTTTATTATTATGAAACAATATTAAAAGCATCTTACCAGGGATAAAATATGAGTTTTGAACTTAAAATTCCATAATAAATTCCAATTTATTTATTTTTTTAAAAAAAGTAAAATAACTCTAAATTAAAATGAAAAGTAGTAAAATTTATATGTGACATACAAGGTCAAATTTTTGCATTAAAAGTGTTAATCATCATCATCATCATTGTCAACTATTATCAAACTACTGCAGGATGGTCTCTCCAAGTTTCTATCCATCTTCTCCAATCTCTAGCCTCTCTTCTCCATGGCATACCTGAACACTTCCTTATTTAATCCATTCATCCCACATGGTCTTTTTCTAATTTTTTACTATCTCTTGGAATCCAATTTAAGACTTCGACTGTCAATGTATTACCATCTCTTCTAGCAATATGTCCAGCCCAACTCCACTTCAGTTTTAATTATTTTAATGATGCCAGTAACACATGCTTCTTCTCTTACCCATGTATTTTATTTTCAATCTCTTCTTCTTGCTCCTAACATGCATCTCTTAATACTTCATTGAGGGGTCTGAAGTTTCTGTATTTCTCTTTTAGGTTAATTATCCAATTCTCAGATCCATAAGTAAAACATATTTATTAAAAACTTTACTTTTCAAATGCATAGGCATATTTCCTTTTAATATTAAGTTATTTCTATCAGAGACAGTCCAACCAAGTTTAATTCTATGATTAATTCCATCCATTATGTTTGCATCCATTGTAGTACTATCTGACCAAGCTATTTCTAGTTGTAAACTTCATTATCAATCTTAATTTATATCTTTTGAAAAAATCCACTGAACATTATTTTAACCATTTCAATGTTTGCTTTCCATCCTACTTTCTTATTTTGATCTGATAATCCTTGCAGCATTTCCTACTGCTCTGAAGCATTATGTGTAAAACAACTACATTATCTGAAAACTCTAAATGACTTGAATAATCTCCATTTATTTTTATTCCTTTAATTTCCCATTTTAAACCACAAAATACATCATGCAGTACTGCTGTAAAATGTTTTGGAGATATGGAGTTACCCTGTTTTACAACTTTCTCAATGTTAATCTTTTTAGCATCATTACATAATCTAATACTTGCTGTTGCATTTTTATAAATATTCTTTAGAATATGATAATAACCTGGGTCTATACCTTAATGATCCAATACTTTAATCACTGAAGAAAGGCTTATAGAATCAAATGCTTTTTCACAATCTACAAATCCAAAGCATGACAGCAACTCTTATTCATTTGTCCTTTCTATAACTTCTCTCAATACTTGGATATGATCCAGTGTACTAAAATCACTTTAAAATACAGTTTGTTCTTTGGATTGGTTGAAATCCAAAGTTCTCTTTAGATGAGTTGTAATTATTCTGGTAAAAATTTTGTACAAAACTGATAAAGGATAAATAGGTATTTTTATCACCTTTTTAAAATATCAATATTAATATTGCATTCTTCCAATCACCTGGTACATCTTTATCACTTAGACATTTGGTATATAACTTTGTCATTTTTTTCTCTATTTCTTCACTTGTTTCTTTTAAGATAGCAATTTTTAATTCCATCATTACCTGGAGCTTTTCCCTTTTTCATAGATTTAATTGCATGTCTCACTTCTTCATTTAAAATTCTGGGCAATTCAGAAGATATTATAGTTGGAGGATGTATATGTTCTTTATAACTATACAATTTTTGATAGAACTCTTCTACACATTTCATGATGTCATCTCTCTTTTTAGTAATAGTTCCATCTTTTTTTATTGCAGATATGTTTCTTAACAATACCAGAATGTTGTTTTACACTCTTGAGGCTTTTATTCTCTTCTATAGATTTCCTTGCTCATCCACAATTATACTTTCTTATATCATTATCAATTCTTTTTCACACCATTTTATAAAATTGGAGATAGTTTATCATTCTTAATGCATCATTTTTATGTTTTAATATTCTTTCTTCATAAATTCTCTAGTCTCAGTAGAAATTTTATTGGTCAATTGCTATTTTTTTTTTACAAGCTATCTTTGTGGTAGTTTTTAAAAGTGTATCAGTTATATTCCTATGGATTTTATTCAAATCTGAATCACATTCAAAATCTGCTAATATTTGAAAACGCAAATTTAAATTCATTCTAACACTTTTCTTGGGAATATCAACTGTGAATATTGTTTTTTTAATAATTTTTGTCACTCTAGTTTTATATTAACATGTATGTTACATCCCACTAATAGATGATCACTCCCTGTGTTGGATGTATTAAAAATACTACAATCTTGAAATATGTATTTTCTATTAGTCAAAATATTGGATGTGTCCATGACTATTTTGTTTTAACATTTTTTTCAAAATTGTAATAATAATAATAATATAGTTTTTCTTTTTCGGTAAACTCCACAAATCTCTCTCATTTCTATTCCGATAACCAAATTTACCTACAGCAGTTTCATCTTTCAATTGTTTACCAATGCTAGTTTTCATACGATAAGAAACAAAATGAACAAGTTTTTTTCTTTTTTTGATTAAAATAATAATTAATCAATTAAATATGTTCAAAGATTGGACATGAAATAAATTTGCTTAACTAGTTAATAATATATTTTTTTTGGCTGGGTTTGTGGCCTAATTAACATCCAAACTTAATTCATTACTGCTTTTATTATTATATACATAATAAAGAGCATTACAAACAAAATAAGAAAATTATTTAATCAATCATCTATTTCACATTTATTGATTTGAAAAGAATATTAGAAAATAAAAATCAATATTAAAGTCCTATGAAATTTAACAACTTTTAAACTTTGATTTTTCAATCTTATTAAACAACTTTTAAACTTTGATTTTTCAATCTTATTAACGATAACGTTTGAGATAGTAAAAAAAAAAAAAGCTATTTCTTTGATTATTTCATTGTGCTGATTCTTGGTCTGAAATAAACTTCTGCAATTGTTCAAATGAGTGCCAAGTAGTCTTCAATGTTTCATTTATTGAACATTGCCACTATCACAGATAAACTGAAGAAATTGATGGATGCGATGTGGAAAAAAAATTTTTTTTTGCCTGTAGGTTTAAATATCTTCTCAATTCAAACATAAAACTATAAAAGGAAGGATGGGAAATTGGGAGAGGGATATAAAAGGAGAAAAAAAAGATGCACAACCTGGTGGCATATAAAATTACGCTTTTTTTATATTTTTATAATGCAGTTGTTTCAAATCAAGAGAAAGGTGATGAAGTGAAGTAATAGCTGTAAGCAAATCTGAATATTTCATACATCAATAGTCCACCTAATACCTCCCTAGCATTTTAAGATCAACGAAGCATAATTTTTCAATTCAAAACATAATAATAATAATAGTAATCATTCTTTGCCACTGGCCTCTACAAAAGCATAAACTAAACAATTTTAATAAAATGTCAAAAAAAAAAAAAGCCTATGATATTATTTATTTAACAAACATGAACAATTTTTGATGTCAGAGATCATACAGAATCGAATAAAAATATCTTAATAAATCTGTTTACATTTCAACTATGTGGATGATATGGAAAATAATACTTAGTATATATTTCTGTGTGTGTATGTTATATATGATTCTGTGTTTGTATATATGTAAATAGTTTACTATATGACAGAATTCCTAAAGGAGATGGTATAGTTAATTTCTGGTTTTGCTTTTCTACGTTACTCTCTACCTAATATTAGATAATTAATTAGATGGGATTATTTTTAAAAAATTCAATTACTAAAAAAAACATTCAATCTAGTTTTAGAAAAGATTGAAAGCACAGAAACATTATTGTTGAAATAATTGAAAACTATGAAATAGTCAACATGTTCTTTTTGATTCCAAAAAGGCATTTAATTCAGTTGATCATACTAAATCATAGAATGTTCTTAGAAAAATGGTTATACCAAAACATTGTATTATTCTTGTGAAGAATCTCTTTATGGCACTAAAAATTAAGCTTAAATCAGACTATGGTGAAACACTGCTTTCTCATTGGGAGAGAAGTTACTAACTCTCTAAACATTTAACTTGAAAGGTAAATATGTAATGAGAACAACAAATAGAAATTTGAATAAGATAGCAATAATTTTAAATATGTGGACATTATATCTGTTAGAATTATGTCAAAACATTAAGAAGACAGTGATTATGATGATGATTTCAAAATGGATAATAAAAGTATAAAAAAATGATTCATTATTTTATTTTCAAAAGTATATTTCTAAACATTTTTTTGAAAATTTCAAGCAATGTTTTAAAAATGAAGATCAGTTACTAACTAATTAAATTAATATTCGATAATTATAGACAAGATCAACATCCTTTCATTTGATTAAGTATTTGCAAGTTTCAAACTTCTTGCACTAAATCATTTAACAACAACATTTTTAGATAAATATGCTAATGGTTATTAAAATTTACTTATTAGATTAAAATTTATTATATCATTTTTAGTCTGGATATAAACTTTAAAATTGAATAACTAGATAAAAATAAAAGAATAAATAAACAGCCAGACAGACATGGTTTTCAAACATCATGTACATCACTAACTAGGAGCTATATAACCTTTGCAACATTACAAGAATATATTTTTTGAAAAACACCCTGTTTATTCTCTTCAAAACATGTTATGGATACAAATTTTATATACATTACTTCATATTTTTTTTATAGAAGAAGAGGAAAAAAAACAGTTTTTCCCTTTTCTCTCTCATTATTTTACATTTAATAACACACAAAAAAAGGGAAAGTTCATTGCTGACTTTTAAATTTTTAACTATAACTTCTAAACTAATATCAATTCCAAAATTTTAATCTTATTTTCAAATCCATCATCAAATTTTCTATTATAATAAAAAGTTGGGTTTGAAATGCTTTAAATTTTTCTAAACTATGCAATTCAAAATTCTCTCATATATCAAAAGCATTTTTGCTTCTTTCTTTACAATGTTATTATCATTCAGTTTTTCATATATTACCAAATAATACTAATAATCTTTGATAATGTGCATGAATTAAATTTTTTTAAAACACATGCACACACGTAAATGGCAGTTTGTATATTTATTAATCAGTTTACATGAGTTTTTTTTATTACATTCATTTTTCTTTCTCTCTGGTGCTTTATTGTATAACGAATCTAGGCTACTTCAGATTTGTTACAGCTACAATATAAAAATTAAATTAAACCTAGCTCAATATATATATATGTAAAAAAAAGAGAGTAAATCATCCTCCCAGACTTTGAAATAAAAACACTCTGTTGAACAAAGGAATTAAAAATAAATCAACAGATTCCTCAAAACTATGATATTTGTAAGCACAATTTCATTCTGAATTACCAATGGTATTGACAAAGTTTTTTTTGTAAACATCAGACGTACCAGGAATAGGTGGATTCATTATATTCTTGATTCCTTTGTTCACTAGAATACTTTTATATGGCATGGAAGGGTGTGATTTATTCTCTTTGTTTATATATATGAAAACATTAAATTATATAGATATATATATAAACTTTTATTGAAACATAATTCTGCATGTTTATGTTAATAGTATTATTGAAAACACTTTTTTTATAAAGCATGTTTTCAATAATATTTAAAATAATATACATCTAATATTAAAAATTTATTACTAATAAATTTATTTTGTTGCGAATGAATGCAAGAGAGACTTACATGGTTTAGTGCACTGGTAGAGTGTCAGACTTTGGAATATAAGGATCTCAGATCAATTCCAATTGTAGCATTTCAAGAGTGCAAACTTCTTATTAACTTCCCAGAAATAGTCATTAGATTATTTATTTAGTGCAAAAAAGATATCCTTTTTTTAATTCATATTGTTAAGTTTGAATTATTATTCAATTGTAAGTGGTAATACAAAGATATAAAATTAATTTACTGCTAATAATTGAAAGTAAAATATTTTTTGCCTGCATATATGTACAGGTAAGCTTATCCATTATTCAAGTTTGAATGATGTGTTAAAGGAATCTAATCACTTTTCTTCTAATGAATAAAATAATATTTTTAAATGGAGTTTAAGCAGTAAATTTGAATTTTCTTTTTATTATTCTATAAAGAATATATGTTGTAAATGATTTTTCTTTGAACAAAGAAGTTCAGCAAATTTGGGGCTAATTAATGCTTTTTTTCCTATTTCACATTGCCATACCTGAATTATTATTCAGCTATGAATGATATGACATATTTAGACAATTCTGTTCACTTTTTTATGTATATATGTTTTTATTTATTTATAAGTGAACATTTTTATATGCAATTCTTATGTCAGTAAAATCTGTAATTCAAGTGGATAGTACTCTTATTAACACTTAAAAAGACAAGTGTAAATTTCTTAGAATAAAAGGCATTGTAATATTCTCAGGTACACTTAACATTTTTTTTGTTCAATTGCTTTATCCTCTGTTTTAAAAACATTATTAAAACAACACACAAACATAAATATATAAAGCTTCTTCATTTAAATTGTATCATTATTAATGTATTAAATTATTATTAAGTATCTTGTAAATATAATTAATATCCTTTAAATCTTTAATAATATCAAATTATGGTTGAATTTTCAAACAAAAACTTTCCATTGTACTCATTTTACAATAAGTACATATACTAAACAATAAATTGTTTAAATTCAGCTAATTTAATAAATATTGTCTAACCATTTAAAATATAGGTTTCTGTTATTTTGTAAAACTCTTCAGAAAAACATATTGATAAACTCAAATCTAACATTTGTATAACAACAATAACAATTAACAAAATGCAATAGAATATAAATCCACACAATGTAATTAATTTATAATATATGGATTTCAATAGCAAAGATAATGTCCAGAACAATTATGTGAATATTAATATATGGATTTATATTTTATTGTATTTTGATAATTATTAATATTGTTGATTTATGTATTTCTACATTTTAAAGCTGATGTAATAATTTTAAGTTTTATCAATAGAAAGATTTGTAACATTTATTTTTAAAAAATTGTGTTTTTGAACAATGATATAAAAACCAAAACTGTAATTCAAATGGTTTGATAATAGTTAGTAAATTGGCTGAATTTAAACAATTTATTGTTTGATATATTTTTAATAATATAAAATTAGTTCATCCACTTTAACTCATGTATTGAAGTTAGTTTCAATTTAACTTTTCTATTTCATTTTTGAAGTATTAATTCTTATAATTAAATTATTTACATACATTCATAAACCATAAATACACAAAACATCTTATATTGATTAAATGAAAGAATCTCACAGTTATTAACACTAAGAATTTTCAATCTGTTGTCTGTTGTCAAGTTGTTGCAACAGCAGATTGAAGATTCTTTGTGTTGATAATCATGGCCAATTTCATATGATTTATCTTATTAAATCAATCTTTTGAGCAAAGTCAGCTTTAACAACTTATTTTGATATATCTACATATAATAAATTTATTTAGTATAACAGATAAAACTCTCCATACAGTAGTGCCACTCTGTGCAAGCCAGAGTAATCAATGGATGCAATAAGATTTGTGCATAAAATCCCTATCTAGTGCATATCCCCAGACTAGTTTTGCCTGTTTTAACAGCTTGAGCAAGCATAAGAAATGGTGATCATGTGATGTTTGATGGTTTTATTTAGTATAACTGAAATGACATACTCTTATTTCTTTAATATTAACATACATAGATATGTTCTTTCTTTTGGTAGTATAAAACGTTATGTACTGTTTTTTTAATTTTGGTGATATCACTTGATTAATTGATTAATAGTATGTTAGCATGATTAAGTGCCCTATATTCATCTAAGTTTAAGATAGACTTATTATCATAAGGCTTAGAATATTTTATATAGAAATAAAATGTGTAATTCAATCACAGCATTTTTTTTTATCAATATTTTTTTTCCCATAGTTTTTCTTATTCAATTTATTATTACAATTTGATTTCTGATAACATCAATTAATTATATTATCTGATTGTAAGATTAATTTTTAATAGGCAGAGTTTAAAATGAAATCTCCTGTGAGCAGTCATATAGTTTTGATTGAAGTAAACCAATTAGTCATTTTGTTTAGATATAAATTTTAGATGTCAATGGAACCAAAATAATGAGTCTTGGATGCTGGTTTATTTTCTATCTACATGGAAATGACTTCTAAAAACTTTTTCGGTATTATTTTTAAGCAAAGGATAACATTTTTTAAAGTACAGGAAATTATAAACTAATTCCGTAATATTCATATATAAAGTTGAATAAAATATTAAAATTGATTTAAAATGGTAAAATATAATGATCAAACGATGTTTGAACACCTAAATATCAAATATAAAACAATACTTTTATTATGAACCAGAATAGTGGGTTTTTTTTTTACTTAATTTAACCAAGAATCTTTGCGCTTTATGGCTAGCCATTCTTACAATCAAATTAATAGGATGTGCTTCATGGTTATATCTTTTATTCTTTACCTTCTTTTACTGCTTTCATTTATTTATAACAATTCACTATATAGTTGGACCATAAAAATAGGTAATGCAAAATCGTGTAACACTATTGGTATATATTTTCTATTATTACTCTTATCTATAAATGATAATTATTGTAATTAAAACATTTAATACTAGCTTATTATAATTTTAAATCTTTTTTAAAAAAAAAAAAAAAACAACTCATTACTGAATATTTTATTAATTTATTTGATAGTCTCTTGGGTTTAAAAGACCTGCATCTTTATATAATTATTCAATAAATTAGACGTGATGGGTTTGAAACGACACTTATAATTACAGAAATATAATCTGTGATAAAATCAAGGCCTGTGAAATGTCACAATCACTTTAGAGAAAATCCTAACATAAAGAAGTCATAAGCTTTGTTCTTTGGTTTTTGTTACTGTTTTGATTACATGTTTTTATTTATATAAATAGACAATATATATATCCTTGAAATGCCGGTATGATAATTATTCGATCACAAAGTTCAAGCTATGAGTTATTGTTATTAGAATTAAAAATGAAGTGAAAAGTAATTTAAGTTTTCAGTCAAAATACTTAAGAACTTTCATATTTTTGTTTGACAATGCTATACTCCGGAGACTTTTGAGACAGGGAATAACTTATATTTGAAAACATTTATTCAAACGTACACCCACTCAAATATATATAGTCATTAAAATGTTAAATAAAATACTGGGAACTGTATACATTTGTCTTTCAGTAAAAAATATTCTATTAGTTTTTATTACACCTTTTTTTTTTTTTTGCTAAGCAGTAGTCTGCCCAAATATAATGAACACGACTTGACTACAATCATTTTTTAAAAATCATTTTGTTTATTTCATAATGTGTATCTTTTTTGCTGATAATATTTAGTCAATTTATTCAATTCAAGAGGAAGTTCTGTCTGTTTTAACTCCAGTGCTGTCATCTATTGAAACTTTAGTAATCAATAAATAATATTTAGTATTATCCTACATATATCCAGATTAACTTTTGACTTATAACCTTCATCCACGATGAGTTTAAACGTGGTACTAGTTATACAGCATGTCTTTCATTCAGTAGTCATCTTTTACTTTTTTTTTTAGTTTCAAAATATTAATCAGAAATTAAACATTGGTGGGCGAGAGGTCAGCGACAGCTGCTTTATAAGCAGTTGTCCAGGTTAGCGGGTTCGCTTCCCGGCTGATTAGTGTTATAAATACAAGATTATTTGCTTTTACGAATATATAATTCTAAAACCAATTCAGAAACTATATATTTTGGTATTATTGGCGGTTTTTTAATTTCAGACTGGTAGCTTTATAGTGACTATTGAATGAAAGATACATTGGGTAAAAAAAAAAAATTCATGCCCACTAGATTCATATCCAAATTTCTCACTGATGAGGGTTCTAAGCCATATTCTAGACTAGAAACATGAGTAAGATAACACTGAAAGTGTATTTAATTCACACTACTATTTAATATTTATTGATTATTCAAGCAAAAAAAATGAATAGAGAACTAGAATAGAATAAAAGTTTACTCCTGAAAAAGCAATGAAATTGGGTTATGTGATGTTCTAATTTATCAAGTGCACAAACAGTTACATGAGGATAGGCTCTGTTACTATATCATTACATGCATACATAGAGTACATCTATATTGGTGATGTAATAGAGAGATAAAAAAATTCAAAAATATCATTATAAATATATAAACCACATTTAACTTTTCAAAAAGTAAAACATACTCGAGCTTAACGACAAATAGGAATTAAAGTTGAATTATTTTTGATACTTACGAGTTTTTAAAATAAAACATACAATTACAATATATTATTATTTTAAGCATTTTTGTTTAAAATTTAGAATTCCAACATTAATTACAAATTTTAAACAATGAATAACTTTATACTTTGATAACATTTTGCTATAGTTATTTATTTATAAAATTATTTGAAAAAATATTTTCTTCTAAATTTGAAAAAAGTAAAAAAAAAAAAACTAATCAATCTTCAACAATTCTATAAACCTAATTTCTAAATCATTTCACATTTCTTTGTCGTTTAATGCTGAGAAAAATGGCAGACTTAGAGATAAAGTTTCCAAGATTAAAACACACACACACAAACTTAATTTGTTTAATTGAATGAAAGCATTAGTTCATCAGGCCATGCAACTATATGATTATTATTAAGTTCTTTTATTGATGTCATTACCATAGGTGTTGTTTCTGCTTTAATAATTCAAATCAATTTTATTTAATATATAAATCTACAACTTAAACCAATTACAGGGTAGCATTACCATCAAATTCAATGTTATAATAACCAATATATGCTCTATATATTACTTACTAAATGAAAAATATCTACATCATTTAAACTCTATGATATACTAGGTAAGCAAATTTTGGGAGAGGATTTGAGCCTGTTAGAGTGATCTGTTTTAATGTGAAATAAAACAGTATTTTTTTTTTTTAACAAATCAGAAACAATAATTTTAAGAAGGTGTACTTTGAAATCTGTGACCTTTCTCAAATAAAAATTAATTATGGTTTATTTAAATTAATTTGAATTTTTATTATAACTTTTTTAGCACTGAATTATTTTCACTCATTACTAACACAATTTTTTTTTTTTGCTTTCTTACTTAATCACTATCTATTATTTTTATTGCAGAAATTTTAAAATCTTTTTTTGGGATAATTTCCATTTTTTATTTGAATATACTACTATTTACACTTATTTATTAAAAAAAATTGGATTCTCCACAATAATATCTTTTTATTTGATCAATAACACATTTTTCATCTAGACTCTTTATTCATTTAAAAGATACACTCAATTCTTCCATTTTACAAGCATAACATACGTTCATAATTTACCTTACTGTTAAAAAGATTTTTATTTAGACTAATTGCTTACTTGAGATTTTCATTACAATTTTTAGTGATATGACTTATAAAATAAAGTTAATGAAAATAAACAAAAAAATTGTAATTTGTGTAATCAAGTTGAATCTTGGAAAATTTAGCAATTCATTATTCTGTTAAAATAGTGCTTTAGTGATGGGTCTTTGATTTTAGTCAAAGTCACTATAGCCTGATGGGAGAGATTAAGTCCAGGTAATTGCACAAATATTGAGAGTGTGCTTGAGTTTAAATTCTAAGTTTAATTTTTTAAAAATTTGATTAATAATATAAAATTAGGAATTCAGAATGTGGGATTAAAAATTAGACAGTTTTCTGGTAAATCATAGTGTGAATAAAATGGAAGTGATCATTCTTATATTAGGAAATATACTCTCAACAAGCTTGACAAGTGAAAATATATGGTGGCATGTGATGTTATCTATTATTAGTGTGTGATAAACCTGAAGAGTGGGGTATTTTAAGAGTGTATTCTATAGTTTTGATTCTGCCTGATTGAAAATGCTGAAGATGTCATTGATATTGATAAATCTGTGAAAAAGAAAAAAATTTGAAGTAAAAGCTTTAATTTTAGTTTTTGCTAAATAAATCCAGATATTTGGGTTCCAACTACCAATGTTTGAATTTTTGGATAATGCATTTGTTATTGAAGAAGAGTACTGTTTGTGTTTATTTTCAAAGTTGTAAGTCTTGCAATGTTTAATTTTGTTTATAAAAAAGATATGGATAGGAGTATGACAAAAGTTTTTATATTATTAGTGTTTAAATATATTTAATAGGTAGAAGTATATCTGTTGGAGTTACTGGAATGAACTTGCAGATCTCTGGATAAATGTTATAAAGTCTGATAAATTTGTTTATTGTTCTTTGTAAATGGAAATACAGTGCAGTGAGAGATACAGCATTTTGTGGACTTATACATTTTAAAACTTCTCAATACTATTGCCTTTTCATTCCAAATAAATTTGGTGTTCAGAGAACTGACTTCTTTTTTCAAAGAGTGGAAAACTAATGATGGGTGTGTAATAGATTACTTTGAGAAAATTAGAGTATTAATTAAGGAGACATTTTCATGCTAGATAGGTTTTAGATAGTGAGTTAAAGGTATTTTATATAGAATTAATAAGTTGATTTTGAATTGTTGTTTTCATATCATTGTATGACTGGAAAATGGGAATCCCAAGACAATTATGAGGTATGGCAGTGAATGAGGAAGATTTGGTGTTTTCCATAAAGATATTCCATGATTGAAGATTTGATTTTTTTTAATTTTAGGAAAAATTATATGGTGTCATTTTTGATGACAGTTTCAAACTTGAGAAAATATTTCTTTGAGGATAGTGGTTTATTGTTTCTTTAATATCAGTAACATACATTCCTGATAGTTTAATTTTCTATTTTTAAAGGAAGAGAGTTCATGTAGGGTATTGAAAAAGTAAGGTGCTACGGAAGAAATCATCAGACATGAAATAGAACTCTGGCAGAGTTATGATATGGATAGAAGATTGCCAAGCATATATAAAATAGGATTAAAAATATTATATTTTGCAAGTTGTGTAATGATTTTACCACAGGGACCATGTTGAATGCTGCAGTGATATCTAATTACATTGTAATGGGTCTTGATTTTTTTGTTTATTGGATTTGGTCTATTATTTATTGTGAATAGGATAATTGCTACAATAGTTGAAGTACCTTGTTTGGTTAATTGAAATTATGAAAGAGAGAAAGAATGAGAAGTTAATTTTATTATTAATAATCAATTCTATGAATGTGAGTAAAAAAGGATCATAGATAAAAGTCTTGGGTTATCCAGAGTCAGGAGAGAATGTTCTTTTTAAGAAAGGGTAACATTAAAATGGTGTAGTGTGCAAGAATTTTGTAAATTTATTTACAGAGAAAGCAAGTTATAAAAAATTGTGAAGTGGTTAAGATGAAGTAGTAATGAATTTATTATTGTATGAGATCCAGAATGAGTGCTGTCAGGAATTCTGTTTATTTTAAGAGCAATTTCAGTTTTAGTGATTCCATAATTTCCTTTAGAATATCCAAAAAGTAGACAAGAGAGATTAAAGTGTTTGTATTGATGGAGTTTAGCTATTTGCTAAGAATTTTTTTTGCTTTTTTGACAGAGTTACTTAGTGAGAATTTATTGGGGAATTTATCAGTCTCTAAGACTCAAAAAAGAACAAGACTTAATTTTCACATGATATTTAACAACCTCTAAGACTCAAAAAAGAGCAAGGCTTTATTTTCAAATGTTAAATCATTCAGCCTCTTAAGACTCAAAAGAAAATGTCCATACTTCAGCATTCATCTTAATGTTCTATGACGAAATTTTTATAGGTTCATGAATTGAAAACCTATGCATTCTTTATGGCATTCAGTATCAAGTAAATCTCTGCACATAATAGACATATGTATTCAGAAAAAATACTATTTGTGAAACTGAAAGAAATATTAAAAAATAATTAAAGAAATTAATAAATTTTGTACAAATAAAAAGTTGTACTGTCCCATTGTCTCATCATAAAGGGAGTGAATATGTAACTATAACAAATCCTATGTAGCAAAGATAAATACAGCAGAGAAAAAAATGTGTTTAATAAAAAAAAATCATGTGAACTGACTATTAAATATACAAACTGTTATTTATGTGTGCACATGTCACTAGAGAAATAAAAATGTAAACTGCCCAAAGGTTAAAATAAAAATTAAATCGTGCACATTATTAAAGATTAATAAGTATTATTCGGTAATATGTGAAAAACTGAATGATAAAAATATTGTAAAGAAAAAACAAAAAATTCTTTTGATACATTAAAGAATTTTGAATTGTGTAGTTTAAAAAAATTTAAAGCATCTCAAACCTTATTTAATCTGCCTTCCAAATGGAAGTTTTAATTAAACAACATCCATTTTTATAGAAAATTGGATGGTGGATTTGAAAATAAGATTAAAATTTTGGAATTGGTCAATGTTTTTGGAGTTATAATTAAAACTTTCAAAATCAGCAATGAATTTTCTTACATTCTATGTTACAAAATGTAAATAAAGAGTAAGAGAAAAACTGTTTTTTTTTTCTTTTCTACTTATAAAAAAAATATGATATAATGTACATAAAATTTATATCCACAAGATATTTTGAAAAAAGTAAACAGGGTGCTTTTCAAAAAATATATCGTAATGATGCAAAGATCATATATTCTCTAGCTTGTGATATATGTGTTGTTTGAATAACATCAATTAGGTTGAAAACAAGAAAACAGGCATTCATATTACTATCATTCTAATTCTAGAAACCTAGCAGTTCATTCCATATTGTGTTACCTTGATCCATAATGAAAAGAAAAACAACTGCTGATTAAAACTCTTTTGTACAGTAAGCTATATTTTACTGACTGTTTTAAAGTATTTTTCAATACTTCAGTTACAACAGTCAATACGATGAATTTATTTAGAAGAAATCCATCTACTATGTATGACTAAATAATCAAAAACCACACCAGTCAAAACAATCCTGGAAAGCAGTTGGATCCAGAAATTATGCTGAAGTTTTAAAATGCAGCTTATGAAATACCTCTATAATGTTGTGAAAAAAAAATGGATAGAGCTGTATAAATTACTCAAGATGTACAGATAGCATATCTCATAGAATACCACTAGTGCAGCTGCATATACTCTCTCTAACCTCATCAATATTCAAGGAAAAGATCATCATCAGAAAAACTAAAGAAGACAACAGTAAAATATTAAAAGAACAGAAACCTGAAAAAACCTTGTTTAGTGACTGATTCAATATTTAACATGGTAAAATCTTATCATTTTAAATACCATAAGGCCTTAAACTTGAACCATATCTTGGACTTAAAATATCTTTTATTATGATAATATTTTTGTGTACATGCTGATAGTTATGACTATATACACTATTCTTTTATTTATTCATTATTAATAATTTGTTAATTTTTATTATTATTAATCCATTTAGTTTGTGTTTGTAACTCAATTCAAAGAAATGCTTTTTACACACATATACTAGTTAAAATCCACATCCCTGAGAAATCATGCAATCCATTGGGGGACATGCTAGGATGGCAGTAATAATTAATGATCATCATCCTTATAAAAACTTTTCCAAAAGTAAATTTTCTTTTTAAAAGGTTTGGCACCTTTGAAGTCTTTTTTTATATTGAAACCGAAAAACAAAATACTTTTGGGAGAATTTATATTTTTTAAATTATATATATTTATAAATCATTATTTTCTGAGTTCAAACTTATCTTTCATTTAATGTAAATATAAATACAACAAAGGAAAAAAGTTACTGGTACAATACATATATCTACTGAACTTACACATAAATCAAGTTATGCCAAAGTTCTAAATGGACCACTCATCTAAGTTAACTTCTGTCAAAGAAAAAAAAAAGCTAGACATTAATATATATATATATATGTTGATATGAAGATTTACACGGGTTCCATATATAAAAGACATATTTTGCGGATTCATCCATGTTAAAATATTTTAAAAATACTGATGTTTCGACTTGGTAACACAAGTCATCCACTGAGTAATAAAAAGTAGAAAGACGGTTGTAGAGGCACTACAATCACTGATTTAAAAAACGTTAAAGTTCCACCAATAGCAAAAATGTTAAATTAAGAATGTTTTTTAAAAAAATCTTTCCAAATAGGAGGAAGTTTGCTTGTATCATCTCGCTTATTGATACAATCTGGCCTTTTAAGTATCTCAATGGCTTCTCTAATTTTGCACTGGTATAGATTATCACATCTGGATATGATCCTGGTACTAGAAAAATTAATTTTATGACCTGAATTCATAGTATGGAGTGAGAGTGCTGATGATGATGAATGTTGTTTAACTGTATTATTAACCTCTACAGGAAGAAAATTTTTAAACAGCCTCGAGTTTTTGAAAGAACGTGGATTAAGAAATGTAAGTTACTTTGTAATTTACCTTTTCTGTTAGCGTGCAAAAATCACAATGTTATACCCACTTGCTGTAAAATTGTATTTCACAAGAACAATTATAATATTAGTAAAATTCTAAGGAAAACTAGCAATATTATTTTAAACTCTCTTATTAAAGAAACTCGGAAAAATCTACACCAAATTCATAGAGTATTGCTAGATTCACGTTTATTCCTTAGGAATATAATACATCCTTTACTGTGGACTAGTTTTGATCGTATTGCAAGTTTTAGATTGATTAAAGATTCAGAATTTGTAACAGCAAAGCAAAAGAAAAAACTACAAATGCTAATTAGAACACAGTCATTACGTATCCAAATCAAAAAACCGTTTATAATTTATCTAAGAAAGCCCTCTCTACAGATGAAATTTCGGTTTTAGAAAAAGTTTTTAATTTTGCTTTAACATCTTCTCGGATACCTTTTGAAAAAATTGTTTGTAATGTTGAATCAGCTCTCGATAAAATAGATTCTTCATCAGCTGATTTGGCTAGAGCTGAGATTTGTAATATTTTAAAAAAAGCTAAGCTTCCTAAAAATAATATTTCAAAGAAAGAAAGACTAGCATTAAATAATATAAAATCGGATAAATCAATTGTTGTACTTCCAGCTGATAAAGGTAATGCCACTGTTGTTATGGATCGGGACATTTACCATAATAAAATTTTAGATTTGCTTGATGATAAAATTTATAAACCATCAAAAAGAGATCACACTACGTATTTGGAAAAAACAACAAAAGCCATTATTAATAAATTGCCTATTGAAACAGAGATAAAAAATAAAATAATCCCTCATGAAAAATCATGTTTCTGTCCAAAATTTTATGGACTTCCAAAAATTCACAAACCAGATACCCCCCTTCATCCAATAGTAAGTGCAATAGGATCTCCGACTCATATTTTAGCTAGATATTTATCGGATTTCATTAAACCTACAATTCCATCTATTAAATCATATATTAAAAACTCTTTTCATTTTATTTCTGTTTTAAAAAATTTAAAAATTAATGCTAATGACATTCTGGTCAGTTTTGATGTCGTGTCTTTGTTTACAAACATTCCAATTGATGAAGCTTTAAATGTAATTTCACAACGTTGCAATTTGCCAAACCATATTATTGCTTTGATTAAACATTGTCTCTTGAACACATATTTTGTATATAATGGACAGCATTACAGACAAGTTTTTGGTACTCCTATGGGCTCACCTATCTCAGGAGTAATAGCTGATTTATTCATGGAAAATATAGAAACTCGTGTTTTAGAATCATCATCTTTAAAACCCCTCATTTGGCTCAGATACATAGATGACATTTTTGTCATATGGCAACATGGTAAAAATAAATTAGATGATTTTTTCTTACATTTAAATAATATGCATTCTCATATTAGATTTACAATGGAGATAGAGTCTGATGGAAAACTCCCTTTTCTTGATGTTTTAGTCACCAGAACACTGAATAGTTTATCTTTTTCAATTTATAGAAAGAATACACACATGGACAGATATTTACATTTACATTCTCATCATCACCCAACTCAGATCGTTTCTGTAGCCAAAACTCTTTTAAATAGAGCAATTAACCTTTCAGATAAGTCACATCTGAAAGAAGAAATAAATCATATTAATAGTGTTTTATTAGCAAATAGTTACAATTATAAATTTATTAAAAAAGCCTTATTTCAAGCCCAAAATGGACAAAATAGGAAACAAAAAGATGATAAATCAGCTATTAGGATTTGTGTTCCATATGTAAAAGGAACTACAGACAGTATTGGATGTATATTAAAATGCTATAATATAAATACAGCATTTTCGACTCATCAAAAGATCAGCAATATAATAACCAAGCCTAATGATTCAATCCCTCCTTAATCTCATGGTGTTTATCAAATCTCATGTGAAAATTGTAAGGCTTCTTACATAGGTATGAGTAATCATCACATCAGTGTTAGGAGAGATGAGCATGCTAATGCAGTTAAACAACATTCATCATCATCAGCACTCTCACTCCATACTATGGATTCAGGTCATAAAATTAATTTTTCTAGTACCAGGATCATATCCAGATGTGATAATCTATACCAGTGCAAAATTAGAGAAGCCATTGAGATACTTAAAAGGCCAGATTGTATCAATAAGCGAGATGATACAAGCAAACTTCCTCCTATTTGGAAAGATTTTTTTAAAAAACATTCTTAATTTAACATTTTTGCTATTGGTGGAACTTTAACGTTTTTTTCAAATCAGTGATTGTAGCGCCTCTACAACCGTCTTTCTACTTTTTATTACTCAGTGGATGACTTGTGTTACAAAGTCGAAACATCAGTATTTTTAAAATATTTTAACATGGATGAACCCGCAAAATATGTCTTTTATATATATTAAAAATGCAAGAGATTCATTTGTTATTTGGGAATAATCATGATGTAATAAGACAGTTCTTTTTTTTTCTATGGAAAAAAAACCAAAAAAAAACCATTAATCTGAACTACAAAATGTTGTCATCAGCAGACTTTTGGAATCCTTAATTTTAATTTGCAATGGTAAATTGCAACTATATATATATAACAGCAATAATAAAACTGTAATAACATAAAATTATCAAAAGTATCTTAAACTTTTGTCCAATCATCTTAAAAAAAAATTCTTATGGATATCTAGATGCAATGTCTTTTATTTATTTCTAAAGTCCATCTTCAACTTCTGACAGTAGAAATTTGTATTAAAATATACATTTTCTGAATTATTAGTTTTAACTAAATTCCGGGAGTTTCTGGATATAATTTTTTTTAAAAAAATAATAATCTTTTCAAGAAATAAAAATAAACAGGCTATAAACTTACACTCATTGAGAAGGGTTGAAAGGAAGCTAATGAGCACTACATGGTCTTTAGTTTATAACATAAAAATAAAATAATAAGTTTATATAAAATCTATTTATCTTTTTTTTTTTTTTCATATGTCATAGCATCGGCCGGGACGCGAACCCACAACCGTCTGTAACCAACTACTTGCTTGCATGGCGGTTGCGATACCTCTCGGCTAACAACGCAAGACCTCTATTTATCTTTATTATTGCTTTTTTTATAATTTTATTAAATTTTGATCTCAAAATATGTAGGTGTCATTTATATTTTTATTGAATTTTTGTAACTTTTCAAAAAAAATTGAGTAAAACTTTATTGATATCAGAGACTAAAGAAGTTAAACACACCTCAACAGCTATCAAAATCAGTGGTTGTAATGTTTTGTAGATTTTTTTTTATAATTACATGCAATTTTAATTTCTTAAAGGGAGTTTTGACTAATTTGAAGTTATGCTTTAGAAATGGTATATAAGAAAAATATTAAATTTTGCAATACTCATTATTCATTTATTTGTAAATATTTTTATAACCTACAGATTTAAATGACATCTTTTGTTATTGGCAATTTACTTCTATTTATTTCTAATTATAAGTAATATTATAATATTAATATTATCTTTGGGTGACAATTCTTATGAAAACATTTTTTTTTTTAAATCTGGCCAAAAGATGTTTTCAGTGACATTCTTATAGGAGTTGACCTATATTTCAAATTTTATTTTTTAATAAAAAAAAGTCTCATCATCTTGGCATCACATTCAACATAAATCTAGGATTCCAATAACAATTTTTTTTTTTTAATTATTGACTATAAGAAACATCTTCTTGTTCCATTCATTTCTTTCAATTTTTAAATATTTTCTCATTTCCAATTATGAGTTCTAAAGAAGTGGAATTCAGAAATCTTTCACTATCCTCAGAATATTATTAATAAATAATATTAATATTCATCATCCTGCAGTGGATTGATAATGATTGAAAATGATCATGATTTCTGTTTGAGTTGTTTTTATATATTTACAAAGGTAAGATTTTGTTTTTTTTTTTAGAGTAATTTTGTTTCTTAAATTATGTCTAAAACAAAAAGAAATCAAAATAGACTAAAAATAGAAAATAAAACTTATTTGTTTCAAAAATATAACCAAAAAAAAACAAAAAAAACATAAAAATAAAGCACAATACACAGAGTGTTGACTTAATATATATATATCAAGGAAAAGATTAAAGAATTTAAAAATTATCACAAATTAGATGAATAGAAAATTAATTATTTACAAAAGTATCAAATCTAGTGCCACAACTGAATTTATCCAATTAATTTGACAAAAAAGTGTCCATCAATAAAAACAAAACTAAATCTTTTTAAAAATATAAAAATGAAGAATCAGTCAGTAACAAAGTAATGGCTAAAAAAAGTAGATGTTTCTACATTACATGTACCAATAAATATATGTTAAGTTAGAAAAAGACTAAAATTTTGAGCACAACTGCCTTACAAGCAGTTGTCCCGGGTTTTCGGGTTCGCTTCCCGGCGATGCTTTGACACATGCAAAAAAGTAAAAAAGAAAAAAAAATTTAAATCTGCTCAAATAATAATGGGAAATAATCCTTTAATAATTATCAGCTGAATCACAATAAATTTTTGCAATTTCTGTGTCTTCATTTCACAATTGGGGCGGGGGAGAAGTATGAACTACACCTGCATGGGTTACAACCATTATTTTTGTTATCTTGTTATCTTTCAAATAATGTATGGCATATTTTTCTAAAACAAAATTTAAATTTTTTATTACTTTTTTATTTAATTTTTTTTTTATTTCAATTTTTTATACATTATGAAAAAAAGCCCACATTAACTTTTAAGATGAGGTAAAAATAGATTTTGATATCAATTTGAGAATTAATGATTCTTTTCTAATTTTTAGGCGCTTGAATTCTGAATATATAAAAATATATTCTTTTTTTTAAAAGTGTCATAGCATCGGCAACCCGGGCAACTGCCTGCAAATGCAAGGCAGTCGCGCTGACCTCTCGACCACCAATGCAAGACTTTTTAGCAGCAAAAAAAAAAAAAGAAAGAATAAGCAGCCTCTACTTATAGAAATTAACTAAATCCCACTGAACCTGATTCTGAAAAAAAAAACAAGTGAGTGCAATACTTTCCCCAAATGTGCAGACCGAAATATATCTCATTACACATAGGCAGTAAATTTTATTTTTTAAATTTGCTTTTCATTTCTAAGTCCTTTTATACAAAATTATTAGCAAAACTAAGAAATATGCTAATTAAAAAAAAATGGAATGGAAAAAATGTGTCAAATCACAAATTGTTTATTTTTATTATGATAACAATACAAGTGTTGTAAGTTCCATGTTTTGGAATTCATATTCAAGTATAAGTCTGAGGTCGACTTTTAGACATATGCCTGCATTTCAATAATAATGGGGGAAATGTTGGAAAACAAAAATAAAAAGTTTGGCTGAATATATAAAATTAGTGCTATATATATATAAAGGGATTCCACCTTTATTGTTAAAAAAAAATTGTCTTGATAACAGGTTAAAATTGTTGATGGTTATTGATATTGGGATGGACGAAGTATTGACTGATTTTAATGATATATATATATAAACCAATACTACATAAATCTGCAGATCAGATGCATAGAGAAATAGTAGTTAACTAAGCGATCAATAAATTTAGTAGTCATACTACAACGTAACAGCATGATCGCTCAAACCTAGTAAAGTGAACGTTTCAATAGTGACTCTGTGTAGATATTAATAATGGGTATGTACACCACAAAGAGTTATATCTTGGTAAAAATATTTTTTGTGCTATTCAATATCTAAATAATCAACTGTTCTTTCAGTAGTTTTACATCATTTGAAATGAAATTATCCCTTGTCTGCCTTAAAAAAGAAATGAAAGTTTTTGGCTGTGGGGAATGATAAGCACACAGTAAAGTACTCAGAGAGAGAGAATGTGTGTGCGTGTGTGTTTTATTCCTTATCAAACAAAATTAAGAAAGACAATGCACTTATTCAAATTCCATTTGACTTAGATCCTTCAGCTGTCCAACATTTTGCTTCAACTTTGATCAGAAAAGATTGAATGATGAATATTTCTGTTGGGTAAGATATAGATCTACATTTTGATTTATTTGTTTATTTTTTTGCTACATCGTTACAATAATATTTTTTATTATAAATAATATTTTGAAGTTATAACTTGATTTTATATTTTAGATAGATTCTCTAACAAAGGAAAAAAGGTAAAATATTATTATTAATATTCCACGATGCACTAAATATAATTTTTTACTTCTCTGTATAATTACACCATGTATTAATTCATTTACAGTCTGAAAAATATTTAGAGTAACTTATTCATCTCTCTACATTCTCTTCATTCATTATATACAGGCATGTGCAAGAAAAAATTTCTTATGAGGTTTCTTAGTAAAACAAAAGGCATCAATTTCAATATTTATTTATATTTTAGACAAATAAATTATCATGGATAAGTCATGTTATATGTCATATTATTGGAAATTTTATAAGGAATATAATAAACTTGTTTTAATTTAAATTGCAAAAATTCTGAAGATATATAAAATTATAATTCTATAAAATGCTAAAATCTTATATTTTTAAATTTTGAATAAATAATAACTAGATTTTTCAGCTTTATTACATTCCTTGGTATTTTATCTTCCTGCCAACATAAACCATATGATTTTTCCATAATGCTAAGTGAAGTTAACATAGCTTAAAAATTATGCATTGTACCCATTCTTCAAAAATCCAACATGTGTCATTTTCTTGAAATAGTTAAGTCAATATAGTGTGATAATACATAATGTTTAGAAGTCACGTATTAACTTTGCCTTTAAGAAAAAAATGGAGAAATCATAAGGCAATCATAGATAAATATATAAAATTTCAATTGAATTTTGCCTTTAATACAAATGTCTAATTGATAAGAATATCTTAAATTCCATATTTACTAATTAAAACTCCTAGGTTTGATTATCAATGAATGAATTGCCAACAACATGTAAAGAGAGAAAAATAATAACATTAGAAAGTGTTATACATTAATCTGTGCACTATTATTAAAAGGTAAATGTATTTGAAAAATTTAAATAAAGTTTTTAATTAAAAAAACAACAATAAATAAGTAATTCTAGCTAGTGCAAATAGTTCAATATATATTTACAAGTAAATTGCCATCATCACAAATTTTCAGATAAACATTTGACTGTTGTGTTATATTTTACATTTATGTGAATAAAAATATTTATAATCAAAATTATCCCAAATTCATAACTAAAGCAAACTAGCCAAAGAAAATAAATTCTAAAACATAGCCAATGGTTTTACTGCTACAAGCAGACTTCTCAAGTATAATCTTGTAGTTCTTTACACTTGAGAAGCCTGCTTGTAGCAGTGAAACCAGTGGAAGTGTTTTAAAGCTTATTTTCTTTAGCTAGTCTGGTTTAATTATGAAGTTGGGGTAATTTTGATTATTTTATTGACTAGTTTAGCTTTAGGCTTTTAATGTTTATATGTCATATGATCACCATTTCTTATGCTTGCTCATAACTGTTATTAAAACAGGCAAAACTCTCTATACGTATTGCCACTCAGTGCAAGCCAGAATAATCAATGGATGCCAGAAGGCTTGTGCATAAAATCCCCATCTAAGGTCTACTCATCCAATATCCCTAGACTAGTTTCTGGCTTGTTACCTTCGTCAGTTAGAAGCCTTGAATCTGAGAGCACTACACCTAGATTTTCGGATCTAATGCAACCAACCAGAAGCCACCTTTTATCCCTTCTTAACTACAAGTAGAGATTTTAGTGATTTTATGCACAAGCCTTCTGGCATCCATTGATTACTCTGACTTGCACTGAGTGGCAATACATATAGAGAGTTTTGCATGTTTTAATAACAGTTATGAGCAAGCTAAGAAATAATGATCATGTGATGTTTACTAGTTTAAAACCAAACCTGCCTAATAGGATAATGGTGGATATGCTTATTAAAAAACCAAAGACATCAAAATGTATAGGTACTGAACTGACTTCAGACCTATATGACTATAGAAGCTAACAAGCTTGGATTGAAAATATTATGGTGTTTTCAATTTAAGACTCATAGTTTTGTAGTTGAGAAAAAAGGTGGCTGCTGGAGTGTTGCATTAGATCCTAAAATCTAGGGGCAGTGCTCTCAGATCCAAGGCTCCTCATTGATGAAGTCCATAAGCTAGAAACTAGTGTGGGGATATTGGATGAGTAGGCACTAGACGGGGATTTTATGAGCCTCCTAAAATTCTATTTGAGCAAATATAAAAATTTGATAGTTGGTTTTATAATTTGTTGAGTGCATCATGAGCATGCCCTCACTTATCAATTAATTTATTATAACTTCGGCGTAACTAACATGAGAAGCAAACTATTTTTTATCTGAATAAATATGTTGTTTTATTTATGTGTTGGTTAGTAAACATATGTTATATAGTTTACACTGATTCACTTTTAAGAGAAATATACTTGTAATGGTGTTTTCACTATTTTTTGACCATTACAATATACATAAATATATATGTATCATTGCATTCATTTTTCAAAATATATATATAAATCAATAAAATAATTACAGTGAGTATTATTATCGGTAAAAAAAAAATTCTCAAATTAAAAATCTAAATATTGCAGACATTTACATTCTTTAAGAGAAGTCAAAGAGATTCACTTGTAGATTTTAAGAGCCTTTCTTGTACCTTCCTTTCCTTCCCAATATTACTTAAGTTTGCTAATATTATTTAAGCCTTCAAAATCTATCACAATCACTATCGACATTTTCACTACTCATGTAAAGATATTTACTAGGTGTGAATGATTTAGTGTATGGGCAATCTGACTTACTAATTACATCCGCATTCACGTAACTTGCAAAAAGTTTATATCTAAACCTCCACCTCCCCCCCCCCCAAAAAAAAAAACAACTTATCCAACTTCATAAAATCTTAATTTATTATTATTACTTCAACCACTATATTAATTTTATCCAAGTTCTCAATAGCATTAATCTATTTCACATTACGTTTATTTGTAAATACAGATTCACACACACACACACACACACAAAAGAGAAAACTCTAAAGGATGTAGTCATAATAGCACGCTTATTCTATATTATAAAATGTTCAAATTATTTTCCTCTTGAAGACAATTATGACATTATATTGTTATAGAAATACCTTTATACTAGTAATTATATAGCTTGAACTATTTCAATTTTATTTAAACTTTTCAAATATATTCAACTGTTGGCATTCGCTTAATACAACATAATGTTTTAAATGATATTATTGCCCTCTCTTCTTCAAGCATTGCTGACCTGACCAAATAACAGTACTATAGT
The DNA here is from genome assembly GCA_028023455.1 of Epiperipatus broadwayi. Taxonomy (NCBI): domain Eukaryota; kingdom Metazoa; phylum Onychophora; class Udeonychophora; order Euonychophora; family Peripatidae; genus Epiperipatus; species Epiperipatus broadwayi. The sequence goes on along the minus strand of JAQFVV010012405.1, from coordinate 444,266 downwards.
GGAAATTGAACCAGGAGCATTTCATTTTTGTGATTACTGGATTTAAGATAACACCCTAACTTGTTTGATTCCTATGCTACTACTGTCATTGAGGAAAATAACATTCAAATCATTGGCTTGATATTAATCTATTTGCAATTACTAATAGTTGAATGTATTTTAATAAGTTCAAATAAAATTTGAACTTTTCCAAAAACATTTAATAATTAATTATAGATGATAAAAATAGTTAAATCACCCCAATGATAGTACTGGCATAGAAATTAAACAGGCCTTAAATTTATTATTCACAAATCTGAAAGTCCCAGGTTCAATTTCCATTCCAATACTGTCACCAGTCAGGTCAGCAATAAGTGAAGAAGAGCAGAGAATAATACTACTCGAAACATTATGTTCATTATGTTTATATTAACCCCATGGGCTAACACCAGAAATTGAATATATTTGAAAAGTTTAAATAAAATTTCAATTTTTCTAAAGACATTTAACAATAAATTCTAAATGATGAAAATAATCACCAAATAATTATAAAATGCCACTATCACAAATTTTCAAAACAAATACTTTTGGAAATAATTTAATATACCATGTAAATAATTAACAAAAACTAGTGTGCGTAAAGAATATAAACATCACTGGTGTACACAAAAAATATAAAATGAAGATATGAAACACATTTTATCATTGATACAGACAGTAGCCTACAATTTCTAGTTTTAGATAAACAAGAAGCCAATTGCTATGGTGACAAACGCATTTCCACCTTCTGGAAATTATTTGTTTTGTATCTTTTATTAGGATGAATCTTTTTCTTATAGTTACCTGATTTGTTAACTTTTGGGGTACAAGGTAAAAATGAAGAATTTTTATGCAAATAGTTTTGGAAATTCTAAAGCGATGGATTATCTCAGATAAGAAGTATTATATATGGTTTGAAAGATAATTTTGTGAGGAACACAAAGAAATTATTAATAAAGATGTAACTTAAACTTAATTAATGATAAATTAGAAATTATGAACAAACAATAAAGTAATAATTATATCAGATGTTAAAATTTCTTTTTTTCCTTATTTTTTTAAATGATAATCACTATTTGTCTTAGCCTTATTGTTTTCCTTCATTTTTCTAGTTTCTAATATTTGTAAAGTGTTTTGCTTTAACATTATTAAAACTGAAGTTATTGTGAAAATTGGGTCTCAAGACAGTTTTTAAAAAAATTCAATATAGCACCTGGGTGTGCAAGCTGTTAAAGGTAATTATTATATATTTCTCATATGATAATTTTTAAAACGATTGTAAAATTTTAACATTGTGGTTTATAAAAGTAAGACATTAAATATGTATTCAAAATGAAATTTAATTATTTTAAAATATATTTATACAATAAAATTTTGCTTTAGATTACTAATAACTATAATTCTCTCCATTTCTGTAGTATGTATTTCAATACGCAAGCTACAATATTTTCCAATGTCTTAAATCTTTTAATCACTGCTGCCCTCTTTTTTCATTTTTATAACATCATTAGAAAATGGTTATTATTTTGACAGTTTTATATTGTGGTAAATTAATGTTTTTAAATAACTAAGTACCATAAAACAAAAATTCATAGTCTATAAAATTCTCCACACACACGCACAAATGTAAGATTCGTCACGATTGGTGAAATATTTGTTGAGTTATAAAGTAACAAACTTTCATGTTATAGATAATATAGATAAAAAAATAGGATTAACTTATAAAATTGATTTAATGAAATATACAACTGATTTTCTCTGTTTTAAACATATCTTTGGAAGAAATTTATCTGCATTGCATCAAAAGAATATTATAAACAATAGTAGTAGACACATTTAATAAAATGTATTGATGATGATGTATCTGATGAAGACAATGAAGGGGATTTAAAATAATAAATAATTCTGAGATAATATTTTTTAATTTTGACATATAATTTAAAATAAACAATCCATTATTCATTTCAATAAAAATAATGTTTCTTTTATTTAAAGCAAAATAATATGCAAATTTTATTTTAAAAAAAGAACTAAAATGGGGTAAAAAAAACAACAACAATTAAGTTTTGATATAAAAAAATTGGTTTATCTTTTCTCTTTGGCAGACTGTGATATTACTTCATTCAAATCCCACAGGACATATTTATGTTTTGTGAATAAAAAAGAAAAAAAACACTACTAATAGTTGACTAGATCCAGTCTGGAATACTTTTGAATAACTCCAGCTGAGATAAAGAAATAGGCTTATTTAAAAGACAGCTAGATATTACAAGACTGCATTATCACCATAAATAGATTTTTAATATTTGTCAGAAAAGAAGTAAATGATAATTATTTTGTTTTGGTGAGTCTTATATTAAAGACTGATTGTAGTTTATTTTAACTAATCTGAATTTGTAAACAATACTTCTTATCTGGACATTATTTTGAAGAAATTAATTAATTTTAAACAAAAAGAAATGAATTTGTAATAACTTCTCTTTATTTGTTAAAATTACTTTTTTTAAAAAAAGAAAACAAATAATTATTATATATTTCATATATATACTAAGTTTATGAATTGTATACAAGTTATTAATAAGAGGGAAAGGTACGAAATCATGTAAATGCAATGAACACTTATAAATTGCCTACATAGTTAATGATGTAATTATTTCCATTTGTCTCATTTGTTCATAATTAAACTTATACTTCATTATGGAAACTTTGAATTAGGGATCAATCTGAAAACAAGTTATCCCTGTATAAATTGTGGTTGTATTAAATTAGGTTTAGGACCAAAAGGCCATTCCTTATAATTATTGTATAGAAGGTTTATTGAATTATGATTAGGACCAAAAGGCCATCTCTTTATAGTTAGTATTATACAAGCAGTTATGTTTAGGATTATAGCATTAATGTTCATCCTATATATATATATATATATATGTGTGTGTGTGTGTATGTGTGTGTAAGTACTAGAAGACATGTGATTAAAAGAAATGTCATATTTATGACTTCATATATGAGTAGAATTATATTATCTATGAATATATTCATATTATGATACATAAAAATTAAAGGATTTTGTTAAATAAATAAATTGCACATCAATTAATGATTACACCTTATAAATAAATTATTATTATGTAATTTGTTAATTTTATTAAAGAAAACCAATTGTCCATTAATTAATAAGGACACTTGTAAATAAATTATTATAACATGATTTGTTACTTTGTTTATGTAAAATTGCATGGTCTACCATCGTTCCTCAGAAATAACTTCTGTTCTCCACAATTTATCTGGCAATACAAATGGGGTTGTGTAATCATTACATTTATTATATTGAATAAAATATTGTTTTAAATATAACATGTTAGTTTATTTCCTGATGATTAAAGCCAGTGACGCCTATGCAATTTATGTAAACAAATAAATAGAGCAAATATAAAATAAACGGAATATCCTAATTGTGACCATTACAAAGTAAATAAAAACAAATAAATGTTACAGAAAAAATATTTTTTTATATATATACTTAAATAAAGTAATAAACTATTGGATAACTTGAATAATTTTAAAAATTTATCTAACTAAATAATTAAAGATAAAATGAATTAAATACAAAAATATGAGTAAAGGATTAAATAAAAATATAAAATTATAAATGAGAAAAGTTATATCTATTATAAAAATACATTATTCTAAATCAAAATTATCAATTATTAAAAAAAAAAAAAAACTATCCATATAAATACAATATTATTCTCATTCCCTAACTTTCTTAGCAAAAAAAAACAACTTGCAATCTAAAAATTAACTCTTTCTGTCTGATTCTAGTAGACTTTACATTAAAAAAAAAAAAAAAGAAATAAATAGTAGAGAAATAAATGTAATTTAAAATAAATATAAGCGATACCCCACAAAAGCTAACAATAATAGCAATCCAAATGATAATGAGTGCTATTTTCTTCACTATTCTCCTATAGGTGACTACATGTAAGATCTCTGCCTTTCTGAGGACTATTCTATGGATATTTTATCTGGGGTTTTTATCAATCAATTCTATACATTTCTCTCTCCCTCTAATTTATATGAGTTATTGTATCTTTTGCTTCTAATTGACTATCATTTGTTAGGTAAGTCCTAATTGTGCATTTAGTATTCCCAAAAATGAAAAACATCTCTATATATTTTTGTTCACTATTTCTTATACATTTGATTAGCTTTAAATTTGCATTCATTCTAAAAAAAAACCCATGCTTCCTTTTTAGTTTAAAAACATCTGAAGATGTACATATTGTAATTAAAATGTACTACAACACCTATATGTAACAAATAAATAGTATTTTAACACTACTAAGTAGTTTTATATTGTGAGCTGTCATGAAGTTATGTGGATTCATTTTTTCATAAAGTTCTGCAATTATTCAACTGTCAACCTATAAATTTATAAGTAATGAAACCTTGAATATGTAAAAAAAATATCAAAAAGTAATATTTTTAATATTCCTATTCAGTATACATATGTTACTGGTATGGTGTGAATGTCTAGTTATTCTATCCAATGGTTAGCTTTTTTTTTCTTTTTTTTTTGGGCAAAGTATAAAAGAAGCTAACAACAAATAAATGCTATTTTTTTAAATAAACTATATTATAATATAACATGGAATATACTTAATTAATGAAGTGAAACTTGTAAAATGCAAAATAATAAAAAAAAAATAGAATAAGTAACAGAAATATTAAAAAAATATATTATCGTTCAAGAATTGTCTATGTGCAAAGAGGAAAAATTCTCTATTGTGATAAAACCTACCAATACTGAATTAAAAAATAAAACTTGTGACACATGAATTGCTTATAACTGAATAATGAAAGGATTAAGTATTACTCAACAAATAAATACTAGGCAATTAGTAGTGATGAATTATTTTTCGTTTACAGCAGTTTAGTCATTTCATACATGGCTTAAAATACAGCTAGCAATTTAGAGACTATCAAGAAAATGTGTAAAAATGATACTAAAATGTGTAAAAATGATACTATTTTATATATTGCCTCAAATTTTTAAACTTTCTATACAATTCCTAAACATTCTATAAATATTTTAGCTTTAATACAAGGCCGGCAACATGTATAAAAGATTCTTATTACTTACTTCTCCATAAGTAGAAAATTCAGATTGATGACCTCAAAAGAAAAATATATCATACAAGTGGCAGATCTTCGATTAGATATGTGTGGTGGGTTTTTAAATATAAAATTGTTTATTTAAACGATAATGCGTTTTCACGCCAACAATCATTTAAAATGATTTAAAGAAAAATAATTAAGTTTATGACTACAATAAATGCTAAATAATAATAAACATAAATATTAAAATAATTCCCATTTTTGTTTTTTTAATGAATATGTAAAAAAAAAAAAAAAAGAATTACATTTTTTTATTGTATCATTTTTTAAATACAGCTTATTACTTTGGTCATAATGGCAATTTTCCCATATATATATATTTATTAACAAAATATGTCATAAAATGAAATATGAATAATAAATGGAATGGGTGGGGCATCAAAGATAAGGACAATGATAATTTCCTTTCAATGAGAATAAAAATAACAGCATTCAAATTTCAAGTTTTATCAATCTAAAACCATCTCTGTGACATTAGCATATTCAGATGTATTTTATTATTATTATTATTTCATTTTCTACAATACTAACCATGCAGACATAATATTCTGATCTAGTCATTAAAAAAAAAAAAATGAAAATTTAAAATTCCCTAGAGTTTCAAGAAAACTCACAGGATCACTCAATTGAGAGGAACAAGCATTAAGTTTCCTAATTAGCAGTTTAGATGACCGATCACTTCCAATTTACAACTAGAATAGTTTCATTCCATTTAAAGCTTCAACTTATTTTATTCAATCACAAAGAAATAAAAAAACATTAAAAATAAATTAAAGCACTTACTAGTAATATTAATTAAAATTATTAAACAATAAAATATTAATTAAATCACTTCGGTCAATTTGATTTACATGAAGTGGGAACAAAATCAGCTTTACGTGAATTAATGTTAAGTTCTTTGCCTAAGGAAGATTGAAATAACTAGACAATTATGTACCAACATTTAATCATCGCCCGTGATAGTTGTTATTGCTTGCCATCGTTTTAACATAATTGATTCTAACATCTCAATTTTAGATATCCCCCCTCTCAATATATATTTACCCAAATATACAGTCATTTTGAATTAAATAACATTAAAAGAACTGAAAATGGATTTTGAAATATCGCAATAAAATAATTTAAAAAACTGCATTAAATAACAATCACAATCAAATTCGCACAGATAGATTTTAATCTTTGTACTCATGTAAAATTTTACATCAAAATATTCCAAGGTTGTGAATGATTTTCCATTTGTTCAAATTTTTACAAATGATATCAGATTGCATAAGCAACAACATAATTGACTTATTCTAGATATATATCCATGGTTTCTAAGCATATATATTTCATAACCATGAATGATATATTAAAATACATTAAAGTAAAGCAATTAACTGTTTGAAAAGTTATACAATGTCCAAATATTCACATACAGAGTAATCTAGAAATCAATTCATAAATTTTTAGTTTTAGAATCAGATACTCATGTACCAGTGGGATAAAATGCTCAGGGAATCAAAATAATGGCTAACATTAAATGCATTTTCTGAATTCAACATTTCATCTCCAGTTTTAAAAAATCACAATAAAATAGCCTCCATTTAACTTAAATTAACATTTATTGATGTGGTTGTAATAATAACTTTCATAATTGTAATAATAATCAGTTTACAATTTTAATAATTCTTTATATGAGACTGGTAAGTGAAATCTAAAATCAATTTCTCTGGCCTTTTGATTGTAAGAGAAAAAACAGTGTTTGGTGTTTATTATTTGTGCCATAAAATAAATTGATAAAAACCCTCCCATTTCCAATTATAACCCTCTAAATATGTTATTTAGTGAAAACAGAATAAATGAAGAATTAACAGAATTTCAAATCTTTATTATTTTTAGAACATTTTTTGAATAATTAAAATGTTATTTCTTTGTGAAGTTTATTAAGATTCATATTTTTATATAATATTTGTGTAGTAATTAGTAAAAATAAAAAGTATACATTATTACATTGTTATTTTGTATGCACATATTTTATTTTTAAAAATAAAAATTAATAACATGCACAGTAACATTAACAAAAAAAAAAATCACAGCACTCTGATCACTTCACCTTATAAAAATTATGGCTGAGGACACTGTGTTAAGGTAATTTGTGATATTCTAAAAATTATAAAATAATTTTAACATTTTAAAGCAGAATTTGGTAGATTTATCAGAGATCAACTTTTTATTCATTTGCATTTTAAATACAAATTTCAATTAAAAAAGATTTTGTTTGTTCTATAAGAGTCATTCTTCTATGCCACTGATCAATCACAAAAGGATCAATTGTTGTCATTATGAACACATTTTTTCATTATTTGCACAATTCAAATATGAATTTTTAAATTGGTTTTTCATTTGCAAATATATATTGTTACCAAATCAATTTCAATTTATTGAATTTTGATATAGAATAACAGTTTAATACTAAAATAAAAAGTTGAGAGCTTGCAGAAAGTGTCAATGCAAATAGGATGGATACTGATTACAAAGAAATAAATCAATCAAAAAGAAGAAGGCAGAGCTAGAACGTTTTGCCTTTGATGCTATTCGATTATACTGATCTCTTTTAACTTTGTTTTTTTTTTTTAAAAAAAAATTAAAAATCATTATTTTAAAACTATATGAATTTATGAATTTAAAAAAAAAAAAAAATCTCAATACATGGCTGTATAAATGGAATTAAAAAAATATAATTACAATCTTTTTTTAAACAAGACAAAACTCTCCATACAGTAGTGCCACCCCATGCCAACAAGAGTAATCAATGGATGCCAGAAGGCTTGTGCATAAAATCCCTATCTAATGCCTACTCATCCAATATCCCCAGATTAGTTTCTGGCTTGTGGCCTTTGTCAGTGAAGAGCTAGTATAAGAGATGGTGATCATGTGATGCTAAATGGTTTAAATCTTTTTTTCTGAATTCTCTGATTGAAGGCATCTATGGAGATGTGTGTAAACATGAGGAAAAACCAGTAATTATAATAAATACACAACAGTAAGGTAAACACTATTTTCATAAACAATTTTACATTCACTCATAAAGTGGTGTTCTAATTACAGGAAAAAAGAGAAAAATAAAGAACAAAAAATTGAATGTGACTTTTACAATGACTAACATAAATCAATCCATGAATCACAAATATGTTTTCATATATCACATGTTATGCCTTTAATATTATAATGCTGTTTTTTTAACTTTTTCTACAGCAAATTTTTATCTTTTTTGAAAAAGTTGAATTTTATCTTGCTTATCTACCCCATGAACATTATCCTCTAACAACTGTCCCTTTTAACTAGTTAAGAAGCACTTATTTTCACTTTTGGTTTTTGTAACTCATGAACCTCACTCATCCAGAAACAATATATTTTAGGTACAATTTTGGTTAATCAATGGAGTTTTTTATATGCCAAAAAATGGCATAGCATGGTAATAAAAATGAATATATGAAAAAATAAACTAAAAAGGCCACTATTAATAATGTGCAAAAAAAAAAAAAAAAGCTAAAATGGTATTTTTTTTTTAATTATTTAAAATTATAACATATTAACTCTTTCTAAGAAAATTTCCATATTCTCTTAGGGTGAGCTATATGCCAATTTTTTAACAATTATAAAGTATCTCAAAATGTCAACTGAACAAGCATTGAGATATTTATTTTATAATTTTACATTAAATAGTTCCAATAAAATGATGTCAGGATAATAAAGTCCTACTCACTAAAGACAAATTGCACAAAATAATATCACTTCTAATCATTTTGTAAAGCAGAATGATGATTTCTCAAAAAAAATTGTGTTGCAAGGTTATTATCATAGGTTTTTTTTAAATTCAATAAATATAAAATATGTTTTTATTTCATAATTATATCACATTTTAAAAATGACTTAAATTTACATTATGGAATCAAGAAAAAAAATGTATTATTTTTGCTAACTCAGAAACATACACTTTTTTTTTATTAAATAAATTTGTTGCTTTTAATATTTTTTCATTAATTTATTTAAGTTTAAAATAAATTTTAATAACAATTATACTAAAAAAAATAGTTTAATTTTGCCACAAATTGTGTTCAGACTTAAGAGTGTATATATGAATAATTTACTTTGCAAAATTAGCTACAATGAAGATAGTTTTTCTTGTTATAGCAATGATATATATATATATATATATATGGGTATGTGTGTGGGTGTTAAAGTTTATACGGTTTCATACATATTTAACTTAACATGAGAAGGATACAATCATAGCATTATTTTTATTCAGATATATGAATTTTTTAGCGATAAAATAAATCTTTTTTTAGTGGTAAATTGTTATAATATTTAGAAATTTCTTTTTTTAGTTATCTATAACATGTTAAAAATTATATTATTTTACAAATTATTTTGTATTATTTCTGGAGATATACATAGTATATAAAAATTGTAATAAAATACTTTTTAACATTTGCAATAAAAATAAAACCACTAAAACATCAGATGTTCATCATTGCCTATGCTTATGCAAGGTGTTAAGACAGTAGCAAACTCGGCAGATGTGAGATAGGATTTTATGCACAAACCTTCTTGAAGTATTGTACTAGGTGGCACTATTGTATAGAATTTGCTACTGTCCTAATAAAAGTAATTTATATTATGTTAAAAATTATTTTTTTATTAAAATTTACATGAAACAAACCACATGAAAATATTATTTATAACACTCCATTATATTCTATCATTTGGATTATCTTCTCAATGTAAGTAGTCAATATTGTTTTAGAATATCATGGAAATAATTTTTATATATAAATGAAATTTGCTATTCTTTAAATTAACCATAATCTTTTTTTTTAAAAGAAATAGTTTGATGCTGTTTATTCATTTCATATGTCCATTCTAATAAAAATATGCCCTTCTAATAGTATATTTAATCTCATTTAGCATTATTGAAACACATACCAGTTTACTCTTATGATCATGCCATCATATTTTTAGAAACTTATAGAATATCCTTGCATAAAATTTTACAGCGTTTTAATATGGCAATTAAAAAAGCATATTTCACTTTCATACAATAAATTTGGCAAAGTAATTTAATTGCAATAGTGACAACATTTTAACAAAACACTGCATATTTTAACTTGATCAGTTTTACATTATGATCAGTGTATAACATATATAATATAAGAAGAGTGTATAATAAGAATATCATTATTTACTATATTATGGATGTATATCTACATTATAATCTGCATGTCTGCAACATTAGGAAAAAAATACAATAAAGACAAATAACTTCTTCCACATTTTTAGTCCAGAAAAAACAGAAAGTGATTTTAAATGTAATTAACTAACTTCTGGTATCTATTTATCTGCTCTTAAATTACTTGTAGAAATGCCAATTACCTTATCAATATTATTTAAATATTAAGAAAATGACCAATGATACACCTATATTTATATTATTTCCTTCTATTATTCTATCTCCAAATCAAATTAATTTCAAAATGCTCATTCAGAATTAGCTTACATAAGAATATATATTCAATGCCACATGTTTAATAGCTGCATTTTATTTATCAAATTATTAAAAAATTTAAAATAGAAACAAATTTTAGTTGAGACATTATAAAAGATTGAAAATATTTTTTAAAAGTAAAAATAACACTTTTAATAAAATTTACAAAAAATGTTGTCATCAGCATTTATGGATGTAATAGTCTTTAGCCTGTAAAACAACTTCTGCTTTTACCATAAGTACATTTTTACAACTTGTCCTTTAAAAACAAGCATTTTCAAATAAAATGTAACTATAATCAAGTATATATATATATATTTAATTTACAATAAATATTTTAGAAATATATTGCACAAATAAGCTTAAATATGTAAATAAATTACTGAAATGTACAATTTTTCTTTTCAAAATTCTAAAACAAAACAAATGCTCAAAATTTCCTTGAAGACGAATAATCTACTAACAAGGCATTATTGGCCTTCTTTCATATCCAAATTTTGTATGAGGTCAGTATAATACTGACATCTTCAGATTTTTTAAAAATAATTTTAATTAACAACTTCTAAGCAAAAAAATGTATACTGGGAAACCCGCAAAATTGTGAGAAAAAAAGCCAAAGTGATAGCAGCACTATCATAACATCCCAAAAGACTTTAAAACAAGTAATTTTATAGTAATAAAAAAGAAAGTGTTAAGAAAATTTTGGCAGTTTTTTCACAATACTTTCAAATTGACAGAAAAGGTAGTGTTTTTTGCACTTCAAAGTTATTGTTTTTCTCTCTACTTATCAAATATTAAATTTTTGATATATATATTTTTAATTATATTTTATTTCTGAAATATACATTAGGAAAATGTGAAATATGCTATAATGAAAGGATTACATTTTTTTGAAATTTCCTTTATCTGTAAACATATTTTTGTTATTTCTAAAGATATTTTTAATAAAAAAACATGCTGAAAAATGTTATTTTCCTCATCATACAATTTATTAAACCTATTTGCAAATCTTAATTTTTATGTAATTAAAATATTCATTATTAAAAAATTTACAATTAAGATTTATATATTTTTATAATAATAAAAAAGTAATTACTTCTAAATATCTGTAATTGCAAAGTGAAAGTAACTACCTCCCACTGAATTATGTTGCATCAAAAACCACTGAAAAAGATAGAATGAGACCATTCTATCTTTGGGCTCTATTATTATATAAGCTTAGATTTTGACATGAGTTTTAAGTCATTCTATCTTTTTATTGGTTTCTGAATATTACATAACTCAATGGAAGATAAATACTTCTGCTTTGCAATTAAATATATATTTTTATTTAAATCAGATTAATTAAGAAATTATAGCTTATAGCTATTTTATGATAATATTATTGTTTTTGTTTTAAAATGTTTTTGTACAATGTCTGAATTAAATGTGTTAATAAAATAATGAAATATAAATAATTAATAAAATATTAATGTGAAATAAAACAATATTTCATTTAAGTAACTTTTGAATGATATTTTATTAATAATATTTAGATTTGTCACTATGTGCATTTATTAATTGAAAAAATAACTTTCATTTAATGGCAATTTTCACTTAATAGTGGAGATGTGGTATCTATTCTACAGCTGTAAATATTCATTTTAGTACTAAAATAGTCACTCTTTAGTCAGATTTACATAAAGCAGACATGTTCAATTTTTCTAACTGCAATCAGGTCAGAGTATTTAAACAAAATAATATTATATGTTCAAATTTGTCTGGTCATCATCAACCATTATCAATCCACTGCAGGATGAAGGTCTCTCCAAGTTCAATCCATCTTTTCATATCTTTAGCTTCTCTTCTCCACATCACCCCTGCACACTTTCTTATTTCATCCATCCATCTCACATGTGGTCTCTTTCTGGGTCTTTTACAATCTCTTGGAATCCAGTTTAAAATTTCAATTGTCCATCTATTATCATCTCTTCTAACAATATGTCCAGCCCAACTCCACTTCAGCCTTTTAATTTTTTCAATGAAGTCAGTAACACCTATTTGTTCTCTTACCCATATATTGCATTTTCGATCCCTTTTTGTTACTCCCAACATGCATCTCTCCATACTTCTTTGAGTGGTCTAAAGTCTCTGTATTGCTCTTCTATTAAGTGTGCAAGTCTCAGATCCATAAGTAAAAACTGGCAATCACATTTATTAAAAACCTTCCTTTTCAAACACATAAGCATATTTCTTTTTAGTATCAAGTTACTTCTACCAAAAGAACTCCAGCTAAGTTTAATTTTATGATTAATTTCAGCCATTATATTTCCATCTGTATTAATAATCTGACCAAGGTATTTGTAACTGTTAACTTCTTCTAACTCATCATAATCAATCTTTATTTTCATATTTTGAGAAAATCTATTAAACATTACTTTAGTCTTTTTAACATTTATCTTTAATCCTACTTTCCTACTTTCATCTGATAACTCCTGCAATGTTTCCTGTAGCTCTAAAGCATTATTTGCAAAAACAACTACTTCATCTGCAAAATCTAAATGACTTAAATAATCTCCATTTACTTTCATTCCTTTAGCTTCCCATTTTAATCCACAAAATACTTCTTGCAGCATTGCTGTAAAAAGTTTTGGAGATGTGGAGTCACCCTGTCTTACACCACTTTCAATGTTGATTTTCCTACTATCATTATGTAATTTAATTGTTGCTGTTGCATTTTTATAAATATTCTTTAAAATATGACAACATCCTGGATCTACACCTTGATAATCCAATGCTTTAATCACTGAAGAAATGTTTATAGAATCAAATTCCTTTTCATAGTCTACAAATCCTAAGCATAATGGCAACTCATATTCATTTGTCCTTTCTATAATTTCTCTCAATACCTGGATATGATCTACTGTACTAAAACCACTTTTAAATCCAGCTTGTTCTCTTGGTTGGTGGAAATCCAGTGTTTTCTGTAGACATGTTGTAATTATCTTAGTAAAAATTTTGTATAAAACTGATAAAAGACTGATAGGTCTGTAATTTCTAATATCTTCTTATCACCTTTTTAAAATATTAATATTAATACTGCATTCTTCCAATCATCTGGTACATCTTTATCATTAGACATTTGGTATATAACTTTGCTAAAAACATTTTTATTTTTTCATCTGCTTCTTTTAATATATCAATTATAATTCCATCATTACCTGGAGCCTTCCCTTTCTTCATAAATTTAATTGCATGTCTCACTTCCTCATTCAAAATTCTGGGCAATTCAGAAGATATAATAGGTATAGGAGGCACTTGTTCTTTATTATTATATCATTCTTGATAGAAGTCTTCTACACATTTCATGATGTCATCTCTCTTTTTAGTAATAATGCCATCTTTTTTTCTTATTGCAGATATAAATTTCCTACCAATATCAAAATGTTGTTTAACACTCTTTAGACTTTTATTCTCTTCTACAGCTTTCCTTGCTAGTTCACAAATACACTTTCTTATATCATTTTCAACTCTTTTCTGCACCATTTTACAAAATTTGAGATATTCAATCTGTTTTAATGCATCATTGTTGTATATCCTCATATTCCTTCTTTTCTTCATAAATTCTCTAGTCTCAGAAATTTTATTGGTCAATTGAAGTGAAAATATTCTCCATTTTAATGTATAAAATGTGAGCCAAATTAATAATATTAATTTTTAAAACTATATTTTTCAGCATTTTTGCAACCTCCATATTCCTTTTTTAGATAAATGCAATAATAATAGTTAATTACCCCCAATATAAAGAGCATTTTTATATATACTTTTTTATATAATTATTCAAGTGAAAGTCAACCTCCGATAATGCACTATTTCTTAAATATTATAAATATCCGCACACTCGCCCGTCAGTAAAAGTTTAAAAAACTTAAGTGAATCACTTGAGTTTAGAGCATATTTGTATATACATCAACTCTCACTCACCATGCTTAAATCAGGGTTTGATTCTATTGTGTGCTTGATATTACAATAAAATAGTGAATTGTACAAATTTAATTAATCTATTGCAGGAAAAAGACAGTGTCTCATTTTTAACCATCTACAATTACACTTAAATGACTTACAAATGTAAATCTATTATTATAAAGTGCTGAAAATTTTGAAATTATTCAAGTGGAAGTCAACATCCAATAATGCACTACTTCTTAAATATTATAAATCTCTGCACACTTGCCCACCAGTAAGAGTTTAAAAAACCTAAGTGAATCACAGTTTAGAGTGTATCTGTATATAAGTAAACAGTAATGAAAATAGTTGTAACAATATAGACTTAAATAATAATTATGCATTTCATGTTAAATAATGTTAGAGGTTTATTAGTGTTCACAATGTAGTTTTATGACAAGCAATTATGTTAATGTATTGTTAAATCAAGTGTTATCACTGTTTATCATCTATTCATATCTATTTCCTTATTGTTCTGAGGTTTAAAATATGCACAATGCTTGTTTTATATACATAAGCTTAAGTATGACACGCTTTAATAATTTTTTATGGAATAGTTTTTAAGAAGTGACAAAAGTACAACTACAAATAATAAGCAAAAAGAAAAGTAGAACTCAATTTAAGAAACGTTTTCTTGTAGATCATTTTTATCTTTTAAAATAAAATGAGGAGAAATTATGTGTTAAACATGGTCAATGATTTGAGGTGTTAATTGACCAAACTTGTCACCAAATGCGTTATGCGATGATGTGCTGATAAAAGAAAGGTTTTATGATTCCAATGTATCTTTTGACAAAATGATTACGTTCAGGTAATAAATAATTGTTGAATATTATTAGTAGTTTGCTTTTGCTCTCAATAAATCTTTATGCTCAGGATTTATTATAAATATCTTAAACTTATGAACTTAATAATCATAGTCATTAATCAAGATTATTTAAATTAGCTTTATTGCTTTTTGGAAAATGCCATGGAAGTTGATTGGTTTCACATTTTTGCTAAAAACCCATTGATTTTCTGTTTTTAGTAGTTATCAAAAAGTTACAATTTTTATTTCAGAAATGCAACAATTGATTTAGTAATTAAGAAGTGATTATATTTAAGGTTTTTTTTTTTTTACAGTTTTAATTACAAGAATTTAAGGATTTATTTTTTGCATGATCAGTTTTAAAAGTTCAGACTATTTTTAACACTCTGCTAATGAATGTGTTTTATAAAAACACTTTTATAATTATACATTAATTATTGTCAACTTATTTACATAATTCATAGTTTTTTCCCTTAAGGAGTTAACAAAAATTTAACTATCTGTTTTCCATTGTTAATACATGGTTTCATTAGTTATTTAGGCAGCTGCCTCCTTATGTTGACTGCTATTGATATGGAGCCTTTTCATGGATATCTGAAACTGTATATAATATTGACTCCTACATAATATATTTGACTGAAAATCATTAAGAAAATCCTCTATAAAATAACCTAGAATCACGATGAAAAATGGATACTTTCTTGTTGCAAAACATTATTTACTACTACACCTTGAGTATCACAAGTATTTAAATTAACAACATTTAAATGGTCAACTCATGTTATATATATATATGTACACACACGTACATATATAAAATGTTTTCGAGACCAACCGTGTTTAGTAAAATAATATTAAAGTAAATATATACTTGATAATATTTGCCCAATAGAACATTCATTTCAATATATATATAAAGTAAAACAATTTAAATAATCAATTGCAGGACAAAAGCTTATCCAATATTTTATTGCAAAGACATAATGAAGAAAAAGACAATTTTCAATATTCATTAAGTTGGTCGTCAAATGAAGAGCTGCTAAGAATTAACAGTTCTCTTTTTAAGTACATAATATTAGCTTAGAATAGTTAAATATTTAAATGAGCTTTGAGATAGCTACTTAAAAGTTAAATCCTAATTGTAGATGGAACCTGAGAAAATGTCTAAATTTTCACTTAATCCAAATTTAAATTGCAGATAATGGAGGGTGGCAAGCAGATATACCGATTATTATAGTATGAGGTTTTCATGCGGCACACTATATATATATGTAGAATATGAGAGAAGAAAATAGGCAGTCAAACATATGTGTATACACATGCGCCAATTAATGAAATAAATTTCTGTTTTCAAATTTGCAAGTTATAGTTTTCCAAATGATAGTTGACAAACACTAACTATCATTAACAAAATGAAATAATGCAAAAGCAATGTTAATTATTAGAAGTCGGGCTGTTGTTGTTAATTAGAAAATAAACTGCTCTTTTGAGTAATAACTAATGAAAATAAAAGCAAGATTCTAAATAAATGACTCACATTTTTATTGAAAATAATAATGTTTAAAACTAGAATAAAAAGTAATATATCATCAAACTAAAACATCAAAATCAAATTGTCCATCTAGGTTGTTTATAAGAGATTACTATCCAATCAAATAACGTGAAAAAATATTCTTGACAGTAAAAAAAAAAATAATACGAAATTTAATTATAAATCCATTTAATAAAATAAGTTGCAAAATTTTTCTAAAAAAAAATAAATAATCCCAAGTTTTAATATTCATTCTATGTGTGAATGAGTGTCTACAAAAAGAGACATTCATATCTTTCAAATTTAATAAAAATAAATTCAATCCAATTAAGTAAGTAAATTTAACTTTTAGAAAACTATGTTGTGACAATGTTTATATGATATATTTTTTTCCTGACTCAATAATATGTGCATTAAACGAATTATTTCATCACAAAAAAATTAACTGCCTACAAACCATCATGTCACTAAGAACAACATTGAACACGGTCTAATATTTAATCAAGTATCCTTTCTTTGTCAAGCGTTGGTGGCCTAGCGGTTAGCATAGCTGCCTTCCAAGCAGCCGGCCCGGGTTCACTTCCCGGTCAACGCTTTGACATACATATATATAAAACCAAAACTGCATAACACTATACTAGCAAAAATAAAAATGCAAAACCATACAACAATACTAGATTAAATCCAAAATTTTACCAAAATTCTTACACAACCATGGTTTCATCTACTACAAATAGACCTTCTCAAATGAAAATCAAACTAAAAAAACTAACATATATATATACAAACAAACAAACCTTCCCATAATTCATTTCAAACTCCACCTTCCTTTAATATCAAAAGAAGTCTTCATAAGATTGATAGCCTCAGAATCAAGAAGTTTTACCATCAAAGTCTCCTTTGCTCTTCTTTTTAACTCATTCTTTTTATAAAAAATAACCGAAGCATTGTTAAACAATATTCTATGAGCTGTATTCAATTCATGAATATATAAAGCTGAGTTAAGATACCTATGTTTAACTCTACTTATATGAACCTTAATCCTTTCATAAAACTTTTTGATTCTGAGGCTATCAATCTTATGAAGACATCTTTTGATATTAAGGAAAGGTGGAGTTTGAAATGAATTATGGGAAGGTTTGTTTGTTTTTATATACTGTATATGTTATTTCCTTTAGTTTGATTTTTACTTGAGAAGGTCTATTTGTAGTAGATGAAACCATGGTTGTGTAAGGATTTTGGTAAAATTTTGGATTTAATCTAGTATTGTATTGTTTTATGGTTTTGCATATTTATATATAAAAAATATCATTTCTTTGGTTAATTATTATACTTAGAATATTTGGGTTAGAGTGACATTTAGTAAATTCTAGACAATTTCACCGATGTCATTCATTCCAACATCGTAAATAGTAATTTAAAGTGAGAATTCTACTCTCACGCTTTACTCAACAGTACTTCAGATTTGCTCATATAAAAGAATTTGAGTCGTAGGAATAAGATGATTCCTTTTATTCCTGCATAAATACTATATCTTGTATTGTAGAGTGAAGTATACATTTATTATTTAACACTCACAGACGACGCATGAACAATTAGCTTGAAAGGCTGATCT
The DNA here is from genome assembly GCA_028023455.1 of Epiperipatus broadwayi. Taxonomy (NCBI): domain Eukaryota; kingdom Metazoa; phylum Onychophora; class Udeonychophora; order Euonychophora; family Peripatidae; genus Epiperipatus; species Epiperipatus broadwayi. The sequence goes on along the minus strand of JAQFVV010012405.1, from coordinate 425,602 downwards.
TTGAATGTATCAATTTGTTATATATAATATTTCTGTCCTCTAACTTAATATAACCAGGTATTGTGTTTACTCTTGACAACTGGCATATTAATTTTAGTGGCATATTTCTTGATCAAATGTTATCATTATCAACATATAATTCTTGTTGTAATGCTCATACACAGATAGCACTGATATCTAAATACTGTTGTTGTTAACTCCTAGTTCATTTATAGTGCTCATACACAAATCATACTGATACACACATATTGTTGTAATTATTATTTCTGGTTCATTTGTAATGCCCATACAGTATCATACTGATTCATAACTGTTGTTGTCATAATTGACATATGATTTCTTTGTAATACTCATACATTTATCATACTGATACATAAATACTGTTACCATTATCAGTAGATAGTTCTTTTGTAATGCTCACACACGTATAATACCCATATTTAAATATTGTTGTAATTATTGTTTCTGTTTCACTTGTAATGCCCATACATGGATCATAATAAGATCCAAACATTATTATTGTTATTTCTATCTTTTACTGAATTTGTGTTAATAAATCATGTATATTTGCACATTTGTCATGTCATTCCCTGGTTCACCACATCCACCCAACTATTAATTAGATAATCTATGTGTAAATTCAAAACCTATGAAATATATAAAATGATACTCTAAGCTATATCAAAATATTAGGTTCTGATGGGGCTGGTGAGTATCCTAAATTAATTTAATAATTCTAATGCATGATTGGGGCTGACTTTGAATCTATAGAGTCCTTGTTTTACCCTGACCACCGGGACTGAAGGAAAACGATTGCCATTAGTAGCATCAGGAGCATTGGTTGGATAGTGGAGGTTTTGGAGCACTGGCAAGTAGGTCAAAACTTAGTACTGTTCCGTGACTACCATATCCTGAACATGCTGGGTTTGAAGTACTTTTTCTAGGTCTCTGAATCTTGTTGGCTGATCACATGATTCTGACCATTACAATATGTACCCTTTTTTATATCTATATTAATCAGTATTGATCAAAGATTATAATATAATAAAATAGTTTTAATCAAGAGATGTCCAAAAATTTTAAAAAACCATGCCCAGACATTTATGTGTTACCATTAAATCTATAACTATTTGCCCAAATTCACATAGATTTATTATATATTACACAATTTTAAAAAATGATTAAAACTTATATCAATAGTATTTTTGACAGTTTGTTCATAAGCTAAATTAATAAAGAGATACAATTAATAAACTTACTATTATAAGGTTACATACCTTAAATCAATATTTTCAAATATAGCAGATTTATTAAAATAAAATTCATATATATATATATATTGTGCCCTTTTCTATAGGCCAGTAATAGTTCATAACAGTCAATTACTAAAAATTTTAAATTTAGAATATGTTCTTTTAATACATTAATTATATTAAGTCAATTATATCTTTAAAGTACAATTTGAAGCTAAAGAGAATATGTAGTATATAAAATCATTTAAAAATAGTTATATAAAGCTTTAAATATTGTTTCATGTGGTTGTAAAGGCTGGCCATATTAAATAACACAGCTATAAATAATTAAAATTATATTTAAAAAATTCGATTTTAATAGTTTAAAACTTATAGTTAATAAATGCTATGTTTAAAATTGTAATCATATTTAAATAGTCAAAATTAGTATAGTATATTTTAAAAATAAACTTTATGATGGTGAAAATTATATCTAGTTCTATATTTTTAAAATTATTCTTCCAAATTTTTTTATAATTATTTTATATAATATAATAAGTGTATCAATTTTATTAGTCTAGGCAGAGAAATAGATTAAAAATCGTCTGTCAAAGTTATTAATCATGTGACTTGTATACTATATACTTTCACACACTGCTTGTTTGAATTAATAACAAAGTTTAAAATATTTTAAAAGTTATATTATAGAATTGGATAGAATTATAGCCTATCATAAAAGTAAATAGTATTAAACATTAAGTATATATCATATGTAATGTTTTAAGTAATGTAATAAAGACAAATACAGATATAATAAAAATTAAATATTTTATTTAAATAAAAATAGATAAATTGAATAGATAAATGGAATAGGTTATTAAAGTTATTTTAAAAGTTATTTTAAATGTTTAAATAGTTTTAATAAAATATTAATTTATTTAAAAGTAATATTTTAAATAATATTTTAAGTTCATTATGTCACAATTTCTAATTTTGAAATTCAATTCTACTTGAAATTGGAAATATGTAAATTTGTTCTCAAGCTAAAGTAAGAATTAACCAATAGGAATAGGTATTCTTACAGACTATAAATATGAATTGCACGGGGGTATAGGGGAAGATTAATAATGTATTGAAACCGGAGAAAGTCAATTTTTTTTGGTGCTTTCTTATCGTTTATTTTGCAAAAACTAATTGATAATTTTAAAGTGTTTTGCAAAAGAAAGTTTTAGAAAAAAATTATATATTTAGAAACTTCGTGGAGATGATTTTCTAATTTTTTAAAGTACTTACCAGTCGTATTTTATCTAAAAGTTTAACCTAAACTACGCAATAAAAAATGGATATACTACGAAATAAAATGGATATAAATTGTAATACTGAAAAAATATTTGAAATATTTATTGATACAGCTTTATTTATGCATAACCGGAGAACTTTTTTGATACATAAAAAAAACCACAGCACGGACATCATACGGAGTCTAATGAAAAAATTGGAGATGCATTATTATTTATAAGCCTATCCAAGATTTATTTTTAAATGGTAATAAGATAGTTATATATTGCATGAATTATTTGATATAGTATGATATTCAAAGGAATAAAATGTTATATCCTTTCTGAAGGTAACATTTTTTAAAAATATTTTTCAAGAATTAAATAAAAAACCCAGGAAAATATGTTACAGAAGCATTTTGATATTAAAATATCCATTCTTCGAATTATTTAAAATGTATTTGGAAAAGATTTGTTCAAAAGTACTTGAAGTTTTTTATTTTAAAGTGATATATAAAAATACCAAACGAAAGTTTAAATGTATCAAGAAGGAAACATAGAAAAAAAGTGAACACATAGATGAATAAAAGATGGATCCATGGAAATACAAATAGTACTTAAAAATTCATCGAATATTTTTAAAGTTAAATTAGATGGATTGATGCATCGGATACACAGAGAATATTGGTAGAGAAGATTAAGAAGCTTCACGGGATTAATTAATATTATGATTTAATAATTATCATCCTAAATACTAAAACCAAGGATTATTTTCTATAAATTTTATTAAATGGATTAATAATTATTTTTATTTTAAACTTTAATGCGTTTAGAGGAGAACATTTTTAAAACTCTTGAGAAAATGATAAACATTTTGGACTTATCAGGAACTATCGTCAAGAAAATATGTAATTATAGTTTTGATTCTTTTTATTTTGTTAACCTAGTTTAAATCTCAATTTTTATATAAGATTAAGAAAAACATAAAAACATTAATTTATTAATATTAAAATTTTATAAAATAACAATCTAATAATTTAGCTAAAAATATTTTAATATAAAATGTATGGGTGTGGATTTTTTATATCTGCAATGCTCAAGTGGATAAAGAAAAGCCTACTAAACACGATGACTAGATAAAGGTTATTGGTAATAATAATAACTATTGATAATTTATAATGTATATTTTTTGTTTTCTTTAAATCATCCATAAATTGGAAGAATGAAGTGTAAAAGTTTTTTTTTTACTTATATGTACCGCATTTCATACATTTTAAAAAACATTATGAGATAGGATTAATTTGAAAATATGCATACGACGATGATTTTTTTTTTATTAATGATATAATCCAACATAACAAATAATTATGTGATTCTTTTAAAATTTTCATGTTATAGGATATTCAAATATTGTCTAAGTAGATTGTATATGATTAAACCTACAGAGCAATGAAGTAAGCAACTTTTCTTATGGGATCGTAAGATTGTTTAACTATTAATGAATTTTATTTATTGTTTTTGTAAATGCAGATAATTATTTATCGATGTAAGATGTGGAAAATTTTGAGAAATAATGTTGAGATAGTGGCTTGGAAGTACTTAGTGAACAGGAAACCAAGATGATGTTTTAAGAAATAGGATGTGATAAGGAATGGAAATAATATTTAGTCTTTATGTGAATATCAGCATAGTTAACAAATCCCTATGACTGATACACATTTTATTTGGACAGTGTTTATATTTCTTTAAATATTTGATGTTCTAATAAAGCTGAAAAAATAGCTTTAACATCGTCCCTGTACTAGAGGATATTAGGCAGGTAAATGTCATACCTCTTCGCACTATGCCATGGTTTTGAGATATGTTAAGAGTAATACTCTAGCTTTCTTCCTTAATCCTATGCATCTGTTTTCGCTATCATTATTTCATGTAACTGCATCATTCAGTAAGATATATTTAAGAGAAATGATAAATAATTTAGAACTTAGGTTATGCTATCGTTTTGTATAAGATTGGTTTATTTGCTTCGAAGGAATAGGATGATATAACTTAAAATTAAAGATCCAAAGTATCCTAAGGAAAGAAAAGAATCATAGAATATATTTTGAATTTTATTTCGGAAATGAAATATAAACTTTTTTAAAATAAAGTATCTAAACAAAGATATTTTCTTTAAAGTGATAATAATTTTAAATGCTTTAGTATTATTTTTTTTTAAGAGAAAAATAAGTATTGCATATTTTAAAATACAATAGTACAAAGTAAAGTATGTAAACAATATGCATAGTATATTTTTTGTTTATTGATTAACAGAAATATATTGATGATTACAGTTATATCATACTAAAGTAAGGCTTAAAGAAGAATATATTATGATTAGTAAACATTGTGTGATAAATACTAAAATCTAGTACTGAATTTTGGATAATATTTTGTGTAACATCTTTGACTTTGCAAGATGAAATTTTTTTAATATTTTGAGAAATCCATACTCATTATTTTGTTTCTATAGAATGTTTTCCTATGATTTTTTTTAAAATAAGATAGTTTAACAATATTAAGGATAAAATGTTGTTGCTAATAAAGTAAATAAATATATTTGTAATAAGTTAACCATAATGAGAAACCAAATAGTAACATTTTTTTTAAATTTTGTCCTAAATCTAAATAAAGATGTAATTGAAATATAAATTATTTTTTTTATAACCTGGTAGATCAAACTGTAAAGTAAAAAAGTTAAGGATATCCACTGTAAATAGTGTAAATAAATTGTTTATTTATTTGTTGTTAGTAATAAACTTTGTTAAATTTTGTTATTTCAAAAATTTTGTGTCAGAGTTATTTATTTCTCCACATCGCTGCATGAAATCACGATATATGCATAATAACTGAAACAAATATATAATTTTGCACAAAAGATAAATAGAGAATTATTTTAAGAATTTTAAATATTTTATTGGTATTCATTATAATTAAATAATCATAATCTTATATTATTTTATTGGTCATAAATCAGTTATCACAATATTATATTAAATTATATGCTATCAGTTGCCACACATATTTTGTTTATTAGATTATCATATGCTACCACGTATTTATTATATTATTACATGAAGGTAAAAGATTATATAAAATTATTTTATTATTTTATTATGGTAATAAAAATATAACGAAAAGAAAAGATATCCAGTAGTAATTAAACAATGAAGAATATTATTATTGTTATTTATTATTATTAGTTTAAGTGTAGTAGATTATGACATAAAATCCCTTCTCATATTTTACTACCATATTTTTAAATTAACTTAGAATAAACTTTATAACCTGAGATTATTTTATTGAGCTAGATTATTACAAATAGAAGATTAAGACTTAATTATTAGTTTAATCTTAGTGAGTAGAAGTTATTAAAGTCATAAGAATACTATGAGTTTGTTATTTGAAATAGTAATAAAGGGGGGGGTAGTGTTCTTATGCCATTGAGGTAGTATCCTGTGGGATATTGGCTCAATGTAATCTATCTTGTCACCTGTATTTTCACTTCAAGTCTCATGAAAATATTAAATATTTATTTAATTTATTTTTATAAACTGAACCTTTATTCATATTTTAAATTTGAGCTAATGAAATATTTTAATTTTAATGCTGAATATTTTAGTTGTTAATTATTAACTGAGATAGAACCCGTTTTATTTCATATCATATACTATTCTGAAGTGAAGATGCACGAGAGCAAGGTTAGAATATATATCATGTAGAAGTTCTATACAATTTTAGACATTATTATACCTTAACTTGAATTAGATTCTAAGTCTACTGTTCACATAATATAGTCATTACTAACATTATTATGTGGTTTAGAAATTTATGCAGGTGCATTAATGATTTTTTAATATGTGAATATTTGAGTGTTTCACATTTCATAAATGGACACAGCAAAAGAGTTTTGATAACTAAAAATATCAAGTATAATTTTCAAATCATGAGCCAAGATGAAATTATTATTAAATATTCTGCAAACAAATGCAGCAATGGTTCCATAAAAAAAATTCTCTTTAGATTAGATTGCTTCATTGTTTCAAGTTTCAGGTCATAGTAGAGTGATTTACTCAAGATTCCCAGCTAAAGAAAGTAATAATAAAAAAAAATCTCAATATGGTCATTTGTATAAATTTGTTGTACTCAATCTTCAGTAATAATGCTCACATGTCATATGACTTCTCCAAATACTATTTGTAGCTGTCGTACTTCTATAAAAAGATGACATACACAAATTTTTAAAATGTTACAAATATGAGATCATGGTTAGAATTATACTTATCAGAATCAATAGTATTCTATCCTATGGACAGGTCCAGAGAACAATCACACAGAAAGTTCATCCATCTCTCCAATCCATCCTCTTCACTGCCCAAATGATTGATTCCACATATCTCTTTCTATCTCTTATATCATCCAGCAAGATCAATGTTTTCCATTCTTTCTTCTTGATCCCATTCTCTGTTTTCCCCACAACATCTTTCATTAAACTATTCTTTCCTCTTAATATATGACTTTCCTTTTTATCCTTAATTACCTCAATCAATCTTCTTTTATTCTTACTCTTTCCCAAACTTATTCACTTGTCGTTTTATTTATCCAACTAATTTCAAAATATTTTTATTAAACTATTCTTCCTTCTTAATATATTCCCAATCTAATTATTCTTTCTATCTCTAATTTCCACAATCAATCTTCTTTTTTGTTTAACTTTCCAAAATTTCTTCATTTGTTATTTCATTCATCCAACTAATTTTTTTCTATCCTTCTCCATGTCTTAAAGGCTTCCAATCTGTTCCTATTTTTTTTAACTCAATGTTCATGTTAGCATTTAATTATTCTTTTCCTTAATTCTCTCTTCAAAGACACCCCCGCCTCCCCCCAAAATTCTTTTTTCTTAATCAATGCCTCCTTTTTTATTTTATTTTAAATTTATCTTTGCTTCTTTCCATTCTCACTCAACCAACTACCCAAATATCTAAAGTCATTTGAATTATATTATATCATGAATTGTAATCTTTTAGTATTTCTCCCTATCCATAAACACTTAGCTTTTTTTAAAATATTAATCTTCATTCTATATCCATATATTCTTCCTCCAATTTATTTATCATTCTGATGACTCCTTTCATTTTCTGTTATAATAGCCATATCATTTGCAAATCTTATACATTTTACTATTCTACCTCCAATATTAATTCCTTCACATTCCAAATATTTATTCAACCTGTCTTCTAAATAAATATTAAAAATCATAGATAACATACAACATCCTTGTCTAATTCCTCTTTTTATATTCACTTCTTCAGTCTTATTATTATCCACTCTGAATCATACTCTTTGCTCAGTATACACATTCTAAATCAACCGTCGGTACCCAATCTTCTTTCTTTCCAAAATATTCCTTTATTTATTATGATGATCAAAAGTTTATACAGATAATCATACAAGTGATATTAATATATATATATATCATTTTGGGTATATTTTCAAAGTAAGTAGAAAAGATAAATTTCTTCGTGTGTCTATACAACGACATATTAAATACACATAGTACATATGAGTGAATGTAGCTTATACAGTCTTAATAGGATTTCTGTCTATACTATTTATTTAAATAAATAAATGTTATATAAATATGTATTTTATTTGTTTATAGTGTCTCAAAGACTGTCTTTAACATTTTATATATATAATGTTTATAATGCTGCATATTTCAATAATGCACGATGTATTATCTGCATGCTATAAAAATTTATATATGTGTTAGAAATACAGTCAAATATATATATGTATTTAATAGTATTTACAAAACACATACATGCTTGTATTATTATACACGTAGAGTAAGTATATAAACGTGTTATGTTTATTTTTCACTACTGGTCTTTACTATTCTATGTTTAAATAATCATATAACAACTGACCTGGAAAAACAAAACCTGGAGGCTTTTAACGCTTTGTTTAGAATTGGGTAAGGAGTGTTATTGTCAAAATTAATAATTTTAAAAGTTTCTAAATTGTAAATTAAAAACATAAATATGGTCATCTAGTATAACATAGATATAATCACAAGAAAAGAAAATAATACATTTTTTTTTTCCCTTTTCCCCTTCAAAAAAAAAAAAAGGTTAAATCATTTAAAAACAAGAAAAAACCAAACAAATAAAAATTTCTCTAAGAATTTAAAATATTAATTAAATTGCCGAAAGATGGGGACAGCTCTCTGAAAGCTCATATACAAAAGCGACATCTGGTTCTTCAGCAATATCTTAACTCTTAACAAAAATTAAAAATATTTATTAAATTAACAATTTAAAACCAAATGCCAGACAATAGAGATTATGTTAATAATAAAAATATGAATAGTTTAATTAGCTATAAAACTTTAGATTTAAATTTAAAAAAAAATTCAAAATAAAAATAATACACAAATAACAACAATTAAATATTTATATATGCTTAATTTTGAAAAAAAAAAAAAAAAAGTGGTCAAAACAATTTCTGAAACAGGTAGGCGCGCGAAAAACGTTTCGATGGAATATGGGGGGGGGGGGGAGGCAAAAATTTTAAATGCAAAAATGTATTCAGTATGGTTGTTTGATTAATGCCGCTAGTCTATTTCATCGTTTACATTTTACATATCAAGAGAAATAAGCATACGCACACACAAATAAATAAATTGCTAAATCGATTCAGTATATTTTTTCTTTCAATCAATTATCGAGTATTATTACCTTTCAACTCACACAACACATAAATATTGGCAATTAGGAAAAATAAAAAATAAAATGGATATCTGTATATAATATATTCACAATCTGTTTAATATCATAATAAATCATAAGAAAGGTTAAATAATTTCTGCCTTTTTTTTTTTTTTGCGTTTGTTCAGGTGTCGATTACGTTTTAAGTAAGAGTGTATCCAGATAATTCCACTCTTAGAAAATCCAAGTCAAAGAAAGATTACCGAAGAATTTACCCAACTGCATATAACCCATCTACTGATAATACACAGCTGTGTTGACAAACTTATAGGAAAGTACAAAAAAAAAAATGCTGGATCTCTCGGCAGATAAACCTTAATTTTAATCTGTTAAACTTTTATCTTCTAAACATATTGTTATTTGCAAACAAACATAGCTTAAGATATTATGGGTTATCATTCACATTAATATATATATGAATAATTTGTATTAGAGAATTGACTAGGTCATATAGAGATGAAGACATTGTTAATTAATTAATGCATTTTTTTTTTTTTTTACATTCATAAATTCAAGCTAACAAAATAAAATAATATATGCTTAGGTATACAGATTTTAATGATTTCTTATCCAATTATTTATTATATATAGACCAAGTTAGTTGTTTAACTAATGCAAAAAATAATGATAAAAAATGAGAATACACCCAATTTTCTGTGACTAGAACTAGAAAAGATGCTTACGAAATGTTTTATTTTTAGTGTAAGGTTGTATAGAAGAAAGACTTGGACAATTAGAAATTTAACGAAAAAAAAGATTAGAGATACTGATATGAAAGAGAACAATTTTTTAAAGATAAGTTGCCAAGACAATTTTAGGTCTAATATGACGACCACGAGTGGCAATGATATACAGTAATCATATGGTTTGTTGGTTAAAAGCTCAAGTAATATCAGAGTGCCAAAATTGAAAGTTTGAGTTTTAATTCAGAAATATTTTGCTCTTGAAATGGTCACTTTATCACTATGATCAATTGTACATTCTTTAGTAAATATACTTATATTTGTAATTTTAAATTTAATTTCAACATATAGTTTAAAAAAGATAAATAAGATGGGGAATGGATATTAACAAAAGTTCATTCAGTTAAACTTTTTTAAATGTTCTAGCTCTAAAGTTTACTAACAAAGAAAATCAATTATCTGAACAAATCTTCTCACTAAAAATGATAGTAACATTTAGGTATGTCATCATATTTCGGTAAAAAAAAAAAGTTATTTGGATAAACAGAAGAACTACTCTAATCACATGTTAATTAATGAACATTGGGTTAAAAGTTAAGATTTGATAACAAATGATTAAATTAAAAAAATAAATCTTAAATAGTCGTATAAATTATATCATTAAAAATAAGCCTATTTTACATGTTTATGACAAATTAGTTCAAAATTAAGTTTGTTTTATATGTAGCTTCTATATTGTTTTTATTTTATACATGAGCCTTTTGGTTTAAAATAGCTTACATAATTAAAAATAATAATAATACACCTAGAAGAATTTAATTTTATCTCTAGCATTCTAACTACATTCACTCCTACCAAATTGCCTTGATAGTCTTCCTTATTGATTTATATAAAAAGGGTTTAATCTAGTTTCTTTATTCCTGTCTTTCACTGACGATAGCAAATAGCTTGAAATCATGATCTGAAAGTGGAATTATAGTTAGAGATAGTGAATACTAACTACTCTGACGTTTATGTAAACGAAACATACGCTTGATAGGTATTTTTGGTAGAACGGCATCTGTGGACATAAATACAAGCGTTAGCAAGTTTTTAACTTGCATTTTTGTATATCACAAATGTACATTTAGTCTTTTGCAATGATATAGATTAAAACTTCTATAATGTGATAATGTTAAACTGAGATCAGACCCATATCAGCTATCTAATTTGCTATGCTGAGTTTGAAGACATTACGTGTCTAAAAATTCACGCTTGCAAGCTGAATAGAAATTGTTTTACATAACGCTCAGGTTTGTATTTAGATCTAGTTTCTTTATTCCTGTCTTTCACTGACATAGCTTGAAATCATCAGCTTTGTATTGTTTTTTTAAAAAAAAAAAACCACAATCTGATTGATTACTATTTATAGATAGCGAATACTAACGACTTTGACGTTTAGTGTAACTGAAACATACGCTTGATAGGTGTTTTTGGTAGGACGCCATCTGTGGACATAAATACAAGCGTTAGCAAGTTTTTTAACTTGCATTTTTGTTTATCATAAATGTACCTTTGAAGTCTTTCTTGCAATGATATAGATTGCAGAGGCTTCTACTATGTGGTGATGCTGAACTGAGATCAGACCCATATAGCTATCTGGTTTGCTATGCTGAGTTTGAAGACATTACGTGTCTAAAAAATTCACGCTTGCAAGCTGAATAGAAATTGTTTCATAAACGCTCAGAGTTTGTATTTAGATCTAGTTTCTTTATTCCTGTCTTTCACTGACGATAGCAAATAGCTTGAAATCATGATCTGAAAGTGGAATTATAGTTAGAGATAGTGAATACTAACTACTCTGACGTTTATGTAAACGAAATATACGCTTGATAGGTGTTTTTGGTAGGACGCCATCTGTGGACATAAATACAAGCGTTAGCAAGTTTTTTAACTTGCATTTTTGTTTATCATAAATGTACCTTTGAGGTCTTTCTTGCAATGATATAGATTGCAGAGGCTTCTACTATGTGGTGATGCTGAACTGAGATCAGACCCATATAGCTATCTGGTTTGCTATGCTGAGTTTGAAGACATTACGTGTCTAAAAAATTCACGCTTGCAAGCTGAATAGAAATTGTTTCATAAACGCTCAGAGTTTGTATTTAGATCTAGTTTCTTTATTCCTGTCTTTCACTGACGATAGCAAATAGCTTGAAATCATGATCTGAAAGTGGAATTATAGTTAGAGATAGTGAATGCTACTCTGACGTTTATGTAAACAGAACATACGCTTGATCGGTGTTTTTGGTAGAACGCCATCTGTGGACATAAATACAAGTGTTAGCAAGTTTTTTAACTTGCATTTTTGTTTATCATAAATGTACCTTTGAGGTCTTTCTTGCAATGATATAGATTGCAGAGTCTTCTACTATGTGGTGATGCTGAACTGAGATCAGACCCATATAGCTATCTGGTTTGCTATGCTGAGTTTGAAGACATTACGTGTCTAAAAAATTCACGCTTGCAAGCTGAATAGAAATTGTTTCATAAACGCTCAGAGTTTGTATTTAGATCTAGTTTCTTTATTCCTGTCTTTCACTGACGATAGCAAATAGCTTGAAATCATGATCTGAAAGTGGAATTATAGTTAGAGATAGTGAATACTAACTACTCTGACGTTTATGTAAACAAAACATACGCTTGATAGGTGTTTTTGGTAGAACGCCATCTGTGGACATATATATATATATAAACATTAAATGATACATGGGCAGACTTTTGATATTATAACATAAAAGTAGGTACTCTGTATTATGTTCTTTTATTTTTTTTAAATGATTGTAATAGAAATATTAAGTACTTGATGATACAAAGTAAGAAAAGCTCTACAGCAAAAGCTTTTAAGTTAATATGCTAAGCATGCTTTCAATATGTTTGTATTGATATTATAATCATACCAATGAATGAGTAAAATTGTGGATGAAGAATGTAATATAAATATCATATAAATTGTATTCAGATTGTATGAAAATATGCTTACATGACCAACTTTTTAGAGGATAAATAGGATTCATTTTTATTTATAGCATTATAATTATTGCAATATGCCAGTCTTGCTTTATCTTAGATTTAGTATTGTTCTTTTCTAGACATATAATGCTGGCTGATGTAGGATCAAATGTATGCCCAAGTTTGTTTTCATGATTGCCTTTGGCCTTTTGTACAGGTATTGATGTTAAAAAAGACTTGTTGCTAAGCTGGCACAAGATTCTACAAAGTAAACAGTGATGCAAATGGTTTGATTGCACAAGATCTTGTTATACAATTTGTAGAATTTGTTTAGGGGAGAGTTTATCCTTGGAGTTGTTGATCAAGTGATTTAGAATGGGTGGAGTACAAAACTAATTCTGCAAGATTCAATGCAAATTTTATTGATACTTTGAAAACATTAGAGATAAGAGGAGAATCATCCAGGTTTGAGATCACTTGGCATAAATTTGGATCTTGGCATGGATTTGGATCTGATTTTGATGTAGAACTTCCCCCTGAACAAACACCACAAATTGCGTATAAGATCTCATGTAACCAAATCAACTACAACATTATTTACTTTGGAGAATCTCATGTCAGTCTAGCAACAAGATTTTCCCAACACTAATATCTGTAAAAGCCAAAATCAATCCAGAATATAAATCCATATTTCTAAAGCACAAAAACAAATATGGCCATACCCTTGAACCTTCATCAGCTAGAATTGTATGTCTAGAAAAGAACAATGCTAAATTTAAGGTAAAGAAAGCTTGGCATATGGCCAATAATCATAATAATATAAATAAAAATGAATCCTGCTTCCCCTTCTCTAAAAAGTGGGTCATGTAAGCATATTTGTATATAATTTGAATAGAATTTACATAATATTTATATCACACACTTCACCCACAATTTCACTCATTCATTGCTATGATTATGATATCAATACAAAAAATATTGAAAGCATACTTAGCTTATTAAATTAAAAGTTTTCTTTGTTAAGCTTTTCTTACTTTGCATCACCAAGTGCTTATATCTATTATAAAAGTAGGCATGTATTTTATTAATTGTAAACACAAGTAAAATGAAATTTTTTATAATCAAAAAACAACATTATGGAGATTAAGGATATAACCAATAGAATAGCAAAATCATTTACTGAATTTATTGAAAGATATCAATCAATGTAAATAATTCAAATGATCAGAAATATTTGCTTAAACAAAATCTCATTCTAATGAAAAATAGAAAATTTTTATATGCAGACATGCACATTTTTTTTGATTGGAACAAACTGCATTTTAAATTTCCAAGAAAAAATTTAATATTATAAATGAAAAGTGAAATGTGAGTAAATTTGATTATGGAGAGACAAATAAAAAAGAACACAGAATTGGATGATTTGCAGAAGAAAAAAAAAGCACTGTGCATACTATAAACTTCTTTTTGAGAAGAACCAAACTGAAAATGAACATAATGTCTAAATGAAGTTGGATTATGTTTTGATTAATAAGAAATCTTTAATCAAAGCTATAAATACAAAAGATATTTAAAAAGATAGGCATAGCAGCTGATATTCCAGCATTCCTAAATTGTTATGCAGATAATCACAAAACAAAAACAAAAAAATAGCAATACATCAGTTAATTTTCACATAAAACAAGATAATATACAAATAAAGGAACATAAAAATATTTTAAAATTCCCTATTCAAAAAAAGTGAATATCAATAATTTTCTTTAAAAAAGTGATACAAATAATGTTAATTATGTCACAAGAAAACATATTTGTGAAGCGGGGAAGTAACTATAAAAACAATAAAAGTTTTGATATTGAAAGGAAAATTGCTTCAGTAATAAAAAGAAAAAAATGATGACATTATTGCAAGAAAGAATTCTTTAAAAATTATATAATAATAAAAAGAATAAAAACAAAGTAGCCCCTAAAATCATACTTTATTTTGAAGTGCCAAGTGTTTTTGCTGACAAAGTGAGTGAGATTAAACAATTTACTATACAAAGAGTGAAAAATTCCAGCAACTAACAAATTTGTCATCTATATCTTAAAAGAAGCAGATGGAAAAAAATAAAATAAAATAAAGAAATTGTTAGCAAAGCTAAATACCAAATATATAAATAATAAAAATGTACCAGATGGTTGGAAAAATCAGAAAAATGAAAAGAAAGCTATATCACAGATTTATCATTCATTTTTCTGTTCCATATAAGGTTCTTATTAACATTACTACAACTCATTAATAAATAACTTAACTTTATTCATTAAAGAACCAAAATGTATTAAATTAATATTTTAAAATTAGTAAAAAATTTCAAGACAGGGTTTCAGTTGTTAAACTCTTAATATCTTTTGTCTCTGATATCTTGCATCTCATGAATATGTAATCAAACTTACATCTTCATTTAAATACATTCATGTTCATTTCTATTTGACCTTTTCTCATTTCTTTATCCATAACCAAATTTATCCACAGCAATTTCATTTTTCAATTCAAGTGTTAAAATTTTGCACAATAATTTTAAAATGTTGTATAGTATTAAAACAATTCTGCACATTTTTATAAAAATCTTCTACTTCATAACTTGCCATAAACTACCAATCTCCACAACATAAATAATTCTTCTGGGCCTTTATAGCAAAATTCAAATCATAAATCATGATTAATCAATCACACTTCCTAAGATGAGCCTCAGGTCAAAATCTTATTTCTAAATAATAAAGCAATATGCTTTCTAATAATTGAAAAATTGTAATATAAGAAATAAACTTCCTGTAAGACATTAAATAATTTATTTTTACACATTCACAAAAAAATCACATGAATTTAATATTTTGATTCATCACTAGGTCTCATTAACAGATTCAGAAAATACACAAGGAAAACATTTATCTGTACGAAAAATGCAATTTATATGTTTTATTTACATAATTGTGATCAAATATAAACTATTAATCTCATAGTTAATGACTATAAAATTTATAAAATAATGGTAGAATTAAAGAATAAAATAAAGCGATTAGTGAATATATCTCCTGATTGGAATCTCTGCATATTTCTTCATAATGATTGATAATAGTTAAATCAGCTAAAAAAAAATCCATTTCTATATTCATAAATAATTACATGTCAATATTTCAAATCAAGAATATCTTCATCTTTTCTTATGTCTTCATTATTAAGTGTGTCAATTAAACAATAACCTGTTCTGCCAAGTCATATAGTCATCTTCACTTGAAAGTTATACAGAAAAAGTCATTATTTAATGGCAGATTAAATTAGTAATAAAAGATCCCTAACACTCTGTCTTTGGTGATGACCATTGCTTCAGCTGAATATTTAACATGATCCAGAAAATGAAGACCATAATTTATTTTTTCTATCATACTAATAATTGTAAAAGACAATCACCATTCTTAATATATATTCATCCTGCCTTCAATAACCCATCCAATATTTAAAATTAAGATCTAGCAGGCTTCAAAAATGGTTCTTTCTTGATATCAAACTTGGAAAAAAAGCTAATGAGTTAAACAATCTTGCTAGTCAATATTGGTGAGTAAACCATCCATATATCATTAATGTGTGAATAACCATATAATTATAACAATTGCAATAACAAGAATTCATAGAAAAATTATAATAAATTTTCCATGTTTCATTATTTTAAGTCTACAGGAGAAATCAAAGGATCCCCACAAACTCTTTTTTTGCAGCCAAATATTCAAATATTTATTTAGAAGTGGTGGTAACAATAAAATACTTTGAAGGCTGCATTTGTTTAATTAAGTAAAAAATAATGAAGAGTTAGTCTTATTTTTTTATCCATTTTCAGTTTATTTTAGATAAACAAAAAAAGATATTTTCAAAGACAAATGTCTAAAATAATGTCAGATATAATTTGGTGCAGTAGTAATGTCATATTATGGAATTCAAAGACCATAAATTGTGATTATTTCTGTCAATTCTAGGCTCAATCAATAACTTATATTTTCCATATTGAATAATAGAATCATATAAAACTATAAACAAACATTGAACAAAGAAAATTAATTTAGGAGAAACAAAGTGATTACAAAAAATAAATAAGGCATGATACTGAAAAAGACATTTATTTCTCAACACAAACTTCAATGACTTTGATAAGGTTGCCTTTGCATTTTTTCAATCCCTTAAAAACAAAAACTTAAAAGATACAACCTATGGTCATAAACACTTATGAAGTACTTTTTCTATTCATTTATCTCCTGACAAAAGTTTCTGAGAAGTTGATGTGACAAATATTTCTTTCCATAAATACAAAATGTTTATTTTATACATATTTGAAGATGTTCTTTTTACTCATTAAAAATGTCCAACAACATACTACTCTTTAATAGTTCAATTCTTTTAGTATAGTTACCATTTTATCTACTAAAAAGAGTCAGTGAACATGAGCATTGATAACTATCTATTGCTTTGCTCTATACTAATAAATACAACTGTCATCTATCATGCATACTATATGTTTATATGAGATCTATTTTCTCATTTTCTTATAATTATTGTGCTTAGTAAAAAAATCCCAAACAATTTAACAAAACTAAGCATGAACATTTAGAACAACAAAATTACAATTAAAAAGAGAATTTAGCTACTCATTAGAAACATAGTCATGCCATGAAATTTCAACACAAATAGCATTCTTAATGATAGTGCCACATACTTGAACAAGTTATATATTAATCAAGTAAAAATATCAAGTGACAATAAAGCAATAGACTAAAATTAAATTTATTTCAAAATTAAAAATTTTTCAACTGAGTATTTTAAGAGACAGAAGTGTAACTTTTACAATCTTATAAAGACAACATCAAGATTTCTTAGAAAATATTTCCCCACTCATAGTCTGCAAGAACAGACTAAAAATATGAAAATATAGTTTATTCAGAAGTATTCCTTGAGAAATCCTGCCAATCATTAATTTTAACAAGATGATGTATCATAACATTATCATAGCAATCATCAGAATGTTTATTGACAGTCTAAAAAAACCAAAGAATATTCATTGATATCACATAACTTCTAACAAGTTTATAATACTGACAAAAGTTATATTTAAGAGTTATTTTTAGATTTCTTTTCAATTAATGACAATCTAAGAGGAGTATAATTTACTTTCAATTAATATTTTTTCGTTTTTAGAGTTGTATATGGAAAAATGTCTTCTTCAGGCAAAAAAAAAAAAAAAACTCTTTCCATTCTCTGATTATGAATTATTCATTCTACAGCAAAGTTTCAACCTTAAAAAAAACCCAGTGAAATTTCCCAAAAAAAAGATTTAGTAATTGATGGATCATTTTATTATAAATAATACAAAAATACAAAAAAATAATTAACTATTTAAACCAGGATTCATACATACTCTCATATAAAGTTAGAACTTATCTCTCAATCAAAAATATGCTACAAAACAATATGTGTAATTGAATAGAAGGGTTAGTTGCTTAGAAGATTATATGATGTTGGAGCACTGGAAATTAATCAAGGGTTTTTTTTTTAATTCCTCAATTACTATTAAAACAATCTAGCAATGTCAAATTAAATACTTATAGTAAAAAGAAAGTGCATTAGTCATAAAACCTAAATATATAATTGCTCTATTCTAAAATAGTGGTTTAAATTACGAATTTCAACAAAAAAGAAGGTCTAATTACTTCTATAACTATTTATAAGAAATATTGACACATAACTTCTCTTTTTTCAAATTAGAAAAGACAAATTTATATTTGAACTATTTGTAAAAAAAAAAAAACCACTTACAATATTTCAATGGGCCAATTCCATTTCTTTATATAAAAGGGAAAAAAATCGGTCGTCTCTAAGCATATTTCTATCAGAAATATATATACACTTTATTATAAAATCAATTAACATGTCTATTAAAATCTTTATACTCACAATCAAATCTGTTGCATCTGTTAAAGATAAGCAATAATGTTTCAGCTTTTTTTGTTAATAAAGCATAAATATTAACTTAAATATGGCTTAGAGTAATCCTTTACCTTTAGCTCTGATCAAATAAAAATAATGAGTATATTCTTTCCGTTACCTATTTGCATAATATTAGGTTAAGAAAATCAGCAACCCATCCAGTAACCTTGCACAGCCTATTACCCATTTCATAGAAAAATGTCTTACCAAAAATTAAAAAAAATAAAGATATTACTACTAAAGAGAATATCGTTAAAAAGAAATGGTCTTAGTGATAGAGAATTGCAAAAAACATTTGGAGTGATTTTCTCCATTTATATTCCAAATCACCTGCAAAATGCTTGAATAATCAATAGATACTAGATAGCAGTGTTTATTAAATGCACATCCATTGCATCTGGATTAAGTTCCTCATTGATGAAGAAAGATCATAAACCAAAATTAGTCTTGTAGTGTAGATTTAAGAGTACTGCCATTTAATGTATTTTGATTACTCACTTTACAATAATGATTCTGTAGTAAAACAAAGAGAATTGTTCCTAAAATAGGATATAACTAGTGATTAGGTGATGATTGTTGGTTTTACAAATTTGGAGTCATTAATTTATTCCATTCATTAGCAAAAATATTTTTAAAATTGTATAACTCAGTAGAATTCATCCTTAAAATATTATTCTGATAAACACTGAGAATATAGCAATTAGATTAAACTATAATGTATAAAAAATAACAAGCAATTGAAATTAAAATAAATAGTTTGAGAAGAAATAGCAGATTATCAATATTATCAACAATTATTATCCCACATACTTATTTTAATAAATGATGTCCTACTCCAATGCCTATAAATTTTGACAGCTTTATCAATAACTTAGTAAATACCCGCTAATGTAATAAGCAACCAGTAATGAAAAGCAAAACAGAGTAACTTATTTTTTTGATATGCTCTAAATGATTGTGATCCTTAACAAATATAATATCATGGGCAAAATCTTTCACATTAGTTAATTAATATTTATTTGCCACAAATGAATCTTGAATAGTTAAGGGATTTTCACTTTATATATATATATATATAAAGTGTAGCTGCTATATATGTTAGATCTAAACATATCAATAATGAAGACTATTAAAAATGAGTCCAAAAATATAGAGAAATAATATTATCATCTAGTGTGTATTGACTATTTTAGAGAAAAAATATTGTTAAAAAGATTCTGATCTAAAGATATAAACAGTTTTAAATAACTAAATTGTTATAAGTAATGACTGTTGTCATATAATATGTCCACATACCATTGATAATGATGAATTTTAAGTGTAGACCTGAGATTATATGATAGCAATAAATTCTAAACTATATTTTACGTAACTGGTTAGACCTAGGTACAATTTCCCATAGATAAAAAGTACTGAAAATATGTCATTGGCAAAATGATCTATAAAATCAGATATTTTTTTGCAGTTTGAATGGTCAATATGTGTATCAAAATTTTGAAGGTCTGAAAACCTTTGAACTTCTTGCAGGTATGCTTTTTCTCTGGAAGAACATAAAAAAATGGAATTTAAATTTATCAAAATATATATTAAGGTGGGATAATGGCCTCGATCTAAAATTAAATTATATTTCATTATATTGATATGAAATTATTAAATGTTGATTCATCTTCTTTTGTCCTCTTTTTTAATCAAGAAAACTATTTTTTTTATTGAGATCAAGATCAGGGCACAAATAGTTGTAAATAACCTTAACTTACTAATCAGTAATTTAAGCATGTAAAAATGCTCACATATGTGCAAGAACTGTAGAAAATTTTATAATTTTTTACAAATTTCCTCAGCTGATAATGTAATTCCTATTAAGATATTATGATTTACATTATGCAAACTTTTCCTTAATTTCATACCTAATAGTTTTTTCTTCTTCTACTTTCAAAACAGATATTAACATCAAAATGAGACAGCAATGTATTACCATTAATATAAATCCCTGTATAGTTTAGTCACTGTTTAACTCTTTTTATGAAAGAAAAGATATAAAACTACAACCTATTCAAGATACTATTTGCTTTTTTGTGTTTTTGATTTAAGTTACCTTCTGCAAGTGAATTGTGTGTTTCTTCCATAAAAAGAGTTGATAATATTCAGTAAAACTATTTCTACTTTTTAAATATAGTCAAATATTTCTTAAACATAGCATTCTGGAAAATTACCAACAAGTTATTTTAAAAAAATAAATTAAAAATTATTCAGACAAAAAATAAAATTCTATGGTCAGTTGCCTGATTTCTTTTAGCCTGTATGAATTTACAATGAATGGGTAAAAGATATATATTCTTGAAATCCGAAAAATTGATAAAACTAAAAAAAAAATTCTGAAACCAGAGATTTGGTTAATGAGGAAATAGCTAAAGAAAGCAACTAAATTACTCCCTGAATTTTGTATTAATATTACAACTCCTCTTCCTCACACACACACACACACAATGAATGAAGGTCTAACCTAATCTACAAGCATTTACTGAATATAGTTGTATCACTATCTTTTCCCCCATCTTGCAAAAGATTCACAAATAAAAACTCATTAAGTAATGTCACTAAAATGTGGCAAGCAATTAATATAAAGGTTAGGGTATAGCACTTCCATGCTGCATATTATTATAGTATGCATTATTACTTTTGACACTAATTTTTAATTAAATAAAATCTGAAATATCAATTTTATTTAAAAATATACAAGTTTATATTTGTTCTGGAATTAAAATCATTAACATTTAACACTCTCACTAAGCATCTGATTTATTTATTGTAATTTATTTACCTTGTTTTTCTCCTTTCTTCTTTTAATAAGAAATCTTTGCTACCAAAATGTTAATGATTATGCTACATTTTTAATACCATTTAGATAATTTTAATTTCTACTTCATAGGATTTGAATTCTGTTTAATTCTAAAAGCTAGCATTTTAAAATTTTGACCACAATAATTATATCGGAGAATGTGATATCTGGTCAGAATCACAGGAAATATTTGGTCTGGCACTCTCTAAAATTAGAAGAAAACTTATCAAATCTATGTGTTTATTGTCTCTCAAATACTTCTTTTAGTTTCCAAAAACTCTTTATCAAGGTATCTGAATGATTTTACATAAAACCATTAGATATTAGTTTTTGATTACATATCTTAGGGCTATTTAAATTAGTGAACTTTTTTTTAATTCTTATTTTATTTTCAAACGATTGTCTTTAAAAAAAAAAAAAAAAAAAACGTAAAAAGTTTTATATTAAAAACATTAAAAGAATAAAATAAACAATGTATATTATACATAAAAATATAATTTATATTAAATATGAGAGCAAATATTGACACTTCGAATACCTTAATTATAATGGTGTTTCTTCATAAAAGTTTTAAATATTAAGTTCATAATAGATCAGTCAGTAATTATATAAAATGATTTATTTTTTAATTTGGTCAAACATTTCTATCATTACAACATTACTAAAGATAACTAATTTTTTTTTCTTTAAATAGAAGTCTATGTTTTCAATTTATCATCTTTTATTATTTTCATTATTGAAGGTCTTAAGAGTTTTAAAAGAGAATAAAGTATTGTTATATAAGGTATTAAAGTAACATTATATTAGCTATTTTGATTAATAGTAAGTGGTCCTTAAATAATTGGAATGAAAATATAAAAGAGGTAGTTTTTTTTTTAAGTTGTAACAAAAACCAAACCAACCTAGATCCCTAAATGAATCTGAAATCACTGTAACTTTATATAGTAAAGAAATAATCCTAAATTAGCATTCTATTTTAAACAGTTTTACCATATTGTAAGATGAAAAAAAAGCTCTCTTTTTAAACCCTCATAATAAATTCAAAATAACTTCAGACATTTAATTTTATGAATTAAAGTTTATTAACAATATAAATATAAATTTTATCAGTCTAACTTAATACTTGTTCCTACCTACCTTGAGCAGATCCATTGTAAAAATAAATAAATATCATAAATACATATTTTATTATATTTAGTTTTGTTTTCAATAAAATTTAACTATTACTAAAATTCAGATTAAAATAAAGTAAAAAAAAATAAAATTTTAGAAATCTGCAGAGTTGCTCAATTTGCCAAATTATTTCATTTTCGCATTACAAATGATATTTTAGTACAACAAGAGTGCTTATATCATTACTAGAGTGACAAACGCATAATTCTTGGTTTTTCAGAATAAAAATTATAGCAAATGTGCTTAGTCTTGCAAACAATTCTATTCTTTAAATAAATGTGTGATACATAGTTTAGTGAAATGAGGAAATAGTGAGCTCTGCAACTCAAAATTCATAGATCACATCTGCAACTCTGTCAGTTCTGAACTTCATATGAATTTCTGAGCTATAAACAATTCAATTATATATATATATATATATATATATATATATATATATATATATATATATATATATATATATATATATATAAGAATTAAGTGATTAAATTTTTCAGGGTTTGAAATATAGTTTTTTAAATTATTTATAAATAGATCAGAGTGGAATTTAATAATGGATTTTAAGATAAGAGATTTTAAAACGTAGAACAAGATGAAAACTCTCCATATCATTATTTTGCATGTTCATTTTTAAAAGTTTGCAAGAATAAAAAAACATTATGGCTAAGTAGTTAATGCAATCATCTATCATTCCCATAATCTTGGATTCAAATGCAGGCAAGATAACATTTGGAAATATTTTCTAGAAATAATCAGGTTTAGGATTAGTTTTTTTTAATTAGCTGTCACAAACACCCCAATAAACTTCCAAAACTGATCAGTAAGTGGGCAGCTAATTATTTTTAGCTACAAGTTTAAAAAATGCTTAAGCCTTCATCATCTGACAATTGGAAAATTTGATAAATAAGGACAATTCATTCCTCTTTGGAATTTCCAATATGTGGAGAATCATTGCTCTGAGACATTTGGATCTGTTTTACTTATTTATTAGCTATATACAATATATATATATATATATATATATATATATATATATATATATATATATATATATATATATATGCAATAACTTATAATACAAAATAAAATACACATATAAAGAAAAAGACAAATACTTTAAGATAAAATGACAGAATATCATAAATCATTACAATAAATGACAAAATTTCAAAAATTCTGCTCTCTACATTGTTTGTTTAACAGAAATCTCAACCACACTACAAGCTGCTAATGCACATAATGATGAAGACATATCATTTGATAGCAAATATTAGTGAAGGGTAATTATAATTTTTTTTTGTTGACTGAGAATCTAAAGATGTCTTGAAAAAGCAAACATGCAAATACTGATTTCATGTACAATACAGCAATGTAGATAAAGCTATCTTTAATTAATTTTTAAAAAATACTCTGAAAACTACCAGCAAATAAAAAATTAAAAAAATAATTTTTTGTAGGAAAAAAAAGATTGCCTTAATATTAATATAATGATAACTGTAACTGTTTTATTAAACATATCTAAGTAAATATAATAAACCAACATTAAAATTAATTAATTATTAATATCATTAAAAATATTTATTATTATTATTTTATATCAATGAATTTATAATTTATGTATAAAGTATTATTAGAAATCTTGGCTCTAAAGGTGGGCTATTTAAATACTGATTTGCCTATCCTTTTTATCTTTTGCCTCACTTTTCATTCAGTATTATTTATTTTATTTATAAAATCAGCATTTTAGGACATGGATCAGTACAAAATTTAAGAGCACAGATCTAAATCATAATAGTAAAGTAAAAATATATACTAATATTAGTATTCAAAAAGCTTTTAAATACTTTTTTAAAATTAATTTATTAAGACAAACTTTTTATCTACTCATTATTTTTCTGTGTCCAAAATTTGCTTTTTTTTTCCGATCGAAAAATCAATATCATATAAGTATATGTTTTTTTTAATAGTTCTATTATTTTCCAAGCAATAATTTTCTTGCTTCAATACTAATAGCTGAAAAAAAAATTGCTGTTAACTGAAAGGAGACACTTTCATTTTCTTGGAAGCCTTAAGAAGAAACTGATATGGATAAATTCCTAATGTCCATTCCATTGTTGTCATTGCAACTGCTGTTATTATGTGATTAGTCATATAGGAAATGAAAAGATAGGTTTTTCATCACTATATAACAACCAGTGTGATGAGTTTATTGGATCATGATTTTTCTTCTCAATTACCTGATAGTTCTTAACTGAAATATTAGTTGAGTTTTCTTGAAGGAAGATGAATGTATATTTAAATAATTTCTCTTTTTTTAATTAGATGTTTACAATTATGATGACAAAAATAAATTACAGCCCTTATTTCAAGAAAATTGTAAAGTCATCAGCTAAAACAGTAGTTGATGGAGTTGAAGAGAAAGGATCTAAAAATTCCCCGATTGCAGACCCAGGTTAACACTTAAGACAACTTTTTATTTAGCTACTTATAATTGTAGTTCACTTTCAATTGAAAAAAAGATTACATGAATTGGAAGAATTGTCTAACAATTAAATAAGACCATATGAGACCTTGTGAAGTTACAAAAAAAGATGAAAAGATAATTGATTTGAAAAGTAAACATGTACTTTACTATAAAGGCACAAATATTGGAATCCCAACTGAAACCAAATTCATTATAAATAAGAAGTAAAAAAAAACATTGTGGAGATTGATGATATATCAAACAAAGTACCAAAGTTAGTTACTAAATTTAAAAAAAGATACCAAATGTTTATAATTATAGTTTACATCCCAACAATGTTTTCTCTGTGAGGAAGAAGTAGAGGATTTTTATATAAACATACAAAGTGATTTTGATCATAGCAAACATTTCAAGATTACCAAGATAAAATTTAATGCTAAAATTGGAAATGATTAAATTCCTTCTTTGAGAAAAAATGTTAAACAGAAAAAGATAAGGGAACCTCCAAATAAAGGTGTAATAGAATTGGATTACATTTCAGTTAACAAAAAATATGTATTTAAAGATTATAATATTTTTAATAGATTCAATATAGGAAGCTATCATTGACTACTGAGATGTAAGATATCTTTTTAATACAAAATTAGAAAAAAACTATTTAAAAATGGCAATATTAACATTTGATATTTCTAATCTTCAGAAACATTCCAATGAATTTAAATTAAAATTTGCAAATTGTTTTTAAAATATTCACAGATTTTTAAAAAAGCAGCAATTCACAAATACATTTTGAAATGAAACAAGGTAATATATGAAGAAAAGAAGAAATATAAGCATATTTAAAAGTGGCCAGTTAAATGGAATTGAATATATGGAGATCTGGAGCTAATATTAAATGAAAATATATACTTATGAATTGACAAGGAAAAGTATAGAAGAAAATAAAAGTTTCAACCAAATTTGCCATTAATATAAATAAAACTAAAGCAATTATGTTTAAATTTGTGCAAAGATAGAGTGACTGTCAATCAAATTGTGTCAATGGTATAAAAAAAAGATCATTGCAACAGTGTTGAGTTTGTTGAGAAACATCTTTATCTTGGTGTTCAACAGATCCATATTGTCATAGAAATGTCATAACAATGTCCTCTGTTATATTACTTATCTAAATTTCTTCCTACTAATGCTCTGTTACTGTTCTAAAATATTCGTATCAAAATATCTAATCCTATGCAATTATAATATGGGCAAAACAAGTAAGGGTGTGTTCTCTCCATTACATGTTTTGCAGAATCAACTTTACTTTATATTGACTAAAAGAAGATTAGATGCAGTTAAAAGGTTTGTTTTTGAAAGATTATATATATACACTAAATCAATTTTATTGTAGAATAATTCTAGAAACATACATAGATTGTATGTCATGATATATTGCTTTATTACCTATAGTACAATCATCTCTCTCTCATGACACATACGTGAATGTACCAGATTTCTGTAAATTACATAATAAAAAAGAATATACATTAGACATTATGTATTCAATATAGTGCATGTCAGTTAGGATTGGCCATAACAATATTACCTATCTCTAGTGATGAAACATGTTAAAGAATCAAATTTAAAAAAAAAAAACAACATATATTATTTTTAGTTTAATATTGATATTTACTTTGTTAACCATGTATTTTTCTAGGGTCTTTATTGGTTTCTGAAAACAATTATTATTGTTAGGAAAGCTGTAACATTTTTTGATTAACTTTAATTAATAAAATATTTTTGTAATAAAATTAAATAAATAAATAAAATAACGTCCTGTTAATGGAAGAAAAGTTATTTCAGCAATAAGAAGATAAAACTATTAATAAAAAGAAAGATGAAATAACAAAATGTATGGAAAAGTTCTACAAAGATTGCATATTAATGAAGAACAAGAAAAATTAAGCACTACAACTGATTATGTTTTCTAAATTGCAAACATTTTAAAAGAAGTGGTATACACAACTAAATCTTTGAAGATTTGAATAACTCCAAGAAATAAAGAAATTATTATTGATATTTTCAAAAAAGCACATGAAAAAATAGAAAAATTATTGACAAAACTATATATCAAATGTTTAAATGATAAATATGTATCAAATGATTGAAAAAATACAGTAGAAATATTAATATTTAAAAACAGTGATAGAGGTGCTATTAAAAACTACAGATATATTAGACATCTATTAATTCTATATAAAATATTTACCAAAATAATTAACCATCATCTTGTCTACATCAAACTTTAAATCCAAATCATCTAAAAGAACAAGTTGGGTTTAAATGTAATTTTGTATAGAGAATCATATCCAAGTATTGATACAAGTTATAAAAAGGACCAGTAGATATGAGTTGCCATTATACATTGTATTTGTAAATTATTAAAAGGCATTTGATTCTATGAACATTTTCACATTGATTAAGGCTTGAATCATCAAAATATAAACCTAAAATATTACCATATTCTGAAAAACATTATCAAAATATAACATAAGTTATTAAATTTTATATAGATTAAATAAAAATGGTATATGACAAAATCAGTTTTGCAAATAATGTTTCAGCATTTCAGGAAATATTGTAAGAGTGATATCAGATGTAAATAAAAAATAGGATAAAACTAAATACTAAAGTAATGTTAAAATGCTTATTCTCAGAAGAAGAAAATTAAAATTGATAATCATGAATTAGAAGAAGATAATAATTACTAATATTTTGACTAGATTTTAATACCGATCAAAACATAATAAATCAAAATATTCATAGAATCAAATTTGAATAGAATACTTTTGATTGACTAAATTAATGTTAGAAAAAAATATGCCTTCCATCTTAAATAGAGGTTTTTAATAAGTGCTTTACTAGTTTTTACTTATGGATGGTCACCAAATAAAAGAGCAATTTAAAGATTTCAGATCACTGAACAAAATATGAAGAGAAGTCTGTTAAGAGAAACAAGAAGAGATTGAAAATGAAATACATGGGTGAAAAAAGAAACAGGCCCATCAAAGAAAAAATTAACAGATAAAAATGGAACTGATCTGAATATATTTCTAAAAAAAGCTGATAGTAAATGAACAGTTTAAGTCTTAAACTGGATCACAGAGGATGGAAAAGTATCTATAAAAAGACCACACGAAAGCCAAATGAATGAAATAAGAAAGTTTGATAGTGTTATTAAAAAAAACTATGGATTAGAGAAACTATATTAAACTTGAAAAGAGCCTCACGCTGCAGAGGATCAATAATAATTGAAAATGATGCTATTAACAAATGATCTGATTCAATATTTTTGCCACAAGGATAAATTTAGTTTTGAAATGACATATAATATTATTACTGCATATACACACACATTATAATCAGTCTGTTTATTATTGAATTATTATACCAAAAATAAAATTTCAGATTTAATAAATCCTAATTATATAATTAATTAAAGTATATATGAAATAAATGTATAATGTTCTTACATCATATTTAAATTTATTTTTTTAAAAAAAAAAATTCTATTCTAGGATTTAAGGTTGAAAACAATCCATTCAAATAATGACTTCAATTATCTAAAAACCCTCTAGATTCTATCAGCTAGAAGGAGATTAAACTTAAATTTCAATTAAAAGGCTTTTTAAAAAGAATTAAAAACAATATTTGATAGAAAAAAATATATTTCTTATAATTAACTAATCACTATAATTAATAATAATCCTAATTTTTTAAAACATATATAATACAGAGACTTCAGACCACTCAAAAAAGTATGGAGAGATGCATGTTGGGAGTAACAAGAAAGGATCGAAAACGCAATGTATGGGTAAGAGAACAAACAGGTGTTACTGACCTCATTGAAAAAAATAAAAGATTGAAGTGGAGTTGGGCTGGACATATTGTTAGAAAAGATGATAACAGATGGACAATTGAAATTTTAAATGGGATTCAAAGAGATTGTAAAAGACCCAGAAAGAGACCACACGTGAGATGGATGGATGAAATAAGAAAGTGTGCAGGGGTGATGTGGAGAAGAGAAGCTAAAGATAGGAAAAGATGGATTGAACTTGGAGAGACTTTCATCCTGCAGTGGATTGATAATGGTTGATGATGATGATATAATTACTATAATATTAAAATTCTATATATGGATATTCTTTTTTTAAAAAAAAATAGGTGTGCAATGTTTTGAAATATAAAATTTAAGTTTAAATTTATATTTTCTTCCAAGAATTACCATTAAATTATCATTATCTAGACCTTTAATAAGATTTGTTTTATTTTTCTGTGACTATCATGTGACCTCTTGAGAAATCTCTGTAGAAATATATATAATCATTCATGCTATAAAAATGCTATGCATGCAATAAAAAATTTAAAATAATAGAATTATTATTATTTATTTATTACTCCACATAGGATATACATTAACTGATTACAAATTCATTTCTTTTTGCATGAATGTATATTGATTTTCTTTGATTAGAACATTAATTAAACGTAGATAAATGTTAATAATAAAAATATTCATTAATCTTTATTAACTTGCCTACTATTTCTATCTTACTTACTATTTTAACTGTCATTTAAAAAAAAAATGTTTTTCTATGTTCAAGTTTTATTTTAAGTCTATTGTATTATAGTAGTTTATAATAGTTTTCCCATTTTACAAATTGAAATAATTTGCTGATAAAACAAGTGTAAAAATAAATGTTATAAACAGCAATCTATATTGTTGTTGTCTAATATATATAATAATAAAAAGAAAACATAAATAAATAGATAAAAGAACTCAATGGAAAATGAAAAAAAAAGATAAAAAATAATCAATAGATGAAAAAGATTACACTTAATTATGGCATATCAAATTTGATAACTTTGTTTAAATTCACTGCAGGGTTCCAACAATTTGAGACAGTAATTTCACTACTAATAAATAATACATTTCAATTAATTTCATCCAGATATGTGAAAATAATGCTTAATATACCAAAAAATAAAATAGTCCAATATACATTTCATCGTTCTACTATTATAATAAGACATTAATAATCAATGATGTTTCTAAATGCCATTAAAAGAGAGTATTCATACAATACTGATGCCATAACTTGTTAACTCTTGTTCAGAAAATATATTTAGATTTTTGGACTCTATACTAACTATGTAGAAACACAAATATGAATGAAATTTTTTTTAAAATTTTTTCAAAATAAGGCAGTGTTCCCAAAACAAGCAATAAAACAACAGAATGGATTTTCTAAAACAAAAGTTAAAAAATCAGTAAACAAAAAAAATGGTTTCATGAATGAGAGCATTTAATATCTATATTAACTCATTATTTCACAAAGATATAAGATATTAATTACATAAAGTCAAATCCTGAATTATAAAATATGACAATAAATGGCTCACATGACAAATTTTAAGAAAATTCCCCATCATGCTTCAAATCCCAACATCACCAATTACAAATCAGAATAGGATTTGAAATTACATTATGCGGATTTCACTTGCTTTATTTCAAAAAAGCTGAAACACAGACAACTATTAAATGTGATGCTCTTTATAGGTGACTTACAATGTTTATCCCATCAAACATTCGAGACTGCTAAGAGCATCAATTTATGATCTTAATGACAAAAATATGTTTTGAAATTTTAGTGGAATTTTTTAAGATTAGAAATGCCTTTTTTGGGAATTATTAGTTTTAGTTCTAAATAAAATACTGGATATTAGAAGTTACTGGGAATAAAAATATCCCAATAAAAAAAAACTGTTTGGAGGCAATCACAAACAAGAAAAGAGAGTACACTCTTATTGTGCAAAGATAAAAAGTGCTGGTAAGCTTGCATTGTATTTTATTTTCATTAAGAGAACAAAAATAATGTTTTATAAAACTGTTAGGTCTTCATTCCTAAATAAATATGTGCCATTTATAATTAAATTTTATTAGGTTTTAGTTGCTTTTTAATAGCAACTTATACAAAACTATTGATATGAGAGAAAACAAGTGTAAAGATCAGTCAAAGCTAATGGTTTTTTTTGTTTTTTTTTTTTTATTAATTATAAGTTTAATTTTGAAATTTTAAAGAGGCTTTTCATTATTTAATATTATTTTTTTAAAAAACGTGAAAATATTAATTTTTGAAAGAATTATTATTTATTCATTCAAAAACATTTTTAAGAGTCATTTACCTTTGTATATTTCTAGTTATTAATGTTTTTTAGATATACAAATAAATGAAAGAAGAAAATATCACGTTAATTATTCCAAAAATACAATCCAAAGAATTTTAAAAAACAAAAGACAGTATGTCTTTCAATTATATCACCCAAGAGATTAATAAGCACACGCATAATTATATTCTAAATAGATTAAAATTATAATCAATTTCTTTTTCTTACACACCTTACCATTAATATATATATATATTAATGCTATTTATTTTATGAAATTCACAATTATAAAAATGTTATTTATTTTATAAAATTGACAATTGTTATGGTATTGCCTTTTGTACAATTAAAATATACAAATATAATCTATTCAGTAAAAATTATTCCTTTTTTATAAAAATTTCACCAATTAAATTAAATATGCACTGACACAACAAATTATGTAAAGAGTTTATTACAGAGCTGTATGTCTGTATGTATAATATTATGAATTAGAACATTTAAGTCTCTTCATTTTATTATAGTGGATTGAATAATATTAATTTAAAATTTCTGAATGACTTGTAAAAAAAAATAACTTAAAACAGCAGTTAAAATTTAATTCAAAAAAATTAAAATATATTTGATAAAAGTGACTGGCTAAATAACCCATTTTCATACTTTGAATATACTATATTTAATTATATATATATATATATTGTAATGGTCATATATATATAGCAGAAATATGTGATTGCTTTATAATGTTAAATATATTAAAAACCTTGACTTATTTTTCAACTATAATTGTTCATTGAGAGTTATCAAAGTAGAACTGAAATTATTCTAATTCCTCTATTATTTGTAAGCCCTTCTATCTCTTCATCTCATTTTTTTCTATTGTTTCCTTAAACATCTTTAGGCTTATTATAAATGTCAATTCAACCATTGCTTAGACAATTACATTTTTAATATTTTTAACGTCTGACTAAGATAACATCACAATATGACTCACCAATCTCATTTTGTATTTTACTTTTAGTACGATGTTTCTATCATTTAATATTTAAATTTCTACAAGTTTCACCCATACTTACTGTAAACTTCAGCAGCATAAATAAAAAAACAAATCATGACAGTCAATAGCATTAAAAATTCTTGGATTTAGTTTTAAAACTTTTGTTTTTTGTAATTTTATTATAAGTATTTACAGTTCTATCAGTTTTAACATTATAACATTTCTGGTATAAGCATTATTTGAAACTTTACTATGCAGGAAAGTAAAACTGAATATATTTATATAGTTCGTATGTATGTATGTTTTCTACCTGAAGGACGGTTGAAGAAATAAGCAAAAGGGTCTTACAATCAGGTCATAACAATTGATTATTATTATAAGTAATTTTTGTTTTGCTTGCAATCATCTTAGTATAATTTATTTGAGTAGTTCAAATCAGAATGTATTTGCATCATTCAAATAATGCAATAATGTTGATTTGATCACTCATTGTTTTAAAGTTGGGCTTATTTATTTCCACAGTTCATCATCATCATCATCATCATCATCATCATCATCATCATCATCATCATCATAATAATAATAATAATAATAATAATTACAATTACTATTATTGTTATTATCACCATCATATATAAGTCATGTAATCAGAATCTTCAGAATGCAGTATTGTATTATAGTAAATATTTCCAAAATTTATTAATTAAAGTGATAATAATCAAACAATGAAAATTTCAAGCATTACAATTATATCTATACAAACTTTGTTCATATGCACATGTTTATAAAAACAATATAAAAGTTTTCTCTTATTAACCTCGCTAGTGCTAAAACATTTACAGTAATTACTGAGATCAATAACTGTCATTTCATATTACTTTTATTCCACATCTCTATTGTAATGGTCATACTGTGTATAAGTTCACTCAGGTCATCATTTGTATAATAATTAAAAAAAGATTATATAGTAATAATCAGCTTATTTATAATTCATGGGTCCTTCCATGAAGACATTGTTATTTAGTCTGTCAAATGGACTGCTTCACATAAAATGTAACCCATGTATTTCAATTTCTACAGTTTACAACACCTAATATCTAATCCAATATTTTAAAACATGATATTCTAAAGACCAATTACCAGACAATGACACTTGTATATAGGATGTAATGATAGACATAGAATGCATAATAGAAAATAAAAACTAAATGAAATGTTAAATTTAAGAAAACAGTATATTAATCAATTAGTAACAAACATGATAATATAACAAAATTTAAACAGTTTAATTTTTCTTAAGACATTCAATATTTAATAACTGATGATAGAAAAAGAGTCCAAATATAAATACACCACATATCTATACATTGCAAAAGTAAGTAATTGATGTTCAGCCGATAGTTATTTTTATATGGATTTATGCAAAAATCAATAGAACACCACCGAAAAACAATAGAAGTAATAAGTATGGTTTTATCAACTAGCAATTAGATATCATTCTTTGTGACTGTATTTAAAAAAGGCATAATAGTTTTAAAAAAAAACAATTAATGATAGTCATTGCTGCATGCACATACATAAGTGTGTAAATAATTATAAATCAAGCACATATTTAAAAAATGCTATAATTATGATCTTCACCATCATCAAAATTCAACTATTATCAATGCACTGAAAAGTGACAGTCTCTCCAAGTTCAATCTATCTTCAATCTCTAGTCTATCTTCTCTACATTATCCCAACACACTTCATTAATTCACCCACTCATCTCACATGTGGTCTTTTTTAGATATTTTACAATCTCTTGGAATCAAGTTCAAATTGCAACTGTCCATCTATTATCATCTTTTCTAACAATATACCCAGCTCAACTCCACTCCAGTCTCTTAATTCTTTCAATGATGTCAATAACACTTTTCTCTCTCACCCATGTATTTTGTTTTCAATCTCTTCTTCTTATTCCTAACATGCATCTCTCCATACTTCAGTGAATGGTCTGTATTCTCTGTATTGCTCTTTTGTTAAGTATCAAAGTCACAAATCCATAAGTAAGGACTGGTAAACACATTAAAAACCTTTTTTTTTCAAATACATAGGCATATTTCCTTTTAATATTAAGTTATTTAGATCACAAACACTCCAACCAAGTTTAATTGTATGATTAATTTCATCCATTATGTTTTTAATTGTAGTAATAATTTCAGCAAGGTATTTGTAATTGTTAACTTCTTTTAACTTATTATTATGAATCTGTATTTTCAACTTTTGAAAAAATGCATTGAACATTACTTTAGTCTTTTAAACATTTATTTTTAATCATATTTACTTACTTACTTTTATCTGATAACGCTTGTAACATTTCTTGAATCTCTAAAACATTATTTGCAAGAACAACTACATCATCTGCAAAATCTAGATGAATTAAATAATCTCCATATACTTTTGCTCCCTTCCCCATTTTAATCCACAAAATATTTCTTGCAAAATGACTGTAGAAAGTTTTGGAAAAATGGAGTCACTTGATTGTGCACTCTTCTCAATGATAATCTTTAAAATATTATCATATAATGTAATTATTGCTATTGCATTTTTATAAATATTTTTCAGAATATGACAAGATCCTGGTTCTATATCTTGATGATATCTTGATCATTTACTGCTTTGCTCTCTGAAGAAATGCTTATAGAATCAAATGCCTTTTTGTAATCTACAAATCCCAAAAAAATGGCAACTCATATTCATTGGTCCTTTCTATAACTTCTCTCAATACTTAAATATGATCAACTGTACTAAAACCACTTTTAAATCCAACTTGTTCTTTTGGTTGGTTAAAATTCAAAGTTCACTGTAGATGAGTTGTAATTATTTTGGTAAAAAAATTGTATAGAACTGTTAAAAGACTGATAGGTCTATAATTTCTAATGTTTTCTTTACCATCTTTTTTAAATGATTAATATTAATACTGCATTATTTCAATGATCTGACACACCTTTATCATTTAAACATTTGGTATATAACTTTGACAAAAAAAAATTATTTCTTCATCTGCTTCTTTTAAGATATTGATTATAATTCCATCATTACCTGGAGTTTTTCCCTTCTTCATAAATTTAACTGCATATCTTACTTCCTCATTTCAAATCTGGGCAATTCAAAAGCTATAGTAGTTGTAGGACATACTTTTCCTAGTTTTTTATTGCTATATAATTCTTAATAGAACTCTTTTACACATTTCATAAGTTTATCTCTGTTTTTAGGAATAGTTCCCCTTTTTTCCTATTGCAAATATTAGTTTCCTATCAATACCAAGATTTTATTTTTTTCTACAGCTTTCCTTGCTAGTTTAAAATTATACTTTCTTATATCATTATCAACTCTTTTTTTTTGCACCACTTTGCAAAATTTGAGCTATTCAATCCTTATTAATGCATCATTTTTATATATTCCTTTTCTTCATAAATTGTCTTGTCTCAGAAGACATTTGACTGGTAAATTGCTGTTTTTTATACCAGTTATCTTTTTTGTAGTTTTTTGTTCAAATCTGAAATATATTCATAATCTATTAATATTTAAAAATGATTTGAAATTCTAATTTAAATTCATTGGAATATTTCTGAAGATTAGGAAGATCAATTGCAAATACTGTTTTTTTTTTTTAATAATTTTTTTCTCACTAGTTTTGCATTAATATTGAAACGGAAATCTCCAATCCCTTTCCGTTTCACCATCAACCTAATGACCTACTTGTCTAAACTAATTTCGAACCTATTTTAAATGTAAAAATGTAATATATAAGTCGAGCGGGAAAACTTTGCTACAATGGCCGCTTGAGTTGCATCATCCATTTACATACGAAAACACGCTATAATTAGACAGGTTTGATAAAATTATAGCGGAGAAATGCTCATAAATTATTATAAAATGTTTTATCAATTTTCAGTCAATTCTTAATTATATTCGCTATAATATTCGTATGTGGATGGATAATTTAAACCTTGGAATAGCGGCAAAATGATTTATATATATATATTTAAGTTAAAATAAAAAAGATATACTATAATGTAAAATGTTTTCTTTAAAATATATATTTAACGGCTTTCTGATTTAAGGTTTTACATATATAATTGAAACTAAAGTATTTTCTTTAAATTTGCTTTTTTTTAAACAAATAATTTGGTAAAAACAAATATGTTAAAAGTTATTTATTTCAGTAAAATAGAAATCCGTTTATAATTAAAAATGAGAATTTTTGTAAACAAGATATCAATTAGTGACACACCCGGGTAAAAAAGTAAAATCTGTTTTCTGATTGATTTTTGTTTGCAACAAAAGACTTTTTCATTAAATCAGAATACCGTTCCTTCTGCTAGGTAATAACACCTGAAAAGGAATTTAATTAATGAAAATGAATCAAATTATATAGTTTATATATTTTGATACATTTTTTAAAGGAAATTAAATATAACACCTCGGAGATTTTATCAGTTGTTGTAGAAATTGAATTATATTATTTTGCTTTAATTAAAAGTCAATTGGTCCCGAGGCTTACGAAATTCCAGAAAGGTGTTAAAGTTTAGTAGAAGGATATAAATAGGCTTTATTTTAAGCGGGAAGGGAGAATCCATCTTACTTTTGAAGAGAGTCAACAGGAGAAGTTTTATTATTGTTCAACCTTAACATGTCTGGCTAAAGTCAGGCAAAATTTTGCTGCTTTCCCGTGATGGAACGCCTAGTTCAATCCATCAAATGCCAAAGAAACAACCAAGCTTACACCAACTAAATTTGAAGATGCCATAAGCCGTAAAAATAATTTGCCCTCGTTCCGATTTCAATCCAGCTAAAGAAACACTATTTTAAAAAATCGTCTCCCAACAAAATTGAAGATGCCATAAGCCGCCAAAGAAGTCACCTTCGTTTCCAGCTCGAATCTCTCCTTAGCTACAGAACTATTTTAGTATTATTTAAAATCACAGAGCTCTGTGTGCATTTCAAAAACATTCATTATTTCTTCAAAAACAGGTTAGCTAACCATATTATTGAAATTTCTATCTAAATTGTTTTCGAAATAATATTTAAATGAAATACTTTTTGCTAATACAATAGTGTAAACTGTCTAAATTGTTTCCTAAAATATTTTAATTCTATAAATGAAATACTTTTGCTAAATTTCTGTTAATTAATGTTTTGCTATATAATTTAATCACTGCAATTATATTTTGCTTTTCTTTTGCTTATTTTATTTATTATTAGTTATGCCTATGTTTCGAAACGGTGTGCATTTAATTATTAAAATGTTTTTAAAGATATGAATTTAAAATCTCCGTATTATTATTTATA
This sequence comes from Epiperipatus broadwayi, assembly GCA_028023455.1. Classification (NCBI taxonomy): domain Eukaryota; kingdom Metazoa; phylum Onychophora; class Udeonychophora; order Euonychophora; family Peripatidae; genus Epiperipatus; species Epiperipatus broadwayi. The sequence continues at coordinate 387,583 of JAQFVV010012405.1, read as the reverse complement.
TAGCGTCATTTTGTGCGCTGTTTCGAAACCCAAATTCATATTTTTGTCATTTAGTAAATTAATTAATATAAATATAAAATGTGGCTTTTCAACCTTTATTTATTATGTTACTAAAGATTAAACTAGCCTGGAGTGCAATCATAAGTATATTTTTTTAGTTAAGTATTCGTAAGTCCCCTATTTAAATATACTTTCCCCCCTTTTAAAAGTTTAGTAGTTATAGATAACTAAAGAGATTGAATGGGATAAAGTAAAGTTTGTATCTATATATTCCTGTCAGTAGCATATCGTATTTCTCATGCTACAGAAGAGTTGGCTCTTTTGATCAAGCTGATGATCTAGTGTTCATTTAATATATGATCTTTAATTTATAATATCCTTCGGCTTGGCGGATGTGGGATTTATTAATATTTTCTCGTTGTGCTGTTTTATATATAAGATGGAGCCACGGCGTTGCCAGCACATCTTCTCTTATGGGTAGTGCAGTAGCGAAGTCTGAGCTACGGGCCAGATTAGCACGTAAGTCCCCCGCCTCTGAACCAAATAAAGGTTCCCCATTAGCAGCATGACGACCGGTTCTTGGGTAAACCGTTGTTTGTCACAAAAACCCTAAAACTATTCTTCCATCCGCAGAGCCACTTTATTATTATACTTTACTTGTGCCTAGTGTATTAGTAAAATCATTATAGCCAACTCTTCCCTCCATAATATGCAATCTTCGGCATTGAACCGAAGCATTCTTGAAAACCCGTTCGATCTTAAGCTATCTGGGATGCTTTATAAGCCCATAGTTAATATATAAATTGATTATAGTCAGATGTATTAAGTTTCACTCCAGACTTGGTTTGATTTTACGTAAAAGAGCCACTCGAACTGATTATCAAAGGACATAACAAATAAGTTAATGTAGTGATTAGTTGTATAGCAGGATATTTGGCTCCATTGAATCATAGCCACAAACCTATTTTGCCAACAACAATTGTCAATAAATATATTTTAATTCATCATATATCAGTTTCTGTCTCATTATTAAATCAATCCAATTCACTAATTGCCCATAAGTATTCATTAGTAAAGCCCCTATTATTTAAATATGTTAGATTTTATCTGTGGAATGTCTAGTATTTACGTTGTTTATATATATGTTTAAGTCCATGAGTCTTATTGTTTTCTCCGATTTGCTAGTGGGCCGGATGAAGAATTAAATCTCGTGTGCTACCATTGTTATGTTATCCATTGGGTGTTAGATCTGGTGCTTGGAGAGTGGGTTCGAATCCAGGCTGGTCCCTGACCTAAATCTCGGGATTGACTGGGTTTGAAGTACATTTTGTGAGTTCCAGCTCGTGTTAGATGGATAAGCATGTTTTGACTGGCACAATATGTATCTTACATCTTACTAATTGATAATCATTTCCAGTGTTGAATTTATTAAAAACATTACAATATTGAATTTATTATTAGTCAAAATATAATCCAATTCTGCTGTACCTTCATTTGGATGTTTCCATCTCCATTTAACATTTTTCTCAAAAAACAAATTCATAATATAAAGTTTCTCTTTTTCTGCAAACACCCCAAATTTATGTCCTCTCTCATTTCTATCACTATACCCAAATTTACCTGCAGCACTTTCATATTTCAATTGTTTACCAATTCTAATATTATATTCTCACATGACAATTTAAAAAAGTTCTTTAGTCTGATAAAAAGTTTTTGGACATCCATATAAAAATGCTCTACTTCTTCATCATAATGAGAACATTTTGGGGCATAAACTTGAATTATCTGCATAAATATCTGCTATTAAGTTGAATAACTAATTTTGCCACTTTGTCTGATACACCACCAATTTCCACAATATTATTCTTCCATTTCTTATTTATAATGAATCCACTTCACTTGTACTTCCAATGTTGTTCCTTTGTAGAGCAGTACATGTTCACTTTTTAAATCAATTGTCTCTTCAACTTTTCTTCTAACTTCACAACATCAAATAATGTCCCATTTAATATGAGATCATTCACCTTCCAATTCTTGAAATCTTCCTTCACTTTAAGGTGATCTGCAGTTGTAAGTACCTGAGTAAAAAGTCATCATCAAATAACAGCCCAGGTCTGCAATCAGAAAATGCTTAGCATTCTCCGTCTTGGGTCATCAACTGCTGCCTTGGCTGGTGACTTTATAACCTGCTGGGAATAAGGGCTATGATTTACTTTTGTCTAATTATAAATATCTACTATAAGAAAAAAATTTCATTCACACACATACATTCATTCATTCTGCCTTCAAAAAATCTCATAATATTTCAGTTAAGAAAGATCATGGTGTTTCTTGATCTTAAACTCAGAGGTAGAAAACCAATAAATTCATCATTCTGGCTAATGCATGTTGCTGTTCAGACCATCCATGTTAATATACTATATGAATAATCACATAGTCATAACAGCTGCAACAAAAATATGGAGTAGACATTAGGAATTTGCCCTGCTTGGTCCCTTTAAGGCTTCCAAGAGGAATCAAAGAATCTCCTTTCAGTTAATAGCAAATTCCTTTCTGCAGCAAGGATTATGATATCAGGGTTTATAACCATAAATGCCAAGGGCCATTATGTGATATGAGTATAATGACCATCAATAAATTGTTATCGTCATGAAACATGTAAACACAGTACAGTGGGTGAGCCATTAAATGTGATCCTTTTAATGCCTTTTTAAACAGTTCTAAAGAGCATTATAATGCTTTCCAGATACATACCCCATATATCATTACGCTTATAGCTAACAGGATAGCAATCAATCTTGTCGATTATATTTGTACACATATAAAATCTATTCTGGTGTTAAATAACTTCACTGGAATAACATACAATAATGATTAATAAACTTATTAATTTATTAGAAATAAAAAGAATAATAATAAAAATGAAACTAAATGATGAAAAGTATTTCAATAACACAGATTACTTCCAATTTTGACTTATTTACAAATGACACATGTTTCTTTAACATTGTTTAAATTGAAGATTATTGATATAAAAACTGCAAGTCATCTTAAATATGTTGCATTTACATATATAAAGCCTTATTCAAATGAGTTTAGGAATATAAAATATTTCAATTATTACTTTAAATTTTATACATATATATATATATATTGTGCCCTTTTGTATGGGTCTCCATAAATTGTTGTATCCATCTAATTAAAAAATTTTAAATTTAAGATATATTTAGTTATATGATTTTAATTTTGTTTATAACAATCTTTTAAAAAGTGTAATTAAAGTAATTCATGAGTATTTGATATGTGAAAATTGTGCTGAGGTTTGAGAGAGACATTTCAATGGGAATGATAATAGTATATGGTTGGGAAAACTGGCCATAAGCAATACTGCATTAATAAATTTAATAAATAAATGTTTAAAGTTAAAGTTTTAAAAGACAAGTTAAAATTAAATGCATATATTTATTGTTGATAAAAATTAATATTTAATAAATGAATATAAATATTTTAATTATTAGTAATACATAATAGAAGATTAATATTTGATTTTAATAATATCGAATTATTATTTTAAAAGCTGTTGTAATATATTATTTATTTTAAAAATATTTATTTTTAAAAAATGTATTGTTAGTTTATTTTTAGATTATTACAAGCGTCTGTAGCTCTGTTGAAAAACAGATGTTAATTAAAACACGTACACACATGCTTGGGAGTATTTTAGTAAAGTTGCAAAGCTATTTTAAAAATTCTGTTATAAAATTTATAAATATTATATTTGCTATCATGAGATAAAAGTAAAAATAATTAATGTGAAATATTAAATCTGATTTTTAAAATACTGTTTAAAAAACATAACGAATAAAAATAGACTTAGTTTGTTTATAAAAAATAATTTTATAAAAGTTAAACGTAAAAGTTAAGTAAGAAAGTATATTTTTAAAAAAATGTTTAATAGATCTAAATAAATGATGAATATTAATTTAAGAATTTAATAATGTGATAAATAATAAATATTAAATAAGTCATTATTTATTTTTAATTCTGTCTTGTTGGTGAAATATGTAAATAAGCTAGCAAGTCAATTGTTTAATTCACCAATCAAGTGGGAGTTTTCTTCCGGTATAAAACCAAGGTTCAATTGTTAGGAGGTGACTTGTGATTGAAATTCTTGAAGTAAAGAGTGCTATTAAAAAATAGCTAAGTGATTATAGACGCTCTTAAAATCGTTTTAAAATTATTAGAGAGTAGTTTTAAAAAATAATTTATAAAAGTTACCGATGAATATGCAGTGTTAATTTGTTATAGTTCCCTATTGATCGTTTCCTATTAATGCTCAATTTACTATCAAATAATCATGAGGACATCGTGTGAGGATAAAATGTATTGGAGACTTTATACTGAAAATTTAACAAACGCTGGATTGACTAGCAGAGTTATTAGATGCCTAACAGTAATACGTTGGACTTTGTATAAATTTAAAAGCTAATAGTAGTTAATTTTTATAAAATAGATATTTAAAAAAATGAGAAATACTTCTTTATGAAGCAAGTATTTGTAAATTCTAAATTTAAATATATATCTTGGTAAAGATATAATATATAACAGTAATTGTATAAATATTTGCCTTGTTAAGTCTTTATGGTATAAAAGACTAAATTCTGACAATTTTAAAAAGGCAAATAAATTGGAAATTTAATAAGTAAAGAAATACTTATAAGTAAAATTATTGTATTATTAGAGTCTAAACGCTGGTCGTACAAAAGACTTTAAAAATAAACTTACCTAAATATCTGTTACGGAATGCGCAAATCAACTCTACATGGATATCCAAATCAATTAAAAATAATTAAATCAGAACTTTGTAAATTATAGACTAATTCTAAAAATAATAACTTTTAAATAATATTTTTTTCTTTAAAAGAAGTGAACCTGGATCCATAAACTATTTTAATTTTATTTTTGTTTTTCTGATGGAACTGACTTTATTTTTTTATTTATTTTTAAAAAAAGAACGTTTTCATTTATTCCATAAAAAACTTTTAAAGACACGTGATGTACCGGAAAAGGAAGTAATGTTTGGTGAAAACTTGTGCCTAGGAAAAAGAACAATGATAACTGGAAGAAGCCACCATTGGATGTGATGTAATATGTCTTATTTATTAACTAACATAAATATTTCATTAATTATTGATTTATTAAAGATAGGAAAGGTACATTTACATTTTTTTTAAATAATAACTAAATACTAATATAACTTTTTATTGCATAAAGTTTATTTTATAATTATACAACACATAATATTTTAAAGAATAATTGTTGAGTGTAAATGTGAAATTATTTTTGTAAAACTGGAATCCTGGAGGACATCGTGATGGACTGTACATTGAAGTGTTATTTATGGTAAAATTGTGTAATAATAATAATAATTTGATGTATTTACTATGTTTTCTTTAGATCAACCAAATGTTATATGATTATTGAATGAATGTATTAATGTTTAAATAATATACACGCACAAGACTAATAATAGCAGTTTTATTTTAATATGCATATTTTAAATTGATGACGTAAATTTAGTACAACGTAATATGAGAACCTAGAAATAATTATATGATTCTTTCGTGAATGAATTTCAATGTCTCTGTTCCAATATTAGAAATTAGATTTATTATACTAGTGTAAGTTATTTATTTTTTTTCTTTTAAGTTAGTAAGAAGTATATAAGGTCTATATTTTATTTTATTTTTATTAGATGAGTTACGTTAATTTTACATAGAAATTTATATTTTTTGATTGAAGGCTTATTGTAAATAGATGATGAGGTATAGGAGAGTTTAGATCGTTATTATTTTTGTTTTTTTAAAATTGGTCATTTGTTTTACTGAAATTAAATAGGGTTAAAATAACTTTTGTAGGTAGTAGTTTTATAAAGGAATAAGAATAACAAGTAAAAGTGTAATATTTTTGAAATGGAAAAGAATCATAGAATTTTTATTTAACATAATACTTTGTCAAATTTAAAATTGTTGAATAATTTTAAATGTTATTTTTAAAAAAAGTACATATACGTATTGCATATTTTAATAAGACATGTAGTATGACATTATATCGGAATGAAATAAACAGTGATAGTCAATAATTGTTATTATACTACAAAGTTATATCAGTTGATACATTAATTAATATTTGAGTCATACTGATAATAAATGTAATACAGCCTTATACATTATAATATAAATAACAGTAGGACTTATGTGAAATAGCATTTTTTTTTTAAATTATTAAAGTTTGTTTATTTACATACATGCTACATGAATGATATCTTACATAAAACCTTTTCTTATATTAATTGATAACAAGTAATGTTTATTAAAATTGAAGTCATAAATTTAATTGAATATTATTGATAGAAAATTTCAGAAATGTATAAATTATCTACTTATAGTTATGGAAATAATAACAGTGTAAAAATCTTGTATTATTATTTTTCTTATTTTTTATTTTCTTTAGTTCCATTTAAATGTAAATAGTGTAAATAAATTATTTGTTAAAGTTAATGTAAATAAATTTGTTAAGTTGTTTAAAAGATGTGTTGAATTCATTATTTTACACCACAGCATTTGACAACAGATAATTTGAATAAACATAATATTTGCACAATATGAATTTATTATTTTATTATTTGAGTAAGAAACACAATATTTTCTTAATATAATTTATAGAAATTGATTGACATTAACATATGATATTACAATGGTTATAAAATAATTATAATGCACAGTATAAGAAGATAATACTATTTATTGCCACAGATTATTAAATTATAAGATTTTGGTCTATTTTAAAATTAAGATACTATATGGAAATGAAAGACATGCGTATGATTTATTTATTTTCTTAATGATTAAAAGTATAACCCAATAGATAAGATTAAGATATACCCTAAAGATTATTATTGTTAGTGATTATTATTAGAATAAGTTAGGTGTATTTAGGTTTGATATTAAATCCCTTATCATTCCTATCTACATGAATTATTATTACTTTAAGATAATTAGAAGAACCTGAGATCATTTTAATTATAGTTCCTTAACAAAAGATTGAGATTTATTTATCTATTATTATTAAAGATATTTCATTTATAAAAGTCATAAGAGTGCTGTAGAGTTAGTAATGAGATAATTAGAAGTATTAGTATTCTTATGCCATTGAGACAGTGTCTTGGAGAGACATTGACTCAATGTAAATCTGATTACCAATTGTAACTTCACTTCACAGTCTCATGATTTTAATTCAATATTTATTTAATTAGTATATAATATTGAACTATATTAATTTTTGATAAGTTTGTAATAAATCTAATAAGTTATAATATTATAAAAATATATTAAAGATAGTTGTACATATTTTAGCCGAGCATAATAATTTGATTGAGCTAGTCATATTTTAAATTATATCATATATCGAGAAGTGAGGGTACAATATATATATATATGAGCTTGTAATATAAAAGAGTATTTATTAATTCTTATTTTATTATGACTATTTTGATTAACCATAAAATATGTATTACCACTATACTGAATCACTATACTAATCTCTTATTATTATTAATATTATTTTTTATTTTATTCCCTTTTATTAATATTTGTAAGATTATTTATTATATAAATAGGATAATCATTAACAGGTCTCTTTTGTAATTATTTCAGTTTCACTTTATAATATTCTATTACTTGAAAAAAATTAATTACTCTAATTATATAATTTGTAATTATATTGGAAAGAAAATATAATTAATTACAAATTATATAATTTAAAAAATATATAATTACAAACAATATAATTACAGCAATAAATATTTATTCAAGTGTGGAATATTGCAAAATGAAATAATTAAAAAATAAGCATATTAAACATTATCCTATTTATATAATATGATTAGAAATATCAATAGAATAAAAAAAAAATTAATAAGAAGAGATCAATAAAAATGAATTATACAAGTTTTATGGCTAATAGAAAGGTAATTATAGTACAATTAAATAATAAAAAATATTGGTAAAAAATATATGCATAACTTTAAAATAAATTAAATGTAAGAATAGATAGTTTACATTTACATCATGAAAGTAATAGACATAACAAATTTTAACATTAGAAAGATTGAGAATATATATTTAATAAGACATTGATTAAAAAACTATATAATAAACAATTCACACCTACTCTTAATAAAAAATTAATTAGTAATTTTACTGTATTATACATGTTTCCTATCAAAATAGGATTGAATTATAAAAAAAAAAAAACTATAACAAATTACATAATAATTATATGAGATTTTTAAAAATAATTATGTATTGATAATGCAAATATATAGATTTTTAATCAATTTTATGAAATAATGTTTTAAAAGACTATAATATTTATTTTTTTAAAAATGATCTTTTTGTAAAATACTATTGTTTATATACGCACGTTTTTGATGTTTTTTGATATGCATATTTTTGCTTTTATTTTATATTTCAGATTACTTATGCTTTGATAAATATTACAGAAAATAATCAAAATGTTGCTGGATATTTCTTCTGTATATAAAATTTAATTAATTAAACAAAATTAAGTTTTTTATAAAAAATAAAAAGTGTGATAAAATTTATATATTTATAACAGAGTTAAATTTAAAAAGAAAAAGATTTTAAATTATAATTCATATATATCTCCATATATTTTAACGGCTTATTTTTTAGTAATTTAGCTTTAATAGCTTCTTGGCTTGTGCTAATAATCTTCTCGGCTTGACAGTTAAATAATATCTACTAGAGTTTTTCTAATGATAACAATAACTAGAAATAAAGCACATTAAAAAGAATAACAAAAATAAGGCTAATACTGCATCTAAAAAAAAACTTCTACATAAATGTCTGTAGATTGATTAAGTCATTTTTGTCTTTGGCATAATTCATTGTTTCACAGACAAAGCTTCTTAAATTGTTTAATAAGTCAACGGTTTTTCATTTTTCTTTAATAAACTTGTTTATTTTCTTAAATTTTGTATAAAATTTTCTTTTACTAATTAGATAATTGAATATAACTTGAATAATTTTGTTCGATTATCAAGTTAATAATTACATAATTTCATTACAAAAAATACGACTTTGAATTAAAGTTTTTCCTCCTAAATTCATGTTTAAGTATTATTATCATCATTATTATTATTTTATTTTAGAAATAATTCAATAATTTATAATTCTAAACTTGATTTTAATGCTATGGAATAATCTTATTTTCTTTCCACTACTTCCACTCTCCAAATATGACAATTTAATAATACATACTGTAATTTCCTTGGAAATAGTAAGAGATTATTTCTACAGATTCCATATTTTACTTTCAAATGCCTTTATTTGTGCCTCAAGATGATTCAAGAGGATTCCATATTTTGAAGCATATATAGATGCAAGAAAATGAAAATATAAATTTTACCAGAATAAATGCTTGTTTAAAATAATTGCTTTTAATTACATACAATTATAGCGATAAGATTAAAACCTCAATAATATGATTAAAAATGTGTGCTTTATTAACCCAAAAGATATGTCAATAATATAATTCCACTAATATGATCACATGAGCCATATAGATAGGTCCTTGGTCATAAAAATATAGATTAAAAAAGTCATGGTACTGAGTAAAAGTATTGCCAATATGAGTTTTGAGAAATAACACATAGAAAAGACCCAGATCTGTCTAAATAATCATAAACATAAACAAAATGCTTTTCATGGCAAACCCCCCCCCCCAATTGTCATTGATTCAATAAAGTTTTATAATGTGTGTTTGTATGCTTTTAAAAATCTCAATAAGTCATATATTGAAAAAAAAGACTTGATTTACACAGCCATAAATATGTACAAACTAATAATAAACAATGTAATATAAACATAGCTACTAAAAATTATACATTTGTATACTGATTTTGACCTTTAATACAGAACATCTTCAATATAAAAATAGTTTCTTAAGGATTTTTAAACTTTCTACAGATAACTAAATTTCAATTGACGTCAATCTGGTGAATCCAGAAGTTGTGATTAGGCTGCTGTATTTTGGTTTTAGCTTATTTTCTTGTTGCTCTTTAATGATGTTTTGTTGTTTTTATGTTCATTTCATGGCAAAAATTGGAAGTAAAATATTGATTTGTTCATTTAAAAAAAAGCAAGATGTCATCATTGTACAGATAATTTTTTTACAAAAGAGCTGGCAATCTGCTTACAACATTGCTGATTAGCAGTTTTCTTGTACTTTCTGCTTTGAGTATGTTATGAAAACATATATTTTCTGTAATTTTTATGTATTTGTGATTATTTTTCATCAAATATTTTAATAATTTACTAAGGCTGTAACCTTAGAAATAAGCGTCTGAAAAATACGAAGGTAGGGACCTCTATAGGTCTTAAAACACGCTTATTTCTAAGGTTACAGCCTTAGTAAATTATTACTTAATATAATAATGGGTGTTTAATCAAATATTTTAGTAATTTTTTTTTTAAGAATAATATGAATAGAATTTAGATTTTATTCAAAAATATTTATAGAGTTTTAAATTTTAAACAGAATTTTGTTAGCTTTAAGCAAATTGAACAATAATTTGATTGGGCTTTTCAAATCAAGTTAGAACAATCCTGATTTTTTTAGTTTAATACTTTAACTAGTAATGGATAGCCAAACTAATAAAAAAAATTATTGTTCTTTATAAATCTTATTATATATTTCAATTTTTTTTTTCTGTATTTTCAAAGTTGAAATAATATTTTTAAGAATAATTTTCATTTATAAACATAAAATAGAAATTCATATAAAATGACAGCACTAACCAAAACAACAAAATTTTACAAAAATTCTTCCACAGCCATGGTTTCATCTATATAATAGAATATTATATTTATACAACGGTCAAATATTGAATATAAAAATTATTTTTCCCCAATGTTGTTATAGATATATATTTAATATAATAATCTAAATAAAACTGAAACAAACAACTAAATATATTTACAATTATTTAAATATAATTAGTTGTTTGTTTCAATTTTATTTAGATTGATTGCTATATATAATAGACATTTTCAAGTGAAATTCAACAAAACATACGATATATATATATATGTGTGTGTTTGTGTGTGCTAAACAAAATAACCTTCCCATCACTCACTTCAAAAAACAATTTCCTTTAACATCAAAAGATGTCTTCATAAAGTTGATAGCCTGACTCAAAAAAAAACTTTATCTTCAAAGTTTCTTTTACTCTTTTTTTCAATTCACTTTTTTCATAAAAAATAACCTCTGAATTGTTAAATAATATTTTATGACATGTATTCAATTCAGGAATATAAAAAGTTGAGTTATAATATCTATTTTTAACTCTACTCTTGTGAACTTTAACTTTTTCATTAAGACTTAATTCACTTTGGCCTATATACATTTTATAACAATTGCAAAGAATCTTATAAACTCCCATGAAAAGATTGTTGATAAAATTTCAAAATTTTTATAAAGTTTTTAAAGAATTATTTAAATTTAGATCAATTTTTGTGTATCTTATTCTTTTGAGGCACATAATAAAATTAATGGGTTTGTTTTAGAAAATGATTGTGTTTTTGGTAGTTTAGATATTGAAAACATGTGCCAATAAGTTCATAGGATAAAAATTATTAATGTGTTTCTTAATATTTTAATGAAATATGAATATTTTTCTGCAGATAAGGTTAAGATTATTCATGTTTTGTTATTGTTTTTAAAGGATTGTAGGTATTTTGTGTGTGATGATGTGTTTTTACTCCTTTAATGTGCTTTTTTATACTGATTTCTTAGAAAGTAGTCTTGTTAATACTTTTTCTGTTTCTTTAAAATTATTTGTTAGTTATGTTGACGATTTGTTATACAGGAAGATAAATTGAAGGATTTTTTGATAGATTAAATGCTTTTGATTCTAATATTAAATTTTATGATTAAAGATGGAGAGGGGGGGGGCTTTTAAATTTGGTAAGTTAGAATTTCCAAATTTAAGTGTTGATAAAGTTGATAATGTTTTATTTTGTAATAATTTTATTAAATCAAAAAATTTAAGAAGTAAGATAAGGCCGGACAGTTACTAAGCTTTTACTCATAAAAAACTTGATTAAATTTTTGTATTAGAAATAAAAGGATTAATAATTTTGAAAATATTAGCTATATTCAGAAGACACAATTTACTTCTCACTATATTGAGTTGGGATATAATAATGAATTTATTAGAAATATGATACTTGATAAAAATTTATATGCATCTGTTAATAATAAAGATTTAATATTCAGTGAGAAAAAAGTTGTTTTTTTTACTATATAAGTTATTAATTTGTAAATTCATTTATAAGCATAATTTTTATTAGGTGATATAAAAGTGGATTGAAGAAAAGTCTGAACATAAATTCATTACTAAATAGTTCAAAACAATCAATTGATAATAAATCTATTTCTGGAGTAGTTTATAAAATTCCTTGTAGTTGTTGTAAAATGTATATAGGTCAAAGTAAATTCAGTTTTAATGAAAGAGTTAAAGTTCATAAAAGTAGAGTTAAAAATAATATCATAATTCAGCTTTGTATATTCATGACGTAAATACAAACCATAAAATATTATTTGACAACATAAAGATTATCTTTTATGAAAAAAAGTGAATTGAAAAGAAGAGTAAAAAAATATTGATGATAGTTTTTTTTGAATCTGAGAGCATCAACCTCATAAAAACATTCTTTGAATAAAAGTTGTTTTTTAAAATGAATGACAGAAAGGCTATTTTGTTTAGAATATAAATGTAAATAGAAACCCACTATTAACTCTATAAAACAAAGAACTTCAACAAATTTATAAACATTTACGTAGCTATGTCTGGTTAAAAGAGAGAAGACATCGTGGAGATGAAATTGTTTGCCATATAACTATAAATGTTAAACATGAATTTCAATTAAAATCAGCATCTTCCCATCCCAGCTGAATAAAACACCAAAAATATGCTACAATAAACCAAGAAAACTTCTTAGAATAGAGTAAAGATGGTCAATGAAAGCATTGGAATCGCCATCATGAATATTTGAATGGCATTCGAACATGGTCCAATGGATTATAAATCAGATAAAAAGGATTTCCTAAAATATAATTCCTTGGATATTTGTCAACATGAACTGTTGCTAATTTGAACTTTGGCTCAACTACACAAGATTAATATTATCTATATATATTTTTTATTATTCTAATTTCTTTCTTATGACAATAGGTGAATTTTATCCAACTATAATTTAGATTTATATAGAAGGGAAGGTTGTAAATATTATTATTTTCAATTTATTAATAAAAATATAGGCATAGATATCCCAAGCTTGCTCGATAATAAGTTTGACTATTTATAGACTAAAAGGTAAGACTTTATTCCTTTATGTAATATTAGTGTTAAATGTTTTTTACAACTAATTTATTTATTAAATCTTTGTTATTTGGGATACATGATTAAAACATTTGTATGATTGACCTTTACTAGCATATATTATCATATCATTAGGAAAAGGCTCCCAAAATATACAGTAATCCTGACAAAATCCTAATGTGTGGATAAACTGACTAAAGGTAAAAAAAAAAAAAAGCTAAGAATAGGAAAATTAGTATAAACATAAAATTATTTAGATGAAAGTTTAAATTTCTTTTTTGTGCTGTAAGTTTAAATTACCAAGTTTGGATAATGAATAATTATACTTTGTAGAGTTAAAATGGGATTGGATCACCAGATATTTAAGAAATCAAATGAAGGATGATCACACTTAAATGTCTTGTTGAATTTCATTTGAAAAGATCTATTATATAGATGAAACCATGATTGTGGAAGAATATTTGTAAAATTTTCTTTTTTGGGTTAGTATTATAATATTAAATGAATTTCTATTTTATTTATAATTACTAATATAGTGTTAGGTAGTATTTAATTTTTATTTATAAACATACATTTCTAATAAATAATATAGAATTTCTGAAAATATGATAAAGACTTAATGCAATTTTGATCTAATAAAAAGTTGTAAATTAATATAACTAATTGCTACGGATTCTCAAAAACATAAACAACTAAAAGCTTAAGTCAACCACACTATTCCATTTATATATTATGGGGAAAAGTACTTGAAATTTATTGAAAGTAATAATCCTTCTACATAATTTTGTACAGTTTCTGAAATCTGAATGCAATCAAATCATTATTACTTTGTGAGTGATTCCTCCTTTCTTGTAATGGAGTATTTAATTTTTCTGTTATATTTGAAGTCACACATAATCATAAAAGTAGAGTTTACATAGTCATGGTAGGTGACATTAGTATACCATCTTCAAATAATTGAAAAAAGTAGCTGTAAATTCATTTCTAATTTTACTATTTTAAAATGCAATATCTTCATTTTCTTTTTGTTTAAAAAAAAGAAAGTGATACAGAGAATAAATAATTAAAATTAAATTGTATATCTAAAGTTAAATGTGATAAAATAATTTTCAATCTAATAAAGAATAATCAGTAATCATTTAATAAATATTTAATGCAATGTTTATTGATGTGAATAAAAAGGTTCTAAAAATATTGCACTTATAAATATGGTATTCTTAAGTAAATAATTGAAAATATTTTATAAGTGAAATCAAATAAGGTTGTTCTTTAACAAAAATGTAGATATTATTATTTTTATCTATCTTTTATAGTGTTGTAAATAAAATCAAAGCAGAATGCGACAAATTTGTTTTTATTTTTAAAGTTTTGAGTTTTTTCTAATTAATTTTTGAAATGGATGTGCAAAAAAATATAGCAATGTATTTATTTTAAAAATATATAAAACATGTTTAAAAAAATTGCCAAATAAAATAAAATTCTATAACAAATAAAATAATAATATATTTAATTAAATAAGACATTTTGTTTTTTTTTTAAAAAAAAATACTACTGCGTAATCTATTAAACTTCAGACTAACTAGATTCTGTGAAGTTTGCAATTGATATATATAAAGTATGTATATTCATGCACAATTGATATATAAAAATATTTTTTTAAAAAAAATGTTCAAAGTAAATGACCTCTGGTGTCAAGCTTAATGGGTATGTAATGTTTAAAGCTCATTCATTATAAATAAAACAATTTTTCACCAATGTAGAGAACTAAATCATTAAAACATGCTATTAGATTACTAGCTATAAAGAACTTCTTAAATATTTAATAACACAACAAGAATAATGAAAAAATATTACTTATACTTCAAAGATAATTATGATGAGAACAAAAACTATCTTTAATGTCAAGAAAAGAAAAGTAATATAAAACCTGGCAACAATTTCAATCATGAGGCTCACTTTATATTAATATATATATATAACAAAAAAAAATCACGTTTGTAAATTTTAAATCAGATTGCCATTTTTGACATAAATAAATAACTTTTTTTAAAAATATAGTATTGGCTTTACTTATTTAAAAAAAAATTTTTTTTTAAAAAAGCTAATGGATAAATATTACTACTTTTTTAAATCCAGAATAAAATATTAGAAAATAAAAAAACTATAATATATTATTACGACTGGTTTTAAAACAAAAATTAACTATTAAATAATAAATAACGAAAGGTAATAAATTAGTTATATGTTTTCTGCCTACAGAAGGTTAAGGTTTATTCAAAAGTTTTTTAAATTAAATCAATTATCAATAGCGTAATTTAAAGCGCACTTAAGATCCTTTTATTCAACATCTATTAAAATTATTTCAAAATATTGCATAACAACAACGAAAAAAAAGAATTCACAAAAATATTAAATATCTTTATAAAGATGCATAAAGATGCAGAATCACTTATTGTTTTTTTAGCTGATTATTAAAGAATTAATTTTATGATATAAAGATTACTCCTAAATAACATGAATAAGATTGTATTTCAGTCTATTAATAATTTTTATTAGTCATTTATTAGATTAACGATTGTTCATTTAATAATATTTCTGTAGTGTAATTTTTATTACACCACTCTCACACAAGATAGATACTGGTTTCTATCTGCTTTTAACACAATGTGAAGGTGTATAATAATAAACTTATGACCAAAGACAAATTTTGGTCTATTGCTGCTAAAAGTTACACTCAGATTATAGTTGTTTCCTTGTTGTTTAGATGAAAAGTTAAAATATTATCTTTTATTAGATTAAAAATAAAACTCTAGGCTTTGAAACAGATTTCCAGGAAAGCATCCTTCATGTGAAGTCAAAGCAAATGTCATGAGCATAGGTAAATTTCCTGCATTTTATTTCTAGATAATAACTCGTGAATATATTAAATAAAGTGGGCGATACAATTTGTGCATTGTGATATACCATTCTATAAAATTTTGTACCTACTATGATTTTAATTTAATGTTATTTGAATTTTTCTATTGGAGAATATTTTATTAAGAACAGCATTTAAGAATTTTAGATACTTATAGCAGATCAATTTTCCAAACAGACTTATAAACAGAAAATAAATTAATAAGGGCAGCATCTGCTCTTAATTTATTTTGAAATCCCTATAGCGATTTTTTTTTTTTGCATTAATTCCATCTACTTTATAGCTATTTGGCTCTCGACTATTAGTAAAATTCTTGATAATATAATTATTTAATAGCTTGTATAAAACATGTAATAATAATAATAGTAATAGGTTTTTTTTTAAATCACTGTTATATTTATTTGGTTTAAAAGTCTACTATAATTTTGTTTTTAGGCTAAATTCTTAAAATAGTTTCTGTATTAGTAATGTTGCTGAATTGTTTTATCAATTACACTTGTAGCTTAAAGTGCTAAATTTTTAGAAACTAGGAACATGCCATCTGTTCCTAGAGCTTTTACTGATTTAAAACAAGGATAAGTTAATCAATATTTATTGTTTTTAGTACATTGATATTAGAGTAAAATTATGAAAAAAAGCCTTTAGTTATGCTCCAATGAAGATTTTTGTCTGTAAATCTTAGGTTTGACATCTGCTATATAAGGTTGTCATTGTTATTAAAAATTGCAGTATTATTTCTGTTAAAAATGCTTCTACAATCACCAAACTTATGTAAAAATGAAAAAGCCTTTCATTTAAATCTCATCAAATTTTGTTTATTTTTATGGTCATTATTCAATTTTCTTTTCTAGCAATCATCCAAAGATTTTTCAATAATTTTTCTGGATTGGAGTAGATAAATATTAACTTTAAAAAACATTCTTAATTTGTGCCAATGTGGAATAAACTGCCTGTGATATCTTTAAGCAAACTACATTTTAGAAGCTGTTATAAGTTGTTTTAAACCTATCACAGCAAAAGGAAATTCATAGGTTTCTATTAATATTCCATTAAAGATATATCTAATAGCTTGATTCCAATTCGTTTGACTTAAATTCCAGAGTGAATTTTCATCTACTGGATCTACTGGAATGGGAATTTCTAGAGCAATTAAATTTTATTAATGGTAACTATGGAGGAATTATCCACTATTATCAAATCAGCACTAAAGATGAACATAAATAAAAAAACATTTTTGTTCACTTTCTGCATAAATGAATTTTTTTTCTTTCTTGGCATTGTAAAGTAAGTGCATATTTTTTTTATATTATTCATTTTAAAAATGGCTAATCAACTTGTATACCTCATGTGCATATTTCCAAGTCTAATATTAAAATTAAATTTCCTATTAATATAAAAGGTACTTCAAAGATTTGAAAGTGGAGATTATGGCTAGTTTGTTTTGAGAGGTTTGGAAATAATTTTCATATAAAAATTATCTGTTTGAATTATATAAAAAAATTATTTCCTTTGCAAGGTAATTTGAAGCAAAGATAGCCATACAACGTTAGAAGACATTTTATTGAAAACCAATATGAATCCACAAATTTTTGATATATTAAACAAAAAAATAACTGTTTTGATCTTTTACATCAGCATCATATTGCTAGCCTAAATTATTTTATTAGCAAAGAGTTAATTACTATTCTTTATAAGAATTGCTTCAGACTGAATTTAATGTTTTATAATGATTATATTGCACTTTAACACAAATTGGTGAAGTTATTAAACTAATAAACAATAATAATATTTGGCTTAGTGCTTTTGGGGTATGTTAGCTCCCATATTCACAACCTTTGTCTTTAGTGATACAGTGTAGATGTTTTATATGCAAATCATTTAACTCGACCATTTCTTTGAGATCGCAAAGGACGTTTCTTGTCTATTGATGACCCTGGAGTCATTCACAATGAAATATGCCTCTTTTATTTTCCTTTTAGTATCATTTCTCTCAGAGTACACAATCTTTGCAACATGTTGGTTTGAACCTGTGACTAGATGCCTTTTGATGATCCAAGAATGTTAAGCTACCTTCATTTTTATTCCGTGATCTTTTGTATACATATGTGTGTTGAGCCATTCTAACATTGACAGTAGCCTGGGTTTCACCATAGTATGTGGCACCACAATTCACTTGTGGGCAAGTTATTTTGTATACTATTTGGAAAGTTTGTTCTAGGTCAGTTTTATCCTTGGCGTTGTTGATCAGTCTATTTGTGTTAGGTATGGTTCAAAAACCTACTTTAAACATGTTGGAAAGGTTTTTAACATGATAATTAGCTACTTTAGAAATATATGGCAGGATTATGTGTGGTTTGTTTTCTATAATCTGGTTGGTTGTTAATCTTTTGTGGAACTACTCAATTCTCTTAATTATAGTACTGTATTTGAAACACATATTTATTGAGTCTTTAATGTAATCAGTAATGTTGTTTTATAATTATCATAATTAAGATGAAACATTCAATGGAAATAATAAATTGATATAGATGCAATGAATAGAGTGAGACTCAAGTATCCACTGTCTCAACTCCTGATAATTCATGTATCTATAGTTCAACAAAATATTTAATAAAAAAAAATACAGTGAATACAATGAATATTCAATATCCACCATTTCTAATCCTACTAATTCAATTATCTATGATTCAAAAATATTGTTGAAAAAGATGTACTGAATACAGAAAAAACGTATGTAAAATTTTCGCCGCAATGTGGGCAGAAAAAACGTATGTAAAATTTACAGTTTATTAATTAAATATCATTTAAATATTGTATTTTCTGTATTTCACGTAACATTACAAAAAAGATTAAGAAAAGAGTTAGGAATTTCTGTTCATGATTTAATGACTATTGTATATATATAATTTTTTAAAATATTTATGCTGATAAATTATCTTGAATTATTCTGTCTACTTTATTTTCAAATTGCATACAGATGTTAGCAGGTATAAAAATTATATTGCAAGTAAAACAGTGAAAAAGTTTTTTTTTTTTTTTTATAATAATAAAAATTCAGAAATAATAAAACACATTCAAAAATAAATGTTTTAAATGCAATCTGTATTTATAAACATGTGCACATACATATTTATTTATCTGCTTATAAATTTTACTTTTTTGCTAATTTTATTGACCTCTATTTGTATTATATATATATGTAAACGCTTAATCTATAGAATATGTATATATACATTAAAAAGCATGCGTGTAAAAAAATATATCATATAGTATTCAGTGACATCTATAATTTACGTTATGCAAATATCATAGATGTAGTTGTACCACTCATTTGTTTATTTGATACACTCCTGTTATTTATTTTTTTTTGTTAATTTTAAGTTTCATTGCAATGAGAAATAATGTTTTGTATAGTATTAAATCTAATATATTATTTATAAAAATTAACAATTAAAAAAAATGTAAATACTACAATTAAAATAAATTTTAATATTTAAAAAAATGCGAAGTATAGATTAAAACAAATTTAAATGAAATAAATTTCACAAAGAACTTTTTTAAATATATATGTAATTCATGAAGCAATACAGATACATGTGATTCATTCAAGATATACATAAATGAATGCCAAATACATAGAACTAAGTTGGTAAATCAGATTGCAAATAAATATTTAATTGAAACCAAATAATAGATGCTCATATCTATGCAAAGAATAAAACTGATAATTATTTTCATGCTTTACATATATTTCATCCTGTAACTATTTATTTGCACACTTAACTGCAATTTAATTTTGTGATAGGCAACATGTCATGAAGAGTTAAAAAATCAAGAATGATACTTATAAATATACACATGTAAATAGTCTCATCTTGAAATACCAATTGTATATTATGGATAAGATAGTGGGATGTTAAAAGATCATACAATCAGTATATATATATATATATATATATATATATACTGATTGTATAGATCTTTTATATATATATATATATATTGTGCCCTTTTTGTATGGGTCTCCATAAATTGATGTATCAATCTATTTAAAAAATTTTAAATTTAAGATATATTTAACTATATGATGTTAATTTTGTTTATAACAATCTTTTAAAAAGTGTAACTAAAGTAATTCATGAGTATTTGATATGTAAAAATTGTGCTGATGTTTGAGAGAGACATTTCAATGGGAATGATAATGATATATGGTTGGGAAAACTGGCCATGATCAATACTGCATAAATAAATTTAATAAATGAATGTTTAAAGTTAAAGTTTTAAAAGACAAGTTAAAATTAAATGCCTATATTTATTGTTGATAAAGATTAAAATTTAATAAATGAATATAAATATTTTAATTATTAGTAGTCCATAATAGAAGATTAATATTTGATTTAAATAATATTGAAGTATTATTTTAAAATTGTTATAAGATATTATTTATTTTAAAAAAATATTTATTTTAAAAAATGAATTGTTAGTTTATTTTTAGATTATTACAAGCGTTTGTAGCTCTGTTGTAAAAAAAACAGATGTTAATTAAACACATACACACATGCTTGGGAGTTTTTAGTAAAGTTGCAAAGCCATTTTAAAAATTCTGTTATAAAATTTATAAATATTATATTGGCTATCGCGAAATAAAAATAAAAATAATTAATGTGAAATATTAAATCTGATTTTTAAAATACTGCTTAAAAACATAACGAATAAAAATAGACTTAGTTTGTTTATAAAAATAATCTAATAAAAGTTAAAAAATGAAATTAAGTAAGAAAGAATGTTTTAAAAAAAATGTTTAATAGATTTAAATAAACGATAAAGATTAATTTAAGAATTTAATAATGTGATAAATAATAAATATTAAATAAGTCATTATTTATTTTTAATTCTATCTTGTTGGTAAAATATGTAAATAAGCTAACAAGTCGATTGTTTAATTCACCAATCAAGTGGGAGTTTTCTTCCGGTATAAAACCAAGGTTCAATTGTTCGGAGGGGACTTGTGATTGAAATTCTTAAAGTAAAGGTGCTATTAAAAATAGCTAAGTAATTATAGACGCTCTCAAAATCGTTTTAAAATTATTAGAGAGTAGTTTTTAAAAATAATTTATAAAAGTTACCGATAAATATGCAGTGTTAATTTATTATAGTTCCCTATTGATCGTTTTCCTATTAAAGCTCAATTTACTATCAAATAATCATGAAGACATCGTATGAGGATAAAATATATTGGAGACTTTATACTGAAAATTTAACAAACGCTGGATTAACTAGGAGAGTTACTAGATGCATAAAAGTAATACGTTGGACCTTATATAAAATTAAAAGCTGATCGTAATTAATTTTATAAAACAGATATTTAAAAGAATGAGAAATACTTCTTTATGAAGAAAGTATTTGTAAATTATAAATTTAAATATATATCTTGGTAAAGATATAATATGTAACAGTAATTATATAAATATTTGCCTTGTTAAGTCTTTATGGTTTAAAAGACTAAGTTTTAACAGTTTTAAAAGGCAAATAAATTGGAAATTTAATGGGTAAAGAAATACCTATAAATAAAATTATTTTATTAGTAAAATCTGAACGCTGGTCGTATAGAAGAATCTAAAAGTAATCTTACCTAAATATTCGTTAAGGAATGCGCAAATAAATTACATGTGGATATCCAAGTAAAGTTAAAAAATAATTAAATAAGAACTTTGTAAATTATTGACTAATACTAAAAATAATAACTTTAAAATAATTTTCATTTAAAGAAAAGAACCCGGATTTCATAAACTATTATAATTATTATTTATTCTTATGGTGGAACTGATTTATTTTTTTTATTTTTTTTATTTTAAAAAAAAAAAACGTTTTCATTTATTCGATAAAAACTTTTAAAAAACACGTGATGTACCGGAAAAGGAAGTAGTGTTTGGTGAAAATTTGTGCCTAGGAAAAAGAACAATATAGTGGAAGAAGACACCGTTGGATGTTATGTAATATATTTTTATTTATTAACTAACATAAATATTTAATTAATTCTTAATTTATTGAAAGATAGGAAAGGTACATTTACATTTTTTTTAAAGTAATAACTAAATATTAATATAATTTTTATTGCATAAAGTTTATTTTATAATTATACAACACGTAATATTTTAAAGAATAATTGTTGAGTGTAAATGTGAAATTATTTTGTAAAACTGAAATCTTGGAGGACATCGTGTGACGGACTGTACATTGAAGTATCATTTATGGTAAAAAATTGTGTAATAATAATAATAATTTGATGTATTTACTATGTTTTCTTTAGATCAACCAAATGTTATATGATTATTGAATGAATGTATTAATATTTAAATAATATACACACATAAGATTAATAATAGCAGTTTTATTTTAATATGCATATTTTAAATTGATGATGTAAATTTAGTACAACGTAATATGAGAACCTAGAAATAATTATATGATTCTTTCGTGAATAAATTTTAATGTTTCTGTTCCAATATTAGAAATTAGATTTATTATACTAGTGTAAGTTATTTATTTTTTTCTTTTAAAGTTAGTAAGAAGTATATAAGGTCTATATTTTTATTTTTATTTTTATTAGATAAGAAAGTTAAGTTTACATAGAAATTTATATCTTGATTGAAGGCTTATTGTATATAGAGGATGAGGTATAGGAGAGTTTGGATCGTTATTATTTTTGTTTTTGAAACTGGTCATTTGTTTTTCTGAGATTAAATAAGGTTAAAATGACTTTTGTAGATAGAAGTTTTTTAAGAAGGAATAAAAATAACAAGTAAAGAAGAGTAATAATTTAAATAGAAAAGAATCATAGAATTTATTTAACATTATACTTTATAAAAGTTGAAATTATTGAATAATTTAAAATATTATTTTTAAAAGTACATATACGTATTGCATATTTTGATAAGACATGTGGTATGACATTATATCGGAATGAAATAAACAGTGATAATCAATAATTGTTATTATATTACAAAGTTCTATCAGTTTATACATTAATTGATCTTTGAGTAATATTAATGGTACATTTAATACATACTAGTACATTATAATAAAAATAGCAGTAAGACTTAAGTGAAATAGCATTTTTAATTATTAAAGTTTGTTTATTTACATACATGCTACATGAATGATATCTTACATAAAACCTTTTCTTATATTAATTGATAACCAATGATGTTTATTTAAATTAAAGTCATAAACTTAATTGAATGTTATTGATAGAACATTTTAAGAAATGTATAAATTATCTATTTATGATTATGGAAATAGTAACAGTGTAAAATCTTGTATTATTATTTTTCTTATTTTTTTTGTTTATTTTCTTTAGTTCCATTCAAATGTAAATAATGTAAATAAGTTATTAGTTAAAGTTGATGTAAATAAATTTGTTTAAGTTGTTTAAAAGTGTGTCGAATTCATTATTTTACACCACAGCATTTGACAACAGATAATTTGAATGTACATAATATTTGCACAATATGAATTTATTATTATTATTATTATTATTTTTTAGAAAGAAACACAATATTTTCTTAATATAATTTATAGAAATTGATTGACATTAACATATAATATTACAATGGTCATAAAGTAATTATAATGCACAATATAAAAGTATAAGATTATTTATTGCCACAAATTGTTAAATTATAAGATTTTGGTCTATTTTAAAATTAAGATACTATATGGAAATGAAAGACATGTATATGATTTACTTATTTTCTTAGTGATTAAGGGTATAATCAAATAAATAAGATTAAGCTATACACTAAAGATTATTATTATTGTTAGTTATTGTTATTAGAATAAGTTAGGTGTATTTAGGTTTGATATTAAATCCCTTATCATTCCTATCTACATGAATTATTATTACTTTAAGATAATTAGAAGAACCTGAGATCATTTTAATTATATTTCTTTAACAAAAGATTGAGATTTATTTATCTATTATTATTAAAGATAATAATTTATAAAAGTCATAAGAGTGCTGTAGAGTTAGTAATGAGATAATGAGAGGTAATAGTATTCTTATGCCATTGAGACAGTGCCATAGAAAGATATTGACTCAATGTAAATCTGATTACCAATTGTAACTTCACTTCACAGTCTCATGATTTTAATTAAATACTTATTTAATTAGTACATTGTATTGAATTATATTAATCTGATAAGTTGTAATATTATAAAGATATTAAAGATAGTTGTACATATTTTAGCTGAGCATAATGATTTTATTGAGCTAGTCATATTTTAAATTATATCATATATCGAGAAGTGAGGGTACAATATATATACTTCAATATATTTTTAGTTATAAATTGGCAGAGCCAAACATCTGACTATGATTATAGCAAAAAACATATACATCAGCCCAAACAAAGTTCAAGAAAAATTGCCAAAGAGGTCAATTAAGTGTTGAGAAAAACTGATGAAAACTTCAATAGAACATTCCTTGCTTCAGAGTTCATCAAAAAAAAAATAGGAACATTGAATTAGATAAGAAAGCATGAGAACATTATTCAGTCAATATATGCTTTGATGATAATAAAGATTATCCATTTCCAGTGAAGCAAATGTGCCCAATGTTGCTAATGAAGCCAGGTGTGTAGTATAATATCAGAGATGACATTTAAAAAACTTGAAGAGGCTACAATAAAATTTTCTACTCTACCATTGTGTCATAAATATGTTTGTTTAGCAAATAGGAAATGTGTTAAGCTGGAGATAAAACAAATCTTCAATAATTTCTATTCCTCTTTCCTTCTTTATTTTTGCCTTTCTAATATATAACATATAATAACCATATTCCACTCTTTTGACACTTTGAAGCAAAATATATTTATTAATATTACAGTTTCAACTGTTCCTAGCAGTCTTCGTCAGATCTTATTATCTACTAAACTGTCCTTACTCCACCATTAAAGACAGTTTAGTAGATAATAAGATCTGACAAAGACTGCTAGGAACAGTCGAAACTGTAATATTAATAAATATATTTTGCTTCAAAGTGTCAAAAGAGCGGAATGTGGTTATTATATGTTAGATAAAACAAATATTGATGAGCATTAAGCATCACATGATCACTATCTTATACTAGCACAATTGTTTATAAACAAAGCAAAACTCTCCATACAATAGAGCCACCCCGTGCGACTCTGGTTGGCACTGGGTGGCACTACTGTATGGAGAGTTTTGCTTTGTTTATAAACAATTACATGCTAGTATAAGATAGTGATCATGTGATGCTTAATGGTTTAACACCAATCCTGCCTATTGGGATACTGATGGCTATGGTTGTTAAAGAGCCAAAGAAACCAAAATGTATGGATGCTGAACTGAGTTCAGACCCATATGACTATATAAGCTATTGAGCTTACATTGAAACCATTTTTGTGTTTTCAATTTCATTCTCATAGTTTTGTAGTTAAGTAGAGATAAAAGGAGGGTGCTGGAGGGTTGCATTAGATCCTAAGATCTAGGTGCCATGCTCTCAGATCCAAAGCTCCTCACTGACATTGGCCACAAGCCAGAAACTAGTCTGGGGATATTGGATGAGTAGGCATTAGATAGGGATTTTATGCACAATCCTTCTGGTATTCATTGATTACTCTAGTTGGCACAGGGTGTCACTACTGTATGGAGAGTTTTGCTTTGTTTATAAATATTGATAAGCCCATAAATTTGTAATTTACCTTCAGAATATTATTTTTGATTCTACCTAACTATCCAGGTACTGACCTTTTTTGTCTCAGTATCAATGTACCCCAGATTACAAAGTAAACAAACTGAGATATAAAGATGGAAAAGTATAATTTAGCAAGTTTACTGAGAATACTATTAACTATTAAATGCATTAAAATCCCAGAGATGGATATTGAAAATAAGTTAAAACAACAGTTAAAAATAAAAGACCAAATAGTTGAAGATAACCCTGATACATTAAAACAAAATATTGATGAAGGATTTAAAATATGTGAAAAAATTGAAATTGAACAAGAACAAACAAAAATTAATGACCAAATAGTCAAAGAAATATCTGATAAATTAAAACAAGATGAAGTAAATGACTTAAAACTACACGAAGAAGAAAAATTCAATCAGAGCCGTATGAAATAAAAAAGACTGTTGATTTAAAAAAAAGCATGATGATGAATTAACACTATTAAACAAAATAAAAAGTGAACAAGAACAGATAAAAGAAGCAAAACTCTCTATTCAGTAGTGATACCCAGTGAAAGTCAGAGTAATCAATGTATGCAAGAAGGCTTGTGCATAAAATCCCTTTCTATTGTCTACTCATCTAATATCCCCAGATTAGTTTCTAACACGTGGCTTTCATCAGTGAAGAGCTTTGGATCTCATAGAATTACACCTAGATCTTAGGATATAATGCAACCCTGTAGCAGATACATTTTACCTTTTCAGTTAATATAGGGGATTTGAACTCGGACTTTCAAGCACCCTACAACTATACATACAATCTGTTACCATTGATACACATGACCACATACATGTAGAAGAGACAAATAATCACCAATATATGTATTTTGTGCTAAACCAGCACTCATCAGTTGGTCCAGATTATCATCTCCCACACACATATATAATCAATGCTCAGTTTATATTAAAATAGCAAATCTTCATACTTTAATGGACAGGTTTCAATACACTTCAACCTCCAATTCTTCAGCCATCCATACCATTGGAAAATCTGAAGATGGAAAACCCAAATCCCATGCTGTTGCCAATATTATTGCCATGCCTATGTTGACCTCAAGTCACTCTGACCCCTCATGTATAGGAACATCCTTTTAAATACATAGAAGAGAGATTGGAAGGATGCAGGCTTAATAGGTAAATATTTTGGAATACCGGCACTCTTCACATATCTGGAGCCTAATTGTAAATATAGGGAACCAACTGATGAATGCTGGTTTAGCACAAAATATGTATATCGGTGATTATTTATCTTTTCTACATCTATGTGGTCATGTGTATCAGTGGTATGAGATAGTAAGGATAGTTAAATAGTGCTTGAAAGTTTGAGTTCAAATCCTTATATTTACAATTAGGCTCCAGGTATGTGAAGAGTGCCTGTATTTCAAAATCTCTTCAGTTAACTATAAAGCTAGGAGATCAAAATTAAAATACGTTTTTAATTCAGTATCATTCACTTTTACAGTCAGATAGATCTGAGCTCAGTTCAACATCCATACATTTTGGTGTCCTTGATTCTTTAGTAACCATAGACATCATCATCCCACTGAGGTAGAATTGGTATAAAACCACTAAACAACACTTGATCACTGTTCCCTATACTTACATAAGTTGTTAACAGTTAAAACTCTCCATACAATAGTGTGACCAAAAACCAGCATAATCAATAGATGCGAGAAGATATGTACTCTGGCTTGCACTGGGAGTCATTACTGTATAAAGAGTTCTTGCTAATTTTAACAGTTTGTATAAGGATAAAGAATGGTCATCATGTGATGAACAAAAACTATTAAACTAAAAATCCAAGTACCAGAAAACAAGTGTGAAGACGTAGAACAGAGAGCAGATGGATTAAAAAAATGGAATAAAAAGGTAGTAAAAGCTCGAAAGCAAAGAGAACTAAAGTGTGTATACCCAAAGTCAAACAAAACAAAGTTAGATTTAACACAAAAAATGGAATAAAGACTTATCATACAAACCAATCAATCCATTGAATAAAAAAATCCAACATTCTGTTTAATAAATTTATGCATAACAAACTATTTACTTATATGACTACTATATTTATTAATGTGTAGCATTTTTGATGGAATTGTTCAGAAGTATACCTATAAGCATCAATTTTATTTAGCACTGAGAATAAAAAAAAGACATTTTCATACAACAGTTAACACTTCTCCAGAGATATCACAGAAAAAAAAAACTTACAGATAAAAATGCTGCCATATATCAAAAATATACATAAAGATTTATATACAATCATTAGTAATGATTTTAGCTTGTGTTACCACTCTCACCCTAATTTCAACAAATGCGTAAACAATACTAAAGACCATATCCCTCCAATATACACCCAATAGGCTGTTTACAAGATCGTGTGTAGTAACAATAATTGCCCAGCGGCATATTATGGTGAGACTAGGGCATCCATCCATACAAGACTTGCACAACATGTATATGCATACAATAAGGCTTTGGCTAACCCATCCCAGCCATTTTTGCGCAGCACACAGCTTCTATGGAACACCAGTGCAGGCCAGACAAGCCTTGCATGGTATGCAGAGAGCAGCACAAATAGCGAAGGAAAGTTAAAGAGGCATGTTATATCATTTCTGATTCCCATGCCATGAATAAAAAGGAAACATTTTATAACATATCCAGGAAGTGGCAAATCTTGGTCAATGAAAATCTAGTCCACCCTTATTTGCATATCTAGTCCACCTTAATTTGCATATTTTATTCCAGCTACTTCTTGAAAATGAAGGCTTAGACCTTTGAAAGTGCTTGAGTAAATTGGTAAAATTTGTCATTCATTTGAGACGGTAGTTATATATATATATTATAGTTTATACTTAATTTATACGTGTATTTAACACAAATATAAAGTTTACAAATACTTTTCTAACACACAGTTGAATGTTTAAATATGTAGATTTAATCATTTTAGGTATTATGCTGGTGTTGTGATCACTATCTTCTCTACATTGTCTTAAGCCTATCATAAACCTTATATTATGGTTTGCAGCTTCCCTTTTCCCTGCTGCTGAATTTTAATATATTGATACGTGAAAAAAACTGAAGATGACAGTATTGCATAGTTCACAGAATCATAAAAATGTGGCAAAGATATGAGGGAGGTTGTTTAAAAATCAATTAAAATGAGAATTTGTGATTCGCTAAATAAATGTTAATTCAAGGATAAATTACTGAATATAGTAGATTGTAAAAATAAAAAAAAACATTTTTCGGTAATTTATTTACAAATAAATAATTATAATGCAATTTTTTTTGCAATGACTTATTTTTATACCAAAAATATGTCACTAATAAAACATTGTCTTTAAAACACTTTATTTTTAAAAAGGCAACTCTTAGAAAGTTTGTCACAGCAATCAGAAGCAGTTCCAACTGGGTTAAAAAAAGTTACTTTTGTAAAAATGTTAAACTAAATGCATTTTAAAGTTTTAACAATAATAAAATTGCACAAAACAAACATTCCCTGGCACCTGATAATCAATTTTGTAGAAGCTTATTACTACAAAGCCATTGGTTCTATCACTTATGTAGATTTTGGAAAATACAGAATCAAGTCCTTCTTAGACCCTGTTTAATACATCAACACCCATAAAATAAACCATAATTAAAAACTTGGTTCTTTAGATATAACAAAGTTATATGGGTCATTACCATGTAAATAATCAATTGCTACAATTTATGAAAAGCTGCAAATAACCGCAACAACAGTGATTTCATCATTAACACATTAATAATGATTGATAATGATATTAACAGACTATTTAACAACAAATACTACAAAATAACCAATGGCCGACCAGATGGTTTGCCCACCAGTAACCTTATTTGCAGCATCACATTAATCAAGTTCAAGGAGGCAATTATTCCTGGATTCTTGGCTAATAAACTTAACTTGATTTACAAATATACATGGATAAGTTATTGATCTGTGCACCAGAAAAATACCTTAATGATATACATGAAGACTTAACATCATTACAATGGATTACTGAGCTTAAAACCACCTCAATAGTCTCTAGTTTTTAGACTTTCCAAGTTCAAAGAAATAATGTATGTTTGGGTTACAAAACGTTCATTAAGATCTTAGAAAATCAGGGGGCAATTCACCTTCAATCAATTACACTAACAACTCATAAATAAGCCCACTTTAAGAATTTCCTAAACTAAAACTAAAACCATTGCAAATATGAGGTAGACACAAAAGCTAATATTGAGATATATGTTAAGGACTTATGTAAAATAGATTATAATCATAATACATTAGTTGTTAAGGTTTAACAAATTTAATAAAATAAATCAGGTACCCTTACAAAAGGCAGACAAAAAGCCTTAGATAAGTCTGCTTTATATGCCAAGACCATCACAAAAATGAAAAAAAAACTTATAATATGTACAGTAATAGTTTGGCAACTCAACCTAATCTAAAAAAACTATTAAACAATACAAAGGCAAATTACCACAAGGACTACCATAATAGTATATAAAAATATATGCAGTAATGTCTCTTGTAGCAAAGTATTCTATGGAGAGTCTCACACAAATATAGCCACTATAGTTGTACAACACAAATGTATATGCAAGCATGCAAAATATAGCTCTTAATATAAATTGTTCTTTTTTAGAGCATGAACAAGAGTTTGGCTACACTTTTGACCAAATAAAGATCAACAACATTTGTTCTGAACATGCCAACAGAAAGCAAAAGATAAAACAGGATGGTTTATTTCCAACAGATATGATATCATCAACAAGAAAGGGAATTGTGTTCAACTATCTAAAACATAAAGTATTTGAATCACTAATTTAAATAACTGTTTTGTCATTTAAATACCACAATACATCATGTGGCTCACGAGTGCTATGATTCTGGTTTCAAGGACTGAAAGCGTGCTCAGCAAGCATAAAAAAACTCATTTTGAATATTTTTTTCTTAAGCCAATGTTTAAAAATGATGGTATATATCTATTACAAAAGGTTTAAGAAAAGTAAAAAAAATTGTGAGAATAAATAATTTATTAACTTTTAGAGAGTTTTTTCTTCTTTTTTTTTTTTTTTGATAATAACTAATCCTAAATATATTTTTCTTTCAATAACATAAAATTGAAAGATCTAACATTTCACTTTTAAATAGTTAAATTACAACCAATCATAACATACCCCATTGTATTAAGTAATAATTTCATTTAAATGTTTATTTTCATATTTTTAAAACTGATATCACTACAAAACTTAAATTTGTAACTTATAATATAAGAATTAGTTATATAATATATAGAAAAAAGGTTTATTAAAATAAAATGTACATATGTGGAAAAATATTAAACAAAAGATTTTCTATGTTCTATTACAAATTGGCTGGTGTAGTTTTCACCTCAAAAAGTTAAATCTTTCCAAGTACAAATAAATTGTTAGTAGATTAGAATGTTGCCTTAAAATTTCAATATTCAAAAATGTAAAGGTGTAAATTTGACTCCTATGCTAACATTGTTACTGATCAGGACAACAACAGGTAAAGAAGAGTGGAGAATAATATAACTTAAAATGTGTAATCTATAAACCTGTGCTATTTACTAACCTGTGTTGTTTACTAAGTTGTGTGTTTTTACCAACATTTGTTTGTATTTGGAAAAGTTTAAATAAAGTTTAAAATTCTTAGACATTCAGTTTTTATTGAAAGCAACTAATCTGAAACTCTCACTTTATTCACACTATGGAAACTTGAATAAAAAAAGAGGGAAAACTGCTGATGGCTGAAATCTGTACTGGATTTATGAAATCTGATTATACTATTTTTTAATGAATCTCTAATTATATAATAATAATAAAAATCAATGTATAACCTTCAAATTTCAAAGACAAGAGTTGTTAAAGAACATTATAGCAATTTTCAAATGGAATCAATTAATATTTACCATCAGTAGACAAATAGTTCTGACTAGAATTCTTGCTTTAATATTTACCATCAGTGGACAAATAGAATTCTGACTAGAACTTTTGCTTTGTAAGTAAAAAATTGTTTAGACAGTTATCCTAATGTATTAACCATTTGTTTTATTTTAGTATACATTTAATTCTAACTAATTATATTTTATATTATTGATTGATAAAACAGGAAGTGAAAGTTTAAAAAAAAGAAGTTAGTTGCATTTTAAAGCAACTAAAATTAAAAATAATTGAAAAAAATAATAATTTATTTCATCTTGTATTTATTATATATATATGATATAATTTGTTAACCTTTAAAAAAGTTATCTTTAATATGAAATTGTTAGATAAATTTGAGTCCAAATTAAAAAGATAATATGATTAGTGATATTTTAAGCTAAACGTTTATTTTGAAATTTGATAGAGTTCATTTGCATATATACGAACCCTTCTTTTTATTACTGTGAGATAAATTTTATGTATGTTAGAATTTATTATGTATATGCAATTATTAGATCTGTTAAATGATTTATTGTACATTAGATTTCTGTTAAATGATTTATTGTACACTATATCTATATGGTGTATTTAATCAGTTTTGTTCTGCAAATTTGGAGTCAGATCCAAAGAACCACTTCTATTAACTAAAAAATATTAAAACAAAATCAGAATTGGATTCAAGGAATTGTTAAATCAGAAATTGAATTTAAAGTGGACACTCCCTAGACTTATCATTGTACTAAAGGCATATAATTTAAAATTATCCCATATTGGATATATGTGTGCAATTATGCTATGAAGCATCTGATATAAATAAATACACCCAGGTCTCATTTTACGCAGATTTATTTAATGTGATTTTGAAGTATGCGATTCATATTTCTTCTTAATATCTTTGTATGTAGTTTTCTTTTATGCGATAAAAATTATTAGATCAGAAGTTGAGCTCTGATAATATGCTATTACTTTAAATATTATAAATTTTGTTCACTCAAACATCATATTTAAAGTAATAAGAGTTAGACTTCCATCTAATAATTTCAATATTTTCAGCTCTTTATAATAATACTGTAATAGATTTTATGCAATAAAGAAGTTCAGAATTCACTTAAAATCAGGATTTCCCCATTTTATATACACACATTAAATTTTACAAGATTATAATGTAAATCTGTTCAAACATTATAGATGCCTATACTATGCATGTTGTTGTCTTTGCATTTAAAATCACATTCTATTTTTGCTTTTTAAAAAAAAGAGTACATAATCAGTTAATCATGTAGTGTCCGCAAGTAATACATTTTACAAGATTATAATGTAAATCTGTTCAAACATTATACTACTATGCATATTGTTGCTTTTGCATTTTAAATCACATTCTATTTTTGCTATTTAAAAAAATAGTACATAATCAATTAATCATTTAGTATCCACAAGTTTATTTTTAAAAGATGAGTTACCATGTTGGACACAATTAAATTTGCCAATTAAAAATTAAAATCTGATTTTTAATTGTAATTAACAATTTATCATTTAGTGTCCACAAATTTATTTTTAAAAGATGAGTTACCGTGTTGGACACAATTAAATTTGACAATTAAAAATTAAAATCTGATTTTTAATTGTAATTAACAATTTAAAAATTACGTAATGTGATCTGAAATTAATGTGATCGTGAAACAATGAAATTTGATTTTTAAATGAAATTGAAAAGTAAAAAATTAAAGACAAAAATAAGAATTTAATTTTTGTTAGTTTTAATTAAATTTTTCCCAACAGTAGTGAGTAGATGTCTTTTTATTATCATAAGTCTAAGTTCTTATTTTTATTTTTAACTTTTACTTTACTCTAATGGAGAAAAAAAAACACTCAAGAAAGTAAATTTCTTTGGAAACAAAAATTTCAATTTTAGATCTCTTAGCGAAATGGGATAGATTATTAGCAATTGGAAAACATTTTAGTTTGTGCGAATCCACTATAAGAGCAATTTATTGGGATTTTGATATGAAGGTCATAGAATTGACAAAGATTATATTGTGGAAATGGGATGGAGAAGAATATGGGAAAACGTAGACTGGGGAATGTAAAATAAAGTAGCTAACAAATTTCTCTGGGCATAATTGCTGAGAGATTCTTGACTTCATTTAAGAAGCTACATTACATCACATCACATTATCACATGACGAATCTGATGTCTCCAATAGCGATCATGATTAAAATACTGTACATGTATAAAAAAAAATGTAAATTACACATAAAAATATGTTGTTTTGAATAAAATTAAATACTGTAGTTAATAAAAATAAATAAAAAAAGTTCGTCTTCTATCAGTTTTTTTCAAATTTGAAATTTTTTATTAGTCATATTTTATTTCCTTATTTTTTTTTTATGCGAATTTTAAAGTAATTTTACATTGTGCTTTACTTTTATGCGATTTTTGGAAAATTACAGTACCTATCCCCCATTTTTCAAGATAAGTTAAATCTATTTTGTGCAATTTCTTTTGTGCATGTTTTCTGAGGAACCTATCTACAGCATAAAATGAGACCCAGGTGTTTGCTATGTCTGTTAGATTGACTATACATAGAATTACATTCACAAAGTATTAAAGGCCAGAGATTTACTCTGACACAAATGTGCTCGATCATAAGAAAATTAGTTGTATTACAAGATTTAATTGAAAAATTAATTTTTAACATGCATCAAAATAAAGTGTGGACACTTTATAAATAATTATGATTTTCCACTATGTATATTAACTTTAAAAAAAAAGAAAAAGAAATTAGAGAAATGGTTTTATTATCAAATAAAAATTATATTTGTTTGACAATTACAATATTTTGTAATAAACTATTGATGTTATTTGTTTAAATAATGTGTTAACTTCTTTATGTGTAATACTGTTTAGTCTCCATATCTATGCTATGTCCATTTCATTGGAAGTAACTTATGTTCTATAGAATCTAGCCTGGTATCACAAATAGTAGTGATAATCATCACCATACTGAAAAAAATAGTTTTCAAAGTTTGTTTAACACTCACACTTATATATATAAACTGAAAGACAAAGGCTTATTACATACATATCTATATATGGAATATATAGGGTATATGAGCACAGACTTTCACATCACCCACCATTCTCCACACTATCTCATAACACTGATACACTTGAACACATATATGTTGAAAAGATAAATAATCACCAATATACGTATTTCATGCTAAACCAGCAATCATCAGTTGGTCCAGATTACCATCTCTACACATATATGCTACAAGTGCTCAGATATATATTAAGATAGCTAAACCCTATACTTTAATGGACAGGCTTCAATCTACTCCACAATCCAATTCTTCAACCACCCATCCAATTGAAAGTCTGATGATGGAATGCTAAAAGGCCACACTGAGGCCAATATTCTTGTCATGCCCATGTTGATGAAAAGTCAATCTGACCCCTCATGTGCAGGACATAATCCATTTAATACATATACAAGGGATGGGCATATATCTCTACTATGTAATAACTGAAACACACAGGCTTATTATATACTTGTGTCTATATATGAGCACAGACTTTCACATGACCCACTATTCTCCACCCTATCTCATAACACTGATACACTTAGAATATATATATGTTGAAAAAATAAATAATCAACAATATACATATTTCATGCTAAACCAGCAATCATCAGTTGGTCCAGATTACCATCTCTACACATATATGCTATAAGTGCTCAGATATATATTAAGATAGCCAAATGTCATACTTTAATGGACAGGCTTCAATCTTCTCCACACTTCAACTCTTCAACCGTCCATCCAATTGAAAATCTGATGATGGAATGCTCAAAAACCACCCTGAGAATGAGATTTAAATGGATTACGTTCTGTACATGACATGAGTGTGACAAGAAATCTCAGCCTCAGGGTGGCCTTTGAGCATTTCCATCATCAGATTTTCAATTGGATAGATGGTTGAAGAGTTGGAGTGTGGAGTAGATTGAAGCCTGTCCATTAAAGTATGAGGTTTGGCTATCTTAATATATATATCTGAGCACTTGCAGTATATAAGTGTAGAGACGGTAATCTGGACCAACTGATGATTGCTGGTTTAGCATGAAATACGTATATCGGTAATTATTTATCCTTTCAACATATATGTGTTCAAATGTATCAGTGTTATGAGATAGTGTGGATAGTGGTGGGTCATGTGAAAGTCTATGCTCATATACCATATATATATATGTGTGCTGGTCTATTTCCTGATGTTTAATGCCAAGTAATGCCCAAATGTAATTAATTTAAACATGTATAAACTGGCCATTGCAATATATATATATTGGAACCTGCTAGAATAGAGAGAGGGAGAGATAAGAAGAAAATAGAATAAAGGAGAGATAATGATAAAGATAAATGATGAAAATGAAATGAGAGAGGCCAATTGTAACCTAATAGAATAAGAGATAGAGAAAGAGAGAAAAGAAAGGAAAGAAAAGAATGTTAATAATAAAATGAGAGGGGTGTGAAAAAGAAAGAGAAAGATATAATGCTACTAAAGAGATGGAGATAATGAAATGAGGGAGAAAGAAGAGAAAAGAAGGAAAAGAATGCTAATAATGAAATGAAGGTAATGATAATGGTAAAAATAAATAAATTATGGAAAAGAAAAAAATTGAGAGGGAAAAGAAATGGGAAAAGTAATATAAATGATATATAATGGAGAGAGAGAGAAGAAATGAGATGATGGGAAAGATATGAAATAGAGGGATGTAAGAAGAAGATGAAATAAAGGAGAGAGAAATGAAATGAGATGATAAAAGAAATGACATGAAAAGAAATGGAATAAAATTAAAATTAAATGAAATAAAATATAAATTAGAGACTCTAAACAACTCGGCTCAGTGGGGTTACAATAAATTTAAAGAAAAGAGATGATGATCCAGAGATGTATAATCAAGTAAAGATCAAATCCAATACTGATGAACTATAACTACTACAGCATATTGATATTTTAATAAACCATACAAAAGATTATCTAAAATCACTAATCAATGCTTACCATATTAGTCCTACCAATAGATCATACACTCTCTGAATAAGACCTATGATGCTTTACTTTAAAAGATTATCTTACAGAATTATATTTACTAAAACAACAAGAGTAAATAACCTCAGGGATTTTAAAACTAAAACTCTTGTGTAAAATTAAAGTTTAAGTTAAGTTGCCTAATAAAGAATTACTGTGATTAATAAATAAATAAGTGACATCTTAGCTGACCATAAAATAATTATAATATGTTCAATCTTAAAATAATAAACAAAACAAATATTAATTCACAAAATTTAATGAATCAATTTAAATTTAAACTAATAATGGCCTATTATCTAAGATATTACTTGAGCAAAGAAAAGAGCAAGGGTACTTTTAATGCCTTTCCATACTCACAGACAACCACTAAAGACCTCAAATGCAAATGGATTAGAATTCTTTAAATATATAAGATTTAAGATGATGATAGATGATGTGCAGTGAATATAAGATAATGTGCAGCTTTTAAAATAATATTAATTAAAATATTCTTCTGAAGTACTAATATTGTTAATCTGATATTGCATAATCTTTAGTCTGAAAGATATACTGATAATTTAAAAAAATAAACTTTTAACTAAGTATTTAATTATGTATCTGCTATAATGCAATTATCTGTATTTGTGATTCAATATGAGAATCATTTACTTTAACATAGCTTTTTTTAATTTTCAAGACAGTATCAACTATATTTAATTAACTTAGAATATACTTGTAAATTTCTGAATTGAAGATTCATTAACTTTAAAAATTTAAGACTTTGTGAACTTGGAACCCAAGACAATAATATATTTTCATATAAAAGTAAAACAAACAAACAAAACTTTTGAAATAATAATAATTTGATTTATTAATAATGAGAAGAAATGTTTATAAATATAGTGGAATACAAACAGTGCCAATACCGCACTAAGATTTTATATAATTATTTGGACTAATTAATAACATTATTGTGTCATCTACTAATCAGAATAACACACAGAACTATGTTTATATTGAAAACCCTAAGCTTAATTTTATACTCCTCAACTTAACAAACGCTAAGTTGGAGTAAGCATATTCAACAATACTTTTTAAAAATATCATCACTAGTTTCACGGATATAACTAATATCACAGCTAGATATATCTTTAAATCAGATTAAGCTAATACTAAAATTAAACTAACTTAAGTGTATGGGACAATCATTCATCAGAGATCAGTTATACTTTTTTTTAAAATAACTTTAGTCCACATAAAATTATTCCCTCAATGTTTTAAAGATAATGATGTAACAGACTTACAAATCCAGCGGCGAAATTCTGGATGAAAATATTAAATTATTATGTGTGAATTGCCACTTATACCATATGCATATTTAATATACTTTAAAATAAATATAACTTATTGTTGGTTAGCTTGTGTGTGATAAAACTATCATAGCAACACAATTCAAACATTGATATACCTATGAGCCTTAAATTAGCTACAACTACCTGAAGAAATACATTTCCTCAAACAAGCATATCTTGTCATCACAAATCTAAAACAAATGCAACATCACCTACTGTGGTGGAATTAGCATTAAGTCATCATGAATGATAGGCAAAAATATAAAGATACTAGGCTCCTCAGAGCTGGAAAAGAATATGGTGGCTTCCAAAAATACCTAACTTCGAGGCAAAATGACGATGTCTGGAATTCATCTTCAGTACATCTGGGAACAGGAACACCCACCAGAAAAGCACAATCCTCTCATGGGATTTCCAATGCTTATAAATGTGATCATCATCACTGAAAAATACAATACAATACCCTCTTTTTGGGGACAAGCACTATCAAATCATGGAAATACAATACAATAAGGATGGAGGATTTTCTCTACTCCATAAGGCATATTCAAAAATTATAAACTAAGCCTAACTCTTGAGGCTAACAAATTCTAACTAATAGCAAGATATATACTTCACTTAAACTAACTAAGTTATTTCCAAGAAATTTATAAAATACAAAACGTATATCCAATGTTCGAACCAACAAAGCAAACTATGTGTCAACTGACTACTGTAGAAAATACTTTAAACTTAAATGCATATAAAATTCTAGGCAAGGCACAATGCACACATAACAAAATATTAAATGCTAAAAATATAGTAACTAGTGGACTTTTAAAATTGTAAATTAAATGCAAGAATATTTACTTCTCGATGAATATAAAATATTTGTAATTATTATTAATATAACATTCATAAAACAAATGAATGGATATTCTCTGATAAACTTCTTTAGTAAATTTAAAATAAAAATTGAGTAAAACATCCCATTTATATGAAAATAAGACTGTGATATTTAAATCTCTATAATAAAATTATTAAATAGAAACTAGCTAGTGTAATGCTTGATAAATAAACTAAATCTACTTAAGAATGGCAAGAAACATTTGCTCATTCAAATAAACCTATTTCGTTTTAAAATTATAACCCTAGTTTACCTGTATATTTATGCAAAAAGTGTTACATAAAAATTTAATAGCATAAATATTTTTATGGTTTCATTCTTTTTTTTTTTTTTAAACCAATAAAGCAGACCATAAAAAAAAAATAATAATAATACATTAATTCAAGTTCATATTTCGGCTCCGTGATGATTTTTCCATTTCATAATGTGTAGACAATTTATCCAGGTTAAGATATCTATTTGAATTCGAAGCTTCAACTAATACATTTATATACATGGCAATCATTTCCAAACGAAAATGTTCAGTAGTTCTTTATATAAACACTTCCACTTTCTTTTATCTTTAAAGATAATTTTAAATATTAAAATAATAAAACATCGTAAGCATAAACATAAGTTGGCACTGGAAAATAAATTATTCAGCTGAGTAGCATAAGTATAATAAGCATAAGTATAAGTATAATAAGCCGGCATTGAAAAAAATAAATTCTTCAGCTGAGTACATGTTTTTATATTTATAATCCTAGGTTCAAACGCGGAATAATTATAATATATATTTTTAGTTAACTTTCACTGTTCTTCTTTAGATAAATGCATTTTTTTTAAAAATAGAGCTCTTTTTTTTAAAACGTTTCTTAATATTTAAAAATGTATTTCTTTTTTTAAACAAATTTCCTTTTATTTATTTTTTAAACATAAGAGTAGACTTTGTTTATAATTAAGGACGCTCCTTGGTTTATGTGCTAAGATCAACGGTCATAAAGTTACTTATAAGTACTGGCAACTATAACCAAACATTATGCATTTGATAGAGACAAGTTCATTAATAATATTTTTTAAATTCTTTTAAAGTTTTGCTTTCAAACAAATTCTTTTCATACTACTGGCATAAACGAGAATTAGTATTTTAAAATACATATTGTCCACAGAAACATTATTCTGTTAAGAGCATATTTAAATGTATATATCATCTATTAAGTAATAAAGTATTAAATTTAATGTCACTTCTAATTTATAAAGATGCTAACGCATTTCCATTTTAATATTTTAAAATGTTTGAATGTCTTTTTTTTTTAATTTCTTCTTCACGTGTATTTTTAATTTGATAGGAGATATACTATAGTTTAGTGCAATAAAGTCTTTAGCCATAACAATACTTAATAATTTAAGTTTTACTTCTAAATAAAGAAAAATGAATAGATCAAAAGTAAATGAAATATGAGACGCTGTATTTTTTTCTTCAAACATTTTACCGTAAATTTTAATGTCTCAATTGTAATGAAAAACTGTCAGAAAAACGGATTACCTGTCTTTTAGCCTTCTGTGATTACAATACGATTTTAAATAATGGTTTAAAAAACATACTTTTATTTTTTTTAGAAAATATAAAGTTTTTTAAAAATTACTTTTTTATTAAGGAACTTTTAAGATTCAGCCACACATATATTTAAAACAGATCAGCAACTGAATCACCCCTAGTTCTCCGTTTTATCTCACAATTTTTCATCCACCTACAATTCATTTAAAAACCAATAAAAACTATTTTTTATTAAATTTTAATATTCTGACAAACCAGCTGTGAAATCAATCTACTGACGTAATCAATATAATTTTCCCATACCACATGACCTTCAGCTGCAAAGTCAAAATTTTATTATTAACAATATTGTACCATAATTTTTTTTAATGATATTTTATCCAACCCAATAGTAATAAATATAAAATTTAAAGTTATACCCTTTATTAAACCCATAAATATTTCATTGAAATAATTTTATCCACACATTTGTTTTATTTATTTATTTTAAACAATATTGGAATTAAATTATTTTTTTTATGTTTCCATGTCAATGCATGCACATTCTCACATACGAATGCAAGCTAATTGTTTAAAAGTTATTTTTAAAACTACAACAATAAAATGTTAATGAATATTTAATTCTAAATAATTTTTATAACTGGAATGTTAAACTACAAAAGTATCATAACAAATATTACTATTGTTTTAATAAAAACTTACATATTATTTTTTTAAACTTTATTACTTAATATTATTTATTCCTACTTATTTATAATATCTAATTATTATTCTTTAGACATTAAAATGAATTACACAATAATACATTTAATATTACTTACAAACTGACAACTATTTCTGATATCTTTCTTTTTTTTAAAATTCAAATTATTATTTAGCATCTCTTACCAACCTAACTCATATATCTTTTTTCAAATACTTAGACATAATTCCATAATATACAATAATGATTACAATCAATACAAGATTATCCTATTTTAGTCATTAACTAATTTAATTTTCATTTTTATCATTATTATTTTTTTAAAAATCAGACAATTTCAAACCAAAAGGTTAAGCTAAGATAACCTTTGGCTCCTTTTGGAACTAAGTGAAACTTCAGTTAGGTACAATATATATATATAATAAATAAGTAAGTAAATAATAAGTACGGTAAGGCAAAATAAGCATAAAATAAATTTATTAATCTGCTAAGCCAGGTTTTGGATATGGAGTATCTTTGTCAAAGCATGTCTGTGAGAGAACAAAATATTTCAGCATTTCCACCAGCATATGGAGGTAATTATATTGGGCTTAAAGTTTAATGAATTTGCATGTTTGCATATATGATAGTTGTTAGCTTAAAATATACATACTTTACCTGTATTTAAATATTATGTGATAGTTGTAAGTGCAGAGCAACAAGGTTCCACCTATGTTGTCAGATTGAATGACCAGTATTTGTTAAGGGGAATCTATTGGCTTTAACATTTATCACATTAACAGAGTTCGCCTGGCTTAGCAGATAAATAAATTAATTTTATGCATATTTTGCTTTACTGTAATTATTATCCATTCATCTGTCTGTCTGTCTGTCTGTCTGTCTGTCTGTCTGTCTGTCTGTCTGTCTGTCTGTCTGTCTGTCTGTCTGTCTATCTATCTATCTATCTATCTATCTATCTATCTATCTATCTACCTATCTATCTATCTACCTACCTACCTACCTACCTACCTACCTACCTATAAAAACACATCGTGGATAATAGTTCATATTTTTAATATGTATAACATACATGATTTTTTTATTTGTATAGTATGCATATACAAATTAAAAACATAGTCTGAATAATATACTTTTTCTTCAATAACATTTATCTCTTATGAAAAGGCAATCACAATCACTTCATCAAAAAACTACGACCTCTCTAATTGTGTTAAAGATTTTAAGTCCTGTATTAATTTTGGACTATATAATTATTTCTATATTCCATTACCTATTTGGGATTCTCAAGTGAATTCTAAACTTCACACTTTTTAAAACAATAAAAAGAACAATTTACAATTACTTTATAGTCTCTAATAAATCAATAATTTTTATTTTACCATTTAAAAAGATATTATACTTTTTTTTACTTTTATAAAATTTCTAACTATACTTATAAAACATTTTATTATATGAAAAATAGTATCATATAAAACTTATGAAAAAAATCAAAAAATAAAATTTGGTACTATTGATTAAGCCAAATAATGCTGTGATGAAACATGATCATGAATATCCTTCCTGCTGTCATTATGTAAAATTTATTGAATTTATAACTTTTAATGTGTTTATTCATATTTAATTGATAAACAGTATAGTGACAGAATGAATATTGTCATTTCACTGTAATATACATATTTATTTATTTGGCATAAATTTGTTTGGTGGCTTAACTATTAACACTTTATTAGATTCCTTCAATTCTACCATGATGATTATAAATTTAACAA
This sequence comes from Epiperipatus broadwayi, assembly GCA_028023455.1. NCBI lineage: Eukaryota > Metazoa > Onychophora > Udeonychophora > Euonychophora > Peripatidae > Epiperipatus > Epiperipatus broadwayi. The sequence goes on along the minus strand of JAQFVV010012405.1, from coordinate 344,163 downwards.
ACATTAATTCAGACATAAATAAGAAAAATGTATCTGATGATTGGAAGAATGGAGTACTAATATTAATATTTAAAAACAATAATAAAAATATTAGAAATTATAAACCTAATTATCTTTTATCATTTGTGTACAAAATTTTTACCAAGATAGTTATAAACTCATTTACATACATTCAAATATCAGCCTTTTAAGCTAATTGTGCATACACTTTGCAAGTGTTAATAAAAAATGAATACTTTCTCACCAATACAAGATATAGTATTTATGCAGGAATAAAAGGAATCCTCTCATTCCTACGACTCAAATGCTTATATATGAGCAAATCTAAAGTACTGGCAAGTAAAGCATGAGGATGGAACTGTCACTTTAAATTACTATATATGATGTCTGAATGAATGACGTGGATGAAATTGTCTAGAATTTACTAAACGTCATTCCAACTGAAACTTAATCATATGTAAATAAGCATTTATTTTATATAGGATATGTTTACAATTGTATACATTCAAATATCAACCTTTTAAGCTAATTGTGCATATGCTTTGCGAGTGTTAATAATAAATGAATACTTTCTCACCAATACAAGATATAGTATTTATGCAGGAATAAAAGGAATCCTCTTATTCCTACACTCAAATGCTTATATATGAGCAAATCTGAAATACTGGCAAGTAAAGCGTGAGTATGGAACCGTCACTTTAAATTACTATATACGATGTCTGAATGAATGACATGGGTGAAATTGTCTAGAATTGTATTGGTGAGAAAGTATTCATTTATTATTAACACTCGCAAAGCGTATGCACAATTAGCTTAAAAGGCTGATATTTGAATGTATACAATTGTAAACATATGCTATATAAAATAAATGCTTATTTACATATGATTAAGTTTCAGTTGGAATGACGTTTAGTAAATTCTAGACAATTTCACCCACGTCATTCATTCAGACATCGTATATAGTAATTTAAAGTGACGGTTCCATCCTCACGCTTTACTTGCCAGTACTTCAGATTTGCTCATATATAAGCATTTGAGTCATAGGAATAAGAGGATTCCTTTTATTCCTGCATAAATACTATATCTTGTATTGGTGAGAAAGTATTCATTTATTATTAACACTCGCAAAGCATATGCACAATTAGCTTAAAAGGCTGATATTTGAATGTATACAATTGTAAACATACGCTATATAAAATAAATGCTTATTTACATATGATTAAGTTTCAGTTGGAATGACGTTTAGTAAATTCTAGACAATTTCACCCACGTCATTCATTCAGACATCGTATATAGTAATTTAAAGTGACGGTTCCATCCTCACGCTTTACTTGCCAGTACTTCAGATTTGCTCATATATAAGCATTTGAGTCATAGGAATAAGAGGATTCCTTTTATTCCTGCATAAATACTATATCTTGTATTGGTGAGAAAGTATTCATTTATTATTAACACTCGCAAAGCGTATGCACAATTAGCTTAAAAGGCTGATATTTGAATGTATACAATTGTAAACATACGCTATATAAAATAAATGCTTATTTACATATGATTAAGTTTCAGTTGGAATGACGTTTAGTAAATTCTAGACAATTTCACCCACGTCATTCATTCAGACATCGTATATAGTAATTTAAAGTGACGGTTCCATCCTCACGCTTTACTTGCCAGTACTTCAGATTTGCTCATATATAAGCATTTGAGTCGTAGGAATAAGAGGATTCCTTTTATTCCTGCATAAATACTATATCTTGTATTGGTGAGAAAGTATTCATTTATTATTAACACTCGCAAAGCGTATGCACAATTAGCTTAAAAGGCTGATATTTGAATGTATACAATTGTAAATATACGCTATATAAAATAAATGCTTAAATTCATTTACAAAAAATTTTTGATTTTAACCAAACAAAAGAGGAAGCTGGATTTAAAAGCGATCACATTGTATCACATTTATGTATTAAATTGGCATTATTCTTAGGATTTTGTAGATTATGAAAAGGCATTTTATTGTTTAAGCAATTCTTCAGTGATTAAAGCATAGATCCAAGATATTATCATATTCTAAAAATATTTATCAAAATATAACAGTAATAATTAGCAATGTGACATTAGAAAGATTATCAATAAGAAGATGCAGGACAGAGTCATTTCATATTTCCAAAACTTTCATTTTGTAAGAAGTATTTTGTAGATTAAGATAGGTATCTAAAAGAATAAAAATAAATGGAGATTACTTAAATCATCTGGATTTTCAAATGATTCCATTGGGTTTTTTTTTTTTTTTACCAAATAATGTTCGAGACCTTCAGAATATGTTGCAAAAGTTATCAGATGAAAATAAAAATATATAACTAAAGATAAATGCTAAAAAGACTAAAGTAATATTTAATGGATTTTTTCAAATGAAGAAAGTAAGGATTGATATTGATGAATTAGATCATTAGAATTAAATATGAATAGAATGCTTTTGGTAAAAATAATTTGTTATTAAAAGGAAATATGCCTATGTTTGAAAAAAAAAAGAAAGATTTTTTAGTGTATTTTGAAAATTCTTACTTATGGATCTAAGACATAGATACTTAACAGAAGAGCAACTCAATGATTTCAGATTCATCATTGAAGTATAGATAAATGTATGTTAGGAACAAGAAGGATCGAAAATAAAGTACATAGGTAATAAAACCAAAAGATGTTACTGAGATCAATAAAAGAATTAAGAAGCTGAAGTAGAGCTGGCATTGATATATTTTCTAGAAGATATTACAGTTCAGAGACTGTTGAAATCCTAAACTGGATCTGCAGAGATGAAAAAATACTTGTAAAGAGACCATATGTGAGATAGATGGATGGAAGGATGAAAAAAAATATGATGAGATGATGTGAAGAGACTCTAGAGATTGAAATACTGGGATTACTTACAGAAACTTTTATCCTGCAATTAATGAACAATAATTGAAAATGATGATGATGATGAATTAACATATAAAATAATAATGAAAAACTGTCCAAACAATAACCAACCAAACCACGCAAACGCTGATAAGTAATGCCTCCTCTTTTTTTCTGCTTCTTATTTTTCTAAGATAGGTTCTTATTTCTCTATGATGAATTGTTAAAAAGACCTTCACTCTGCATTGAATTATTTAGAAAATAATTTGCATTTCTTATTTATGATTTGATTTATAAGTGTGACATTTTTTGCATTCACTTATTTGGCAACATCATTTTTAAATAAATACATTAATGATTAATATTAATCATTTCTGTAAAAAATTATCATGTCATTTTAAGATGAAATATATTAATATTTAATTATTTTTAACCACTAAACATTACATGATCATGACTTATTATGCTTGCTCAAGCTGTTAAAAATTGAGGCAAAACACTTTATAAATTAATGACACTCAGTGGAAGCCAGAGTAATCGATGGATGCTAGAAGGTTTGAGTATAAAATTCCTATCTACTGCATATTCTGTATCTATACATTTTAGGGTCTTAGGTTCTTTAATAACCATAGTCATCTATTGGGCAGGATTGGTATTAAACCACTAAACATCACATGATTACAACTCTCCATATAGTAATGTCACTCATTGCAAGCCAGAATAATCAATGAATGCAAAAAGGTTTGTGCATAAAATCCATACCCAGTACCTACTCATCCAATGTCCTTAGACTAGTTTCTAGCTTGTGGCTTTCATAAGTAAAGAGCCTTGGATCTGAAAGCATTACACCTAGATCTAACGCTCTTAGCAGCCATCTTTTACCTTTTTAGTTAATCATAAATTTATGAGTCCAAAATTGAAAACACAATAATATTTTTAATCCAAGCTCATTTTCTTGTATAGTCATATAGATCTGAACTCAGTTGCATGGAGAATTTTGTCTCTGTTTTTAATACCTTGAGCAAGTATGAGAAATAGTGATCATGTAATGTTTAATGGTTTAATACCAATTCTACCAATAGGATAATAGTGACTATGGTTATTAAAGAACCAAAGACACCAAAATGTATAAATACTGAACTGAGTTTGATCTGTATGACTATACAAGAAAATGATCTGGAATTGAAAATATTGTGTTTACAATTTTAGACTACTGCAAAAGGTAAAAGGTGGCTGCTGCAAAGTTGCATTAGATCATAAGATCTAAGTACAATGCTTTTAAATCCAAGGCTTCTCACTGGTAAAAGCCTAGGACTTGAAACTAGTCTGGGGATATTATATGAGTAGGCATTAGATAAAGATTTTATGCACAAATCTTCTTGCCTCTGGCTTGCACTGAGTGGCATTACTGTATGGAAAGTTTTGCCTCTGTTTTTAAAGATTATTTATAATTAATCTTATTAAACCACAAATATATGATTTCATTAATCAAACATTATCTCCCTTTTAACTTTTCCCAAATGTTATATTTTAGATAAACTTAAAGCTTTTATTTTGCCATACTTGTGAAAGAGTTTAAACTGGATCAATTAAAAACTGGTTCAATTCGAAGTGCATCTTGGTGATTGTTTACGTTTTCAGATGTCAATATTTATGCATTTGACGTGTTTATGGTGGAATAAAAATTCTAAATGTAATCTAATTTTACCTATATGTTTAACATTTCAAATGGTTTTTTTTTTTAAAAAAAAAAATATTGAAATAACTATGCATTTGATTCCAGATATAACACATATTACGTTTCAAAAATAGTTTTACATGCTGAAACATCTTTCCAGTTGATATTATGTTACCATAAATAATCTTTACTTAAAAAATTTCCAATCATTCATAAATAATAAAAATGTTTAAGTTCAATAAATGTTCCCTTTCACATTAAACTGTCATAGAATGTTTAACTTTCAATTTGTGGCTTTCATTAGTATATTTGCAGTGTTAATTATCATATGACAAATCAATTCTAAAGAAAGAATAAGTTTCCAGTTATTGAATTAAAAAATAATAGGCTACAAAAACACGTTATTTAATCTTTATTGCCGACAAGAAGTGTAAAGACAATTTTCCTTTCAATCATTAAAAAAAATTAATTAGATTTAATCCAAAAGCATACAAATTGAATTATTTAAAAAAATGGATACTTTGAATGAGTATGATGTATGCATGCGAGCCAGCCGTTATATATATATGTTTTCTATTGAAAAATGTATTTCTAATTCTGATCACAAACAGGTTTAAAGATTACTTTCAGAAGGCTGACCCATGATTAACTCAATTAACCATATAGCTATTTTTAATAAAGATCCCAGGTTGGTCAAATGAATATCGATTCAATAACAAGAAAAATAAAAAAAATATTGATCATCAAATGATTCAGCGATTGATATTGATGGGGAGATGATGATTAAAATATACTTTAATAAATAGAAAAACATTTCGGTCCCTCCCCTCATAATGGAGACTTTGTTCTGCTTAATAAAACATTAAAATATTAATATTACAATCACATAAATATTATCAAATATAACTATATAAGCAAAAAAATGATTAAATTACAAATTATGTTTTTTTAAATTATTTTTTGTATAATAAACATACTGACAAAGAAATCATTAATTATAAAATCAATAATTATGATTTAGAAAAAGATCTAGTAGACGAGAGAAGTTGAAATTTTAAATAAGAAAAAAGAATTAATAGTGTATTTTAAGAGGAATAATAATAAACACATATTTGATCTTTAATGAATATTAAAATTAATATGTTAATTTAAAAGAGATGCACTAATTTTTGATCATAATAGATAATTTATAATTGTTTGTGTACTTATTAAAAACTGTAAATGTCAACGAATTTTTATAAGAAATACAGAACTTGTAACATAAATTGAAACATCGTGTGATATACAAATCACAGATTAAAAAAAAAAAACCCTTTATAAAAGTTGAAAATCTGGGATGACAAAAGAAAATAAATTTGTTCAAAATACATCTTAAGATTGTTATTTTAATATATATTAATTAATAATTGAATATAAGAAGGATTAGTTATAGTTTTATATATACATAATGTGACTCAGTGAAAAACTCAATGACTTTCTCCAAACTACCTATAAAGCCATTTCTGAAACAATATATATAAATTTTGCTATTTTCCACTAAAATTTTAAGATGATAGCATCTCTTGATCAAGGATTAAAACACGATATATGATAATGGGTTTCATAACATAATGTATGATAGAAAAATAAGATAATCCTAAATTTTGCTTTAAATTGGGCAAAACAGCTATTAATAATATTTGAGACTAATTAAAACTATTTGGTAGTATAATTCTAAGTAGCAAGAATATTTTCAAGTGTTTTGCAAGAATTTGTGATGAAAGGAAAAGCATGAAATATTATCAATGAAATTATGAAATATAGTGGCACTATTTCATCGTAACTCATAATCCACACATTCTAACACTTAAAAATCTTTGTGATAAAAAAATGAACCTATGTACTATATAACACTTGTTGCTTCATAGATGGTACTGCAAGCACTATGGAGAATGAATAAATTACCTTTTCACTATAACACACTATATATATATATGTCATATTATTATTACTATTTGCGGGATATCCGTGTAGTGAAAAAGCTAAATGCTGACATTTCAGTACAATATCAAGTACCTTCCTCAGAGCGTCCTCTTTCTCAAATCATGATTTGAGAAAGAGGATGCTCTGAGGAAGGTACATGATTTGAGAAAAAGGACGCTCTGAGGAAGGTACATGATTTGAGAAAGAGGACGCTCTGAGGAAGGTACTTGATATTGTACTGAAACGTCAGCATTTAGTTTTTCACTACAAAGAATATCCTGCAAATAGTAATAATAATATGACATCTATGATTTGAGAAAGAGGACGCTCTGAGGAAGGTACTGATATTGTACTGAAACATCAGCATTTAGCTTTTTCACTACACAGAATATCCCGCAAATAGTAATAATAATATGACATCTTTTATCCGTGAAAATATTAGAATTAACATATATATATATATATATATGTGTGTAAAATAAATAAAATATCCATTAATTAAAAACAATATTGTAACTATAATTGAAATAATATTTTTAACGGTTTACAAACAATTACAAACAATCTTTAAATCCGCAGAAGTACTTTCGGTTACTTTCTAACCTGCCTCAACTGCCATTAAATTCAAAAACTAAAAGCGGAAGCAAACATCATCAATTCAAATTCCATGAATGTCGTATTTTAATGTTAGAAGCTTGTTGATTTATTAAATGCGTTTTATTCCTATTTATAAAAATTGCCTCTTTAATTTTTCTTTTACTATGGTTTCTCTCTTCGTGAAGAATTTTAACATTTTCAAAATTAAATTTAAATTTATATTTACATGTTTTTTCATGATCGAAGAAAACTGAAGAAGATATTAAATCACCATTATTTTTATTTTTTACACGCTTATATAACAATTCGTGTTCCTTCAATCTTTTCTCAATGGTGCACCTAGATTCACCTATATATGATAGCATACAATCACAAAAAATTTGATATATGACATTACTTTTTTGCTTGACAGGTATGACATCCTTAGAATTATTAACTAATTTATTAATATTGTTTGGAACGTAGAATGAAACATTAAATACATTCTTATATAAATCCTTAAAAAAATTTACTTGTGGATTTGAAATAAATGGAATATATATCCATTTTTTATTATTAATCTTCATTTCTTTTAAATTATAATAATCTTTTTTTAAATTGACTTAAAGTATTGTTTATTTGTTCCATTTTATAACCAACATCAAGCAATTCCTTGGCAAATATCTCAATATTTTTCAATTTATCACTTTGGAAACGACATAATTTTTCATTCTGAAACAAAAAAGATTTAAAACTTGCCATCTTATGCATCATTGATACTTTTGATTTACAATTTATATATCCTCTTTTTTGCAATGGCTTAATTATTAGTTTATAATTTAATATACTGTTATCTCTTGTGATCATTAAATCTAAATAGTTAATCTTATGGTCCTGTTCTTTTTCAATAGTCCATTTCAAGCCATTCAACTTATTTAATTCCTCTATAAGCAAATTTATACTATTAGTGTTTCCACAGACAAAAACATCATCCACATATCTTTTGTAAATTTTAATATCTCCAAAAATACACATATTTAAAATACTACTCTCATACGTAGATAAAACGAAATTGCAACCTTGTGCAACTAAAGGCAATCCCATAGGCCAACCTTTGTTCATTTTATAATACTGACCTTCAAAAGATGCAACAATGTTATCATTAAAAAAATTTAAAGAATCAATGATAAATTTTATCATATATTTACAAATATTTTTACTTTTTAATGCATGTTCAATTATTTTTATGGAATTCATTCTATCAATGGATCCATACATTTCTGTAACATCCAATGAAGCAATAATATCATTTTCATCAATAATTAAATTTTTAATACTATTTACAAAGTCAAACAATGAAGCAATAGTATTTTCCCCAAATCCTAAAAAGTCTTGTAAAAGTTTACCAAAGGATTACCTTCTTTATGTAATTTTATATTTGCAAAAATACGAGGACATATAGCACAAGAAGGATATATCATATAGTATACATTATTATTTAAAACTTTATTTTTAGCACTTTTTAAAATATTGTTAATAAACTTTATTCTTTGACCATCCATATTATAATCTTCAATCAAAAAGAAACCAAGTTTGTCCATTTGCATTTTAATTTTATTAATATATTGATATTTCGTCAACAAGCACATACACAAACCTTTGTCATCTTTCAAACATATCATATCATCAATCTTCAATTTCCGTTTAAATTCCGAAATAGCCAATTGCCATGATTTATTATAAAATATTGTATCAAATTTATTGCAATTAATTTTCTTAATAAAAATTATCATTACCAGGAATCATTTCAAATGTATTTTGAACAGCTGCAATTAGTTCCAAATTATAATCTTTCCAAATACCACCAACGTATTTAGCTCCGCGACTTAAAACATATTTCTGAATTAAATGTATCCTATTATTTGATAAATTAACAAAGTTTAAATCCTTATAAGCGTGTGGATATCGCTTATTAAATAAAAAATCAACTTTTTTCTCAAATTTGTTATATAATTTACGTTCAATTACTTTAAATCCATTTTCACATATAATTTTATATTCGTTCCAGGCACACCATTCATTTAAAATTATTAAATGTTCAATTGCTTTCAAATATTTACGAATATCAAAAAGTTCCTTTTTACAACTCTTAATAATATTATTTAAAATAATCAATTTTAATTTATCCAAACATTTTGGTATTGAATTTATAAAGCTGTTCAATTTTATGTTACAACAATTCGAGAATATCTGAAAAATTTTACAAATCTTGAAAAAACGAAGTTTGCACTTCAGCTTAATAATTTTTTTACATTGCCTCCGCCATTCCTTAATGATCCACCGTTTTCTAAAATTACTTGAATCCATTGTGTTAAATATATGTAAAATTTATATAAGAATGTATTTAATGTTTCATTCTACGTTCCAAACAATATTAATAAATTAGTTAATAATTCTAAGGATGTCATACCTGTCAAGCAAAAAAGTAATGTCATATATCAAATTTTTTGTGGTTGTATGCTATCATATATAGGTGAATCTAGGTGCAGCATTGAGAAAAGATTGAAGGAACACGAATTGTTATATAAGCGTGTAAAAAATAAAAATAATGGTGATTTAATATCTTCTTCAGTTTTCTTCGATCATGAAAAAACATGTAAATATAAATTTAAATTTAATTTTGAAAATGTTAAAATTCTTCACGAAAAGAGAAACCATAGTAAAAGAAAAATTAAAGAGGCAATTTTTATAAATAGGAATAAAACACATTTAATAAATTGACAAGCTTCTAACAAAATACGAGATTCATGGAATTTGAATTGATGATGTTTGCTTCCGCTTTTAGTTTTTGAATTTAATGGCAGTTGAGGCAGATTAGAAAGTAACTGAAAGTACTTCTGCGGATTTAAAGATTGTTTGTAATTGTTTGTAAACCGTTAAAAATATTATTTCAATTATAATTACAATATTGTTTTTAATTAATGGATATTTTATTTATTTTACATATATTTAACACAATGGATTAAAGTAATTTTAGAAAACAGTGGATCGTTAAGGAATGGCGGAGACAATGTAAAAAGATTATAAAGCCGAAGTGCAAACTTCGTTTTTTCAAGATTTGTAAAATTTTTCAGATATTCCCGAATTGTTGTAACCTAAAATTGAACAGCTGTATAAATTGAATACCAAAATGATTGGATAAATTAAAATTGATAATTTTAAATAATATTATTAAGAGTTGTAAAAAGGAACTTTTTGATATTCGTAAATATTTGAAAGCAATTGAACATTTAATAATTTTAAATGAATGGTGTGCCTGGAACAAATATAAAATTATATGTGAAAATGGATTTAAAGTAATTGAACATAAATTATATAACTAATTTGAGAAAAAAGTTGATTTTTTATTTAATAAGCGATATCCACATGCTTATAAGGATTTATACTTTGTTAATTTATCAAATAATAGGATACATTTAATTCAGAAATATGTTTTAAGTCACGGAGCTAAATACATTGGTGGTATTTGGAAATATTATAATTTGAAACTAATTGCAGCTGTTCAAAATACATTTGAAATGATTCCTGGTAATGATAATTTTTATTAAGAAAATTAATTGCAATAAATTTGATACAATATCTTATGATAAATCACGGCAATTGGCTATTTTGGAATTTAAATGGAAATTGAAGATTGATGATATGATATGTTTGAAAGAGGACAAAGGTTTGCGTATGTGCTTGTTGATGAAATATCAATATATTAATAAAATTAAAATGCAAATGGACAAGCTTGGTTTCTTTTTGATTGAAGATTATAATATGGATGGTCAAAGAATAAAGTTTATTAACAATATTTTAAAAAGTGCTAAAAATAAAGTTTTAAATAATAATGTATACTATATGATATATCCTTCTTGTGCTATATGTCCTCGTATTTTTGCAAATATAAAATTACATAAAGAAGGTAATCCTTTGCGAGTTATGATAGATTTTGGTGGTTCCTTTATATATCAGACTTCTAAATATATTGGTAAACTTTTACAAGACTTTTTAGGATTTGGGGAAAATACTATTGCTTCATCGTTTGACTTTGTAAATAGTATTAAAAATTTAATTATTGATGAAAATGATATTATTGCTTCATTGGATGTTACAGAAATGTATGGATCTAGTGATAGAATGAATTCCATAAAAATAATTGAACATGCATTAAAAAGTAAAAATATTTGTAAATATATGATAAAATTTATCATTGATTCTTTAAAATTTTTTAATGATAACATTGTTGCATCTTTTGAAGGTCAATATTATAAAATGAACAAAGGTTGACCTATGGGATTGCCTGTAGTTGCACAAGTTTGCAATTTCGTTTTATCTACATATGAGAGTAGTATTTTAAATATGTGTATTTTTGGAGATATTAAAATTTACAAAAGATATGTGGATGATGTTTTTGTCTGTGGAAACACTAATAGTATAAATTTGTTTATAGAGGAATTAAATAAGTTGAATGGCTTGAAATGGACTATTGAAAAAGAACAGGACCATAAGATTAACTATTTAGATTTAATGATCACAAGAGATAAAAGTATATTAAATTATAAACTAATGATTAAGCCATTGCAAAAAAAGAGGATATATAAATTGTAAATCAAAAGTACCAATGATGCGTAAGATGGCAAGTTTTAAATCTTTTTTGTTTCGGAATGAAAAATTATGTCGTTACCAAAGTGATAAATTGAAAAATGTTGAGATATTTGCCAAGGAATTGCTTGATGTTGGTTATAAAATTGAACAAATAAACAATACTTTAAGTCAATTTAAAAAAATTATTATAATTTAAAAGAAATGAAGATTAATAATAAAAAATGGATATCTATTCCATTTATTTCAAATCCACAAGTAAAATTTTTTAAGGATTTATATAAGAATGTATTTAATGTTTCATTCTACATTCCAAACAATATTAATAAATTAGTTAATAATTCTAAGAATGTCATACCTGTCAAGCAAAAAAGTAATGTCATATATCAAATTTTTTGTGATTGTATGCTATCATATATAGGTGAATCTAGGTGCAGCATTGAGAAAAGATTGAAGGAACACGAATTGTTATATAAGCGTGTAAAAAATAAAAATAATGGTGATTTAATATCTTCTTCAGTTTTCTTCGATCATGAAAAAACATGTAAATATAAATTTAATTTTGAAAATGTTAAAATTCTTCACGAAGAGAGAAACCATAGTAAAAGAAAAATTAAAAAGGCAATTGTTATAAATAGAAATAAAACGCATTTAATAAACCGACAAGCTTCTAACATTAAAATACGAGATTCGTGGAATTTGAATTGATGACGTTTGCTTCCGCTTTTAGTTTTTGAATTTAATGGCAGGTTAGAAAGTAACCGAAAGTACTTCTGCGGATTTAAAGATTGTTTGTAATTGTTTGTAAACCGTTAAAAATATTATTTCAATTATAATTACAATATATATATATACACACACACACAAATAGTCAATGAAAAATGCCAAATTAGTTCTCAATTCTTTATGATTACTGATTTTTCTGATTAAAAATGAATCTTAAGTATTATATATTGTAACATAATAAATGAGTTCAAATAGAAATAACTAAGTAAAGGTTCAAAATATAACACTATCAAGAATTATAAGCAAATTATTAATAACAAGTATTATATGGAAATCACGTGAAGTGAGTACACTAGTAATTCAATAAAATATAACTCAGGTATACAGGCAGTAGGTTTTATCCACTTTCATTTCTTGGTTTGATGTTAAGTGCATGTTTACACAAATACTAAGTGAATATGGTCTAGCAGGGCGCCACTAGATTATCTGAATCTAGACACGGTTATATCTGATAACCTTTCACATGTACCGGGTTTGAATCCCTTCTTGGTACTTTATTTATAATAAAATGGAAGATTTTGCTTTTTGAGCCATATCACTATAAGCACTAATATTTAGGTAAAAGTAAAACATCTTTAAACCAAAGTGGAGTATATTAGACATAAATCATTTCTCAGATCTTAGCATAACAAATGTGTTTCAATATTTTTATAAGTTCACTAGCTCAGATTATATATAACTAATTTAGGATGGCAATTCACTCATCCTTGCATGAAATAGATGATGGGATGTGGTTATAATAATACTAAGAGATCACTAAATATTATAAAATCAATATTTATTTATGGCCTTTAAACAGTTAAACAGCTCATTAATTAAAACGTTGATGACGATGATGATGATGATAATAATAACAATAATGACAAGGGTTTCAACTACAGCTCTAGGACTAAGCCTAAACATAAAACTAATTTTTATAAAGAAATTCATAATTATTGCTTAATTTTAGCATATTTACTTATATCTTAAATAACTAATATTCAACCATTGATGATGATGAATAATCACACTTAACAAAGACTACAATTAATGAAATATATACGCCTCGTTTAATAAAACAAACTAATATTTATTACTACATTTCTAACATATACATAAAAATTTCTAGATAAATATGAAAATTGACATGAATAATAATAATAATAATTGATTATATAACAATCCTCAGATTAATTTTAAGTTCTTCCCCCTTTCCCTTCAAATGTATTTTGTATTAAGTTGGACGTCACATTGACCATGATTTTCACTCCATGAGAAAAGTATTTAAAAAAAAAATATTATCTGCTCATTAGCACACATACTTTAAAAATCCAACATGTAAATAGAATGTAAAAAAAAATGTTAGTAAAATTGAAAGAGCAAGTTTTAGAAAAGAGTTTTAAATTATTTTCTCCCCCTCCCTTCCAAGCGCTGAAATCTATACTTAACTTGAAACAAAATAATCTAATATTCTAATACTACTCATTATTTCACATTCACTCCCAATTATACACATATAAAATATCATTATGTATGTGCGTGTTTTATCCCATAATAACAAAATATTATTAAAAACCAAAATAATAATAATATATCAGTTAAAACTAAAATCATAATACCATAAAAAAAAAATTGTTTTACATATTCATATTTCATAACTGTAAAATTAATAAACATATAATTTTGATACATTCAAGATAATTTATGAAGCTCAAAGTTATTATTAGTAAGACATTCTTGTTTTAATCGATCTGAATAGTCTTTAAAAGTTCTTTAAATAAAAATATACCACTTTATTGCTAAAATGTTTATTAAGACTGATATCATAAAGAAAATAGATATAAAAAGTCATATTACCGATCTTTTGTTTGTGGCGAATTTCCAAGGGTTCAAACTTGTCTTGTATAAGGTTTATATTTCTGCAGCTACCATTTCCGTTTTATGTGGGAACAATCTCTTTCTTGAGGTGTATAACTATTTGATGATGGTGACTCTATTGAGGTTATTTGCTTTAGTGGATAATTTGGAAATCATTATATTAATTTTTCTTCTCTTCCTGTCAAGCATGTGGATGAAATACAGCAGTTGTTTTCACATTTGTAAATTTTCTTGAGTTTAAAATCAGTTGTTGTAACAATTAATTGGACTTGATGATTAATATTTATCAGTAGATTAATTCATCTTCTTTGAATGCAGGTGAATGCTTTCTATTGAGGTTATTTGCTTTAGTGGATAATTTGGAAATCATTATATTAATTTTTCTTCTCTTCCTGTCAAGCATGTGGATGAAATACAGCAGTTGTTTTCACATTTGTAAATTTTCTTGAGTTTAAAATCAGTTGTTGTAACAATTAATTGGACTTGATGATTAATATTTATCAGTAGATTAATTCATCTTCTTTGAATGCAGGTGAATGCTTTCTTCCTTCTATTAAAAACATCTTATTTATCTGGTCAGTTGAAAGGTGTAGAATATTATTTTAGACACATCTTTTCTTTCCTATGTGATGTGCAGCTTCCTCCAGATGGTCCAGCAAATGGGACATACATATAATTTTTCTAGCCTGCCATTTCTTATATTTTCAACATTCAAATTTGATAGTTTAATAATCTGAATCAATCACAATAATCCTCATAATAATTCAAGACAGCTTTTTATATCCAATTTTTAGCTAACTTAACCAATCAGAGATAGCATCACTTGCTATTTTTGGACAAATTTGTTTTAATTAGATCTCTAATTTATTTTCAACTAAATTATTTTTCAACTGAAAAGTTTAATCCTTTTTCCAGACACTTTTGTTTAAAAAAAAAACAGACTCAATCCTTATTTCCTTTCTTTTCTTTTTTCTTTCTTTTTAACATCCAGGTAACACTTCAAATCTTTGAGCTTCCTTCTTTAGATCTTGAGATAAGACAATTAGAGCTCTGACCCATTATAAGCTTCCAAAGTGAAACAATCATTTACAAAAAAAAAATTGCTACAAAGATTGATATCTGATTAAACAGATTTCCTCTTTTAACAAAAAATTGTACAAAAAAAATAATTTGACAGATTTAATACTTCCTTTTCTTTCAATATTTAGGAAATGTAAATTTCTGTATGTAATGTACACACATCCTTCATTCTTTCAAATCATTCATAAACTAACCTTAAATACTATAATTGCTAGCTTAGTAATTATAACCCAATTATTTAATTAAATCTGTAACTTTTAAATCCCACTTATAATTAAAGAAAAGCAAAATAAAAGCATAGAATAAAATGTTAGAATTGATCAAGCATAGCTTAGTTTTAAAGAAAGTTAAAATGTTGAATATTTGAAATATAAAACAATTAAATAATTTACACATACATTGCCTATATGTATGCATTATAACTTTGCTTTTTAACAGA
The DNA here is from genome assembly GCA_028023455.1 of Epiperipatus broadwayi. Taxonomy (NCBI): domain Eukaryota; kingdom Metazoa; phylum Onychophora; class Udeonychophora; order Euonychophora; family Peripatidae; genus Epiperipatus; species Epiperipatus broadwayi. Next base: position 328,246 of record JAQFVV010012405.1, on the reverse strand, counting down.
AAATTTAAATATTAAATAGTTTAAATGTGTGTATTACCTTTCTATCAACACACAAACAAATAAAGCATATAATTGTTGACCCATTCTCTGTCTAAAGTGTTTAAGATTTTGATCTGGTAGGGTTTGAACTTGGATTCCCTACAGCTTCTTTTATGGTTATATAAAATTGTGATGATGATTTTTGGTTTACCTTTTCTACATGCACATTACTATAAATTTATCTAGTGACTAAATTGTAATGGCACAATATTCATTCACAAGTATTTTTTACATCTGTATAAAAATCATTCACTTGTTCATTAGCATAAGACCTGATTGATTTAAATTTAGTATTTTTCCAATAAGATGCAAACTATTCTTAATATTATGACCAAATAAATATACCACCAATTTTTGCAATGATGTTCTTTCAACTTTTATGTATAATAAAATCTAGATCATTTGTGTTTTTAATACTTTTATTATTATAGTAAATAAATTATAGAAGCTTAAATTGTACTATTTAAGCAAAAAATAAATTACAATTTATTAAAGAACTATTAAATAAATAAAATAAGTTTAAAAAATAGTACCATACAATATACTATTTCAATAAAAATAAATATACTTATGAAGAAACAGGTAAGATAAGATGTTGGTTCTAAGCAATGGTTTCTGATAAAAACAATCTTTTTCTTTGCCTCTTCTTTCTTTTTCAGTCAATTAAATTATCATAGGATCTGATCATCATGAGTGTCTCGTGTTGTTACACATGTTTATACTAATAGTGAAAATGAGAATGTGTGTTTGTGCATCAATAATTCATTCTTTCATTAACTTCTTAATCCAATTCTATTATTATTTATTTTAGCTCCAACCTTCAAGAATTAAACAAGCAATGATAAGAAGAGGTTTACAGGCTGGCAGTCACTAATTGTGATCTAGATTCAAGGCACTATATCCAATCTATATGCAATTATAGTCAAGTTTGAAACTGGATTTGAGTGAGACTGAAGTTTTTGAGGGTGATGATTTATGTTTAGACAGCCTTAATTAAGGATCTTTCAGTCTGGAAATGGAGGAGAGCAGAAAATTGGATCTAAAAATAGACTGTTTCATACAACCTGATACACTGTTAAAAATCTGGTGGATTATACATTATAATGGTAGAAATAAGAATATAAATATTAGTGTTAAAGAAGAAGAAAGTCATTGTAATAAAGGTAATTATTAATCAAATTTCCAAATATATTAATGATGACTTAACCACCTAGATTTAAATACTGCCTTCAACTGGTTTATAAAAGTAAGCTGTGATTGCACTATCCTATTTGACATTTTAGGTAGCAGGATTGTGCTATGATCACTACTTTTCTATATTGTTTAAAAGCATTGTATATGTTAAATTACAGTGATTCTTTCTAAGAAGCTTCCATTTTTAGTGGGTTAAATTTCAAAAAAATTCCAAGAATTTCAACAGAATACATAACTTTATGACCCTTAGTCTGCGATTAACAATTTACATTCTATTGTTCTGACAAAGCTATGAAGAAGGTGGTGATTTGTGTTTAGCTGATACTCATTTCCCCTGCAGCAGAATGTCACACATAATATGATTTTCAGATAATTGTTAAGGATTATGACACAATATTTTTATAAAAAACATTATCAAACAAAAAACTATGTCACTGTGGAGAATTTGCCTTTGAAAAACATTTTATTTTTAAAAAGACAGTTGTTAGAAAGGATATGATCATACATTATAAAAAGCAGAAATTACCACAGAAAAGTCATTAGAGATTAAAAAGAAAATAATTTTTGTAAAAACTTTAAGTAAATTATTTTAAAACTAATTAATATTTTAACATTAAAATTTTTTTTGTTTCACTGATGATAACTAATTCTAAATATACCATTTTTTAGCAACATAAAATTCTATTATCTGATATGTTGTTCTTTTAATTTTTTTGAATAGATACCATGAAGCCAATAGTAATGTTTGCCTTTGTTATCAGTAAGACATTTAGTTAGATACTTTTCACAATTTTAAAATATTAATTTTTCATGTTTTAGAACTTTAATTATTAGAAGGCTTAAAATTTCATAATATAGCCTATAAATAAATTTTTTAATATATGGAACAAAGATTTAATTGCATACAAAAAAAAATCAAACATGGTATTATTGTAAAAATTTTCATCGCTAGAGACTATTCAAAAATTTGGGGATTGGATTTCATACTGAAAGAAGTAATATTGTAACTGTTCATTTTTTTTAAAAAAAAAAACTCTAGTGGTGCTTGAATTAAATTACAATTTTTTTATTTTATTTTTTTTTATTCTTTATTATATTTTCAGAAATTTTGATTTATTTGTTAGAAACGCACATTTACAAATTAAAATTATTCTTAAAAGTAATATTTTAATTTTGAAAAAATATATAAAAAATCACAAACTGAAATACATAGTAAGATTTATAGTAAATAACAATTACCTTTCTTATGTTAAAAGCATTATATTACAAAAATCAAAATTGTTTAACATGTTACAGCTGTATGTTATTGATTTTTCTTGATTTCTAAAAATATATATTTTCTAATAAAATTTGATATAATCCCATTATACCTCTACAAAATTAAATATTTAATAAATATTTTATTAAAAATGATCATAAATATGTAAAGAAACTATAGAAATTACTTTCATTGTTTAAGTCTAACAAAATAATGGATATATCAGAAAGCTTTTGCAAATACTCTCATGTGAAAAAAACTAGAATCTACCAGTCAGAAATGTTGTGGACCAGTCATCTCTATTTATTAGCTCCTTTATTAAAAAAATTATTTGAATTATATGATGATTTTGGAAGATTTTTTTAAAATTAATACTAGCCCTAATCTTTTCTATCAAATGAATGAAAAACCAGCAAAATAGCATTAAGAATAGTCATAAAAGAATAACTTAAAGCCATGCCATAATATACTTGGGAAAAAATCATGACGAAAATTTATTTTTTCAAAAAAGTCATCCAACTCATTTTCGTATAAAAAAGAACCATTTAATTTTTTGTATGTAGTGAATATAGAATATTTATTTTTGCTTAATAAAATAGCATAACTTCTAGAAGCTCTAACACCCAGTATTTCATTCCATATTGAAATTGCATTTCAGTCCTGTCTACTTCTGAAGCAGAGTTGCAGTGATCCAATAATGAGAAGAGAAACCACTGGTTAAAACCCTTTTTCCATCATAACTTGGAAAACCACAGTTTACTGACTGCTACTCCAGTCCTAACAGCCATTATGATGACTTTCTCTAATAAAAGATGTTCTGCAATGTGCAGCCCCCCAAAAAAACCCACACCAGCCAAATATCTGGAAAATGCAGTCTGATTTAAAAACTAACACTGAAGTTTGCAAAACCAGCCAGAGTAATGCCTCTATAAGGTTGTAAAAAAAGAAATGGACAGTGCAGTATAAATTATCCAAGACTTACCAATATTATACCTCATATAACATCAGCAGTGCTACTGTATTTATTCTCTAAAATCACCAGTGTTAAAAAAAACACCATCATCAGAAGAATTAATAAAGACAACCATAAAATATTAAAAAAATGATATCTGTAAAAAAAACCATGCTTTGTGACCATTTCAATATTTAACATGATAAGATGTTATCATAATAAATACTATAATACCATAAACTTAAATTTAAAATAGCTTTTATTACTATGCTATTTAATATTTTATGTATGTGTTAATATTTGTGATTATATGTGCAAAAGTTTTATTTATTCGTTATTAATAAAAAGTTAGGCTATTTTTTATTATTAATCCATTTAGTTTATGTTTGTAAATCAATCCAAATATTATACTTTTACAACCATATGCTAGTTAATATCCACAATCCTGAGAAATCATGCAATCCCCTGGAGGGCATGCAGGGATGGCAGTAATAATTTGTAGTTGATGATGATCAAAACAAATAAAATACTTTTGGGAATATTTGAACTTTTAATTTTAAATCATCATCATCACATTGGTTAATATTATTATGTATGAATTGAATTATTTTTTTATTTGAATTTTATTAACTATTCAACTTTCATATATATTGGAATCAAAATTCATGGTCCATATTAAATATATGGATATATTATATCATTGTATATCATTGGTTCCTGGCTCAAACTTGTCTGTTAAAAATTTACTGATATTATATATATATTAATTTTAATTCTAAAAATTACAATTCTAGTGTAACCAACTGAGAGATTAAAAAAAGTCTTGAACAACATGACTATACATATTAGTTTGTTACAGTTGTTTCAGTATGTATCAATAGTGCTGGTGATAGTTTTAAAATATAGTTCTTTTGAGAGGAAGAAAGCGTTTAATGTTAATTAACTTTGGTGGTAAATATTTTTTAAATTCCCTTTTCTTCTACATATTATATACATTATTTTACAATTACATTAAAAATAAAACTATAATAAAATTTGTGTTTATTATAATAAAAGTATTTAATTTATCCATAAATTAATTTATTGAATATACATTTTCATCATTTACTAAACAATCACCTCAAAACCTATCACAAAATTCTAATAAATCTTTCGAATTGCTTCCTGTTGGCAACACATTTTGACTACTACTGAGAATTCATTAGGATGAAAATATACTGAAAAGATCATCAAAATTTTCCTTAAGTTGGTAGGTTCAATAGCATATTGCTCTTTAGTTAATTCAAAGGACTGACTGTATATTTGGATCATATCAATAAAAAATGTTTTATTGCACAATTGTTCAAAATCAAAAGATTAAGTTCTATCTGAATTTACAGTATCATAGATAGCTAATAATACTTGAATTAACTTAAATAAAAGTGGCATTACATAATAATAAAAGTTTCATCACAGACTGATAATGATAATAATAAATGTTATATTAATAACAAAAAATATTAAAATAGCAATAATAACAACAACTATTATAACAATTTAAAAAACAAAAACAAGTATAAAACTAACAAATACAAACAATTAGCAGACTAATTAATGGAGTTACTTTCATTAAAAAAATTGCTATAGAATAGAGTATCTGTTATAAAAGTTAGAAATCAACATTAAGTATCCACTTCCACAATGTTTAAAACTTGGTTTACCTTTTTTAAATTATTGTTTTGATTAGTTCTTTATGATTTATTTTTAAAAAAGTTAATAATTAAATTCTAGCCACTAATTTACAAAAATTATAATAATATAAAATTAAATTTTCAAAGCATATTATAGCAGGGATTAAAAAAATACAAAAGTTTTTTTCTAATAAATAACAATAATAATTTGTGACTTACATAAAAACATCATTATGAGGGGGAAAAACAAAGTAAAAGAATTATTCCTATGCCTTTGTTTTCTGATAATTATGTTTTGCTTATAATTAAATTACTTCTTATAGTTAACTGCTTGATAGTGGCAGAAATTAAAATTAATTTGATTAAATAATTCATAATTGCTCATTTGCAATTTAAAAGTCCATTATTCTGAAGCCTTATTAAATTAAATTAACAATTAATACAAATGCTGAACTAGGTTCAAGATGTATTTATGACTTCTAATTTAACTAATCAATACAGAGTTTGTGATAAGAGAGTTCTAAAAAGAAAGAAAAAAGACAGTATTAAGTGATATTATTTTTCGACTTAATTATTTTTAAAAAGAATAAGATCACAATAATAATAATAATAATAATAATAATAATAATAATAATAATAATAATAATAATAATAATAATAATAATAATAATAATAATAATAATAATGATGATGATGATGATGATAATTTAATTCAATTCTTATTTATTATGTGCACTTCAACACATTTGTTTTAACAGAAATACACAAGTAAATATTAATATATTATTAATAATTACAAAATAAATAAAATAGTAATAATAATAATAATGACAACAATAATAAAATACATAAATTAACTCATGGTAATAGAGTATTCATTAACATAAGTGGTTTGAAGATAAAAAAAAAACCACAAACTTCTTGTATTGAAAAAGTATCTAGACTTTGATGAATTATCTAACATGGTATCAAACATTTTATTTGTATTGAAAACAAAGCTTAGCATTAAAGTGTATTATCATGATCTTATGAGGCATCAAGAGATACATTTGAAGGAACAATGCTTATTCACTGTTTACAGTCACTGAATAGGGAGGGATTCAAGAATTAGTCTGAGATTATTAGTATTCAGTAATTTATTAACTGACTTTCATATATAGATATTGAGATAGTTGACTCTCAATATTTATAATTTATTAAATATTTAATAATTTAAGTTATTTTATCTTCTAGAATGGTAAGTACACTCATAGTACTCTGAACAGAAATGGTCAGCATTGATTTAAGGATCTTACCACCTGTTGATATATGCTTACTTTTGTGGTTTTTTTTAGCACTTAGATATGTGCAGGCAGCATAATTATCAATGATTGGTTATTTGTAATATTATGCCTCAGGGTTGGCTGCTGATATTTGTTATTAAAATACATTTAATTATAGTTGGTTCTGATGAAGATGAAGTGCTGATTTTTAGTATTTTGTTCAATTAAAAATAATAATTAGTAGCCCTTCATTATTTATTATCCATACTCATTCAGTGCTCCTTTTCATATTTAGATATATATTACATAAACTATTAATACATATATAAACATAATTATTTGTTGTAGATATATATATATATCACTATACTATACAACAAAAAGCATATGTCCGTATCATATATGCATGGAAGAATAGGAGTTACAACACCTATCTTCCATACACATAATGTGAATTCAAAAACATTTCAGGTTTAAAAAAAAAAATATGTCAGCCGGGATTGATATCAGACTACTATTAGATAAAAATAGCAACAACAACAAAAAAGGAAAATCTTAAACATTCATTAGATTTTGTATAACTAGCCTAATAGGTGTTGCTTTCTTCTTGACTGTTTCTCTGTAGGTGATGTTACTATGCAATAATATATTACAATCTAATACTAACACATGATCACTGGCAGTTGTAATTTTTTTTTCCTCATGTGTCACAGCATTAGCCGGGAAGCAAACCCGCTAACCAGGAAAATTGCTTGTAAAGCAGCTGTCACTGACCTCTCAACCACCAATGCTTGACTGGCAGTTGCAACTTATCATTGCTAGCCATCATTTTAACATAAATTATTTTAAGATTACACATTTTTATGGAAGTTCATAAGAAATTTGAGCACTGCAAGTGGCAAACTTGGTCCCCAATCAAGGATATGAGCATGTTACTCTAATCTGCTTTAAAATACCAAGAACATTAAAATGAACTCAAATTATTTGCTCTTAGAAATTAAATATATATATATTTAAAAAAAAAAAAAACAAGTTATGATTCACTTAATTTGAGTTGGCAATGTACTTATCATAATCTCAAAATAAAATAACATTTTTCTTTCCTTTTTGCAAAAGAAAAATTACCAAAAATAAATTAACATTTCAATTTATAAAAAATAATCACTTTAAGTATAGTAATTGTTGCAATAATAAAAGTAATAATAATAATTAAAAAGTGAACAAACTTTTTATTAAAAAAAAAAGACTGACTTCAATATTCATAGCTTAGATGAATATAATCAGTATTGTATCTAATAATAATAGAATTTTAGACTAAACCTTCAACAGTGAAAGTTTTCTTTATTCCCCCATTTATCACAAAAGACAAAAAAAAAAAAACAATTAACGCCCTGACTACAGAAACAAATGGACTATGGTTTTTGGACAGTTTCCACAAAGCTAGTTTAATATTTTGACAGCATAAAATTATTATAACCAATAAATTTCTCACAGAAAATAAGAATTATTTTATCTTTTCATGTATAAAAGTCTTTGTTGTTCCTAGCGTCAATCACCCAGCATTTTTGTTCTCGGAGTAAAGAAGCATTGTGCTTTTGCACAATAGCTATCCACTACGAAATATGATCAACTTATATACCCGCTCACAATAGTGTGTGATTCAAACATTTGTAAATTCTCTGAAAACAAATAGATGGAATAATGAACAATAAACACAATTTCCTAATGTCATAAAAATTGTACGTTTGCAAACTGTAAATAAACTAAATGAAAAATGTTTGCTTTGACAAAAAAAAGAAAACAGTTATTACTGTCAGAGTTTATATTTTATTATTTAAAAAAAATTATGATTTACTATTAATAAATAAAAACAATCCACACAAATAATTTATTGTACTTCGGAATAAAACCAAAATATATATTTTGCATATAAGACAAAAAAAAAAGATTAAATTTAAAAATAAAATATAAGTAATAATAGTAAATAACTTTCTAGTATCATTGTTATGAACATTCACTGGCATATTCCAAATCTGATGTTCAACTCCAGGTTAATCTTTAAAAAAAAATTCAGATAACTGAGAACTGACCAAATAATATTGAGCAGTAAATATGTATATATCATTCTTAGTCCTGAGAGAAAGGTCCTCTAATATAATGTGAGTTAATCAAATGAAGTCAATGTACTAATCCTAAAATAAAATTTAAAAAAATCAGCTGCATTACAAAACATATTTAATTTTGGGAAACATAAGTGTTACAACTCTGAATGCTGAGATATTTAATTTAGGATCTACATTTAATGAATCAAACTCCTTTCTTTGCTCAGCAAAATTTGAATTTTTAATTCTATATTATAAAACACAAAATTTATATTCTCAATTATGGTGATGTTGAAATATTTAATAACTGTGGTCAAATTTTATTTCACTATAGATAATTGCTATGTAATTATAATGTATTTTTTTTTAATATTGTAATTTTGTATGTATTTCTTTTTTAAGAGATTTTTATTAAACAAATACTGCATACAGAATAATAATGTATAATATACACTTATAAATAATCACTAATATATGTATTCCGTGCTAAATCAGTATTCATTAGTTGGTCTAGATTACCATCTCCACATATATATACAATCAGTGCTCAGCTTTAGATTAAAATAGCCAATCTTCATACTTTAATAGACAGGTTTCAAACCACTCCAATCCATAACTCTTCAGCCATCCATTTCATTGAAAATCTGATGATGGAATGTTCAAAGCCCACATTAGTGCCAAGTTTGTCATCCTGCCCATGTTGATGTTAATCATTCTGACCATCATGTACTGAAGAATAATCCATTTTTACATACATATGCAAGGGATGGGCAGAGCTTTAATGCACTATTTTTCAATATGTAACTTAATACACTGTACAGGCTTACATACATCTACACATATAATGTAATATATAAGGGATTCAAACTCAGACTTTCACACCTCATCTTTCCATACCATCTCATATTGCTGACCCATCTGATCACACATATGTTGAAAAGATAAATAATCACCAACATATATATTTTGTGCTAAAGCAGCACTAAATCAATGCTCAGCTTTATATTAAGATAACCAATCTTCATATTTTAGTGAACAGGCTCTCCAGCCATTCATCTCATTGAAAATCTGGTGATGGAATGTTAAAGCCCACGTTAGTGCCATGACACAATGACATTAATCATTCTGACCCCTCATGTACAGAGAATAATCCATTAATATAAAGCTAAGCACTATATATATATATATATATATGTGTGTGTGTGTGTGTGGAGATGGTAATCTGGACCAACAAATGAGTGCTGGTTTAGCATGAAATATGGATATTGGTGATTATATATCTTTTCAACATATGTGTGATCAGGTGGTTCAGCAATATGAGATGGCATGGAGAGTTGAGATTTGTGTGAAAGTCTGAGTTCAAATCCCTTAAATATTACATTATATGTGCAGGCATTTCTGTACAGTGTATTAAGTTACATATTAAAACATATTGTGTTAAAGGTTTGCCCATCCCTCACATATGTATGTAAAAATGGATTATTCTCTGATACATGAAGAGTCAGAATGACTAATGTCAACATGGATAGGATGACAACCTTGGCAATAATATGGGCTTTAAACATTCCATCATCAGATGTTCAATGAAATTGATGGCTGAAGAGTTGTGGGTTGGAGTGGTTTGGAGCCTGTCCATTAAAGTATGAAGATTGGCTATCTTAATATAAAGCTGAGCACTGATTATATATAAGTGTGGAGATGGTAATCTGAACCAATTGATAAGTGCTGGTTTAGTATGAAATACTTATATTGGTGATTATTTATCTTTTCAACATGTGTGTGATCAGATGGGTCAGCAATATAAGATGGCATGGAGAATTGAGGGTCATGTGAAAATCTGAGTTTGAATCCCTTACATATTGCATTATATGTGCAAGTGTGTGTAAGCTTGTACAGTATATTAAGTTAAATATACCCATATGTAAATAATCATATTTATGTAATATTAAATAATAACTTGTAGATTTATGACTTTACGCTTGTCCAAATTATGACAATATTAAATAGTGCTATCACACTTATAACATAAAGCTGTATAATTAATATCAATTAGTCAATTAAAATGGCTGAGCACTTTCAAGAAACTGGCTATGATTATGAGAAGTATAGTTTCTCGAAAGCGCTCAACCATTTTAATTGACTAATTGATATTAATTATACAGCTTTACGTTATAAGTGTGATAGCACTATTTAATATTATTATGTAATATTAATAAATGCTCCAAGAATAATTGTAATAAGTAGAAAACATACTTCAGCATTATCTAATATAAATTCAAACTTTAATATTAGGAACCACAATGCATAAAACCAACAGAATAACCTCTCATATTATTTAAGTTTTAATTATAATTTAGTCTCAACATGAATGCTAAAAGTCTAAACATATTCACATTTTAGAAGTGAATAGATTACAAGAAGCAACTTGTAAACAAAGTTCTGGTAGCAATTCTGGTGCGGTGAACAAGTATTTAGATTTCTAGCATGCATGATGAGGCTAGACAACAACTGAAACATTTACAGAATAAGAGATCCATTTATTTATTTTGTTTGGTATTGTTAATAATATCAAAATTTAAATTTCTTTACAAAAATATAAAATGTATTCCTCATTTATTACAATTATTGTCAATACTTTTACTAATGCTACATGCTTATTTTAACATTTTTAATAACTTTCAATTCCTGCAAGGTTTGAAATGAACCTGTGATTGTGTCTTTTTGGCATAGTATGAGTTAAATATTGTATGACTGTTTTAAATACTATATAAAATTATGATTTTGTGTTAACATATTCACAAATTAATAGTGAAATATGTTGTGAAGAGCTATTTATGGTTAATCTTATATCTGCTTCTGTGAAATGGTAAACAGATATTTAGATCTTTAAAATATGTGGCAACACTAACTTGTAGCTGAAACATATGTAGCATAAAAGATCTGGATTTATTTATTTTATATTAAACATTATAATTGTGTTGCACCAAAAACAAACTATATTTAATTTACCAATTAAACATATATATTTATAATATAAACATAGAATCATAGATGGTGTGGTTGATTAATAAGTTAAACATATTTTGTACTATGAATATTAGATATCTATATATGCAATAAATTCAAGCAAATTGTTCTTACAGAAGTGATGCATAGTTTAAATGAACTTTTTTGTGTATCAATATTCTAAATAAATTATAATTAGAATGGCCTGGCTTCTTTCAAATTGATTGAATGAAAAATATTGTTCATAATTTGAGGTTCCAAAAGCACTTTAAATTAGATAATAAATCGAACTGTAGATATGTATACACAGAATTGATCAAATTGTAATTATAAATAATATAATACATAGACTATTCAAAGATAACTGAATAATAAATATGTTTTTTTCAGCATGTTTGGAAATTTACATCTTTGTGCTGCAATGTAACAAGACCTATATTTGTAAAAATGTTCTTAATAGTATAGTTATGTGTTTTTAATATTAAAAAATTTAATTACTGAATTTTTTTTTACATTTAAATAATTTAATTTTAATTTGAATATAATATAGTTAGGTAGTTATTTAATGCAATTAAGTATAGTAAAATACAATAATTAAATTTTAATAATAAATTAATAATAATTCAAATAAATAATTCAATTTTAATTAATAATAAAAAAAATCTTCAATTTTTTTTTTTTCATTTCTTTTCTAAAAATTTAAATCATTAAAACATTTGCAATTATTTTTTGTTTTTATTTTAAACCGATTATTTCTAGCATAATATTTTTTGTCTTTTTTGTGAGTTACATTTAAGAAGTAACTATATACATAATCAGCATGATTACAGTTATAAATATATACAAATGAGTATTTAATAGTATTCACCATCACGTAATTTCAATTATGCTCAAAAAATAATATAAAAAGATTAGCCACTGTACTTCATGCCACTGCTGATATATTTGAAAATATTTATTATACAAGAAAGTTATATATTTTTTAAATAGTCTGATGCAGAGCGAGGCTTCTTCAAGAGACTCCCACAGAAGAGAAGTGGGTAAAAAAGGTCTTATGCACTAAGTTTGCAATTACCAATAACTGAAGGTTTAAACAGATTTTCAGCCACATGTTATTTTCTAACTAAGAATTACTCATTTACCAATAATTATTGAATAATTAATTAGATAGGTTATGGGTTTGATAATTGGAAAAAATGATTTTATCTCACCTGAATTGAAATCCTAAATCACTGCCTATATGAATACTTAGTAATTTTCTCAATGTTAACGTTCCTATCATTATGTAATCTAATTGTTGCTATTGCATTTTTATAAATATTCTTCAAAATATGACAATATCCTGGGTCTATACCTTGATGATCCAATGCTTTAATCATTGAAGAAATGCTTATATGCCTTTTCATAATCTACATGTCCAAAGCATAGTGGCAACTCATACTCACTGGTCCTTTCTATAATTTCTCTTAATACTTGGATATGATATACTGTACTAAAACCACTTTTAAATCCAGCTTGTTCTCTAGGCTGGTTGAAATCCAATGTTCTCTGTAGATGAGGTATAATTATCTTTAGAAAAAAATTCCCATTCACCCATACATTCATTTTGCCTTATCAGACAACTGAAAAGAAAGAACATGGTGTTTCTTCATCTTAAACACAGAGGTAAAAAGCCAATAAATTCACCATGCTGGCTAATGCTTGTTCGTGAGCAGCTCATTCATGTTTGTATACTATATGAATTTTATGACCATCAAGATTTATTCTATCTTACAGGGTACTAGTTAAATATCCACTGTACATCACTTGGTGGCACTGTTTCTGTGCAAAAATGTTTTAATATAATGTTTCTGGGCCAGGACAAAACAAACACTTTTCTTTTTATTTAAAAATGTACATTATTTTTCTAATAGTAAATGAAACATTTAAACAAAAATTAAAAAAAAATCCACTTGATTAACAAACTTATCTGCCGAATTAAATAAAATACCCTTCAATTAAATTGCAGCACATAGCACTGAAATGTGCAGGGGTAAACCAATGATTTTGCCAATCTAAAGGATCGTACAAAAGATGCATTACTCTGATCAAACCAAGCTTATGATTTCCAAAACAATGTCTAACCTCAAACAAGTTTATGTTATTCTTAGCATTCTACATTAAACGTCAAAAACAAAAAAAACAAAACACATTTCTTTTTATTTAAAAATGTACATTATTCTTCTAGTAGAAAATTAAACATTTAAACAAAATTTAAAAAAACAAAAAAACACTTTATTAACAAACTAATCAGCCCGAATTAAATTAAATTTCATTAAATTAAATTTCAGTGCATAGCACTGGAATGTGCACAGGAATGGAAACAATGGTTTTGCCAATCAGAAGAATCATCCTCTGATCAAACCAAGCTTACGATTTGTCTAGTAGCTCTTCTCACAAAAATGTGCATATTTGCATGAGAATTTGGAAATGGTGTTTGGCCCTACACTTTTGCGATTGTTTTCACCTTCCAAGCTGTGTAGGTTAGTGCAGGGCCAGGCTTACAATTATTAGTATGTAATAATACATTAGCTAGGATGTAAGATCATTACTTCAAATGCACATTAAAAGAGTTATGGCCAGTTGAATTACATATACCCTCACATCATATGGTAGCTCTCTGTGAAGTGTGTGCTATTTGCATAGTGTCACAAAGCACCTCATAGGCCATAATATTTGTGTGCAACACCATCTAGGCCTGCTAATGGCTAATATGAACAGAGCTGTTCTATACAGCATAAGTTTAGCCATGTAAATGGCATATTTCTGTGGTTTTGCACAGAAACTGCACCACCAACTGATGTACAGTGGATAATTAACAATTACCTCTTATAGTTTTTATATACTGGTTTTTCTGCAATATATTAATAGAGAGATACTTATTCATTTTCTTTTATGTGAAAAGAATAATGAATTCATTTTTAAAATTTTTGCAATGTTTTGTGTATAATTCTTATAGTTTTATTTTTTAAAAAAAATGTATTTGATTCAAGCTAATAAACAAGTTTTTCCAAACAAAAAGGGTGTTACATGAAATTAAATGGCCATTTTAAAAAACCTTATGCAAATTATTTCAGGATGAATAAAAAGAATTAATTAAAAATATGTCATCACAAATGAGCTGTTTTGCACCTAATTATAATAATTTCGAATTTATTTGAATGCCTCTTTACATAAAATAAAAGATAAATTTTGTTCTAGATTATCTAGAAGAAAGTAATCTGAACATAATCACTACATAATCCTATTTGGAAATTGAAGAAAAATTCTGAACAAATATCAGTTTAAAGGACATGGGGCATGAACTATTAAAGGAAACCCTGAAAATGACTACTGGATAAATGAAATAGAAATAAAAGTAATAATAATAAAAACATTGGAGAAAAAAATCTTTGCCATTTATTAATATTGTATAATAATATTAAAATAATGAATATAAATAAATAAAAAATATTAAGTTAATTTCAAAAACTTAATTTAGAAATTACCATTTTTTTTTTGATTAACACATACTTTTTTGTTAAATAATAATAATTGAATGATTTTATTGCTTAAGAGCTCGTTGGACGTTACTGTTGTCTTCTCCTCCTCCTCTTCCTCTTCTTCCTCCTTGTCCTTCTTCTTCTTCTTATTATTATCATCATCATCATCATCATCATCATCATCATTATTATTATTATTATTATTATTATTATTATTATTATTATTATTGTTGTTGTTGTTTATTAGTCAAACAATATATATGTATAGGAGAGAGAGAATAATTTTCAAACAAAAGCAGAACTTGGGAAAAAGTTATTCATAAGAGTGTATGCATTAAACCTCCAAACAAGAAAAAATTATACAGAGAAAAACGTTCAAAGATAGATAGAAAAAAAAATTATGAATATGAAAAGTAGATATAAAAAATTAATTATATACAAAAATAAAAAGAATAATTAAACTTAAACAAGTATAATGGATAATAATAATGATGATGATGATGATGATAATTAGAGATAATACAATAACCAAGCTTTAAAACACTTTTTGAATATATAAAGAAATAAATGGCCAACATCTATTGAGTAATCAATAACAAAAGTATTAAACAATCTGAGACCATTGTAACTAAATTGTCTCTGACTACTTTCTAAGTAAAATCTGGCAAAATTAAATGAAAATTCTTAGCTAAGCAGGTATTTACAACTGACACTTTATAAGAATCTTGATGATATATATCAATAATAATTCTACACTTACATAGTTTAAGAATAAACAACACACAAGAATTAATGTAGATATCATGGGCAGAAGTTAACCTAGCTGTACCAAGTATAATATGCATGGTATAATTTTTAAAGTACATAATAAGAATCATGAGTAATCAGTACAAAAACCCTAAATAAAGACATTACAACACAATATATTTTGATAACAAGCAAAATAAATAGTCATCAAAGTAGATCTAGCAAGAATTTCACTAGAACATAAGTAGGAAATTTGGTTTGACCAAGATAACCTTGAATATAAAAATACCTTTGCATAACTAAGTAGACAATATGGCATAACCAAGATAACCTTGGATATAAAAATACCTAAATAATAATAGTTAATAATAAAAATAATATTACCATACTTACAAATAGTATTGGAATAAATTAAATATTGGCTATACACTTGTTTTATTACATTATCATAGCCATTTAATTATTAATTCTAGATCTTCATCAATCACTTACTCAAGAATAATATATGAAGCAACATCACAAGATAGAGCAATATCACCAGAAAAATCATAAATCATTGAATTCAAAGATAAACTAAAAATATCATTTATAAATATATATTAAAAATAATATAGGGCCAAGTACAAATCCCTGTGGAAATCCATGATCAACAAATCTGGAATCACTGGTAATACCTTATATTTTAGTAGCCTGTTTTCAATCTTTTAGATAATTTATTAATCAGGAAGTAAAATGACCTCGAAAAACTATGAAAACAATTGATGTATACAAACTGTATACATTAACAGAATCAAATGCTTTAGATAAATCTAAAAACAGCTGCTGTTTTCAGGCCCTGTTAAATTATGTAAGTGCATCCAAAGTATTCTTCCTAGCAACAAAACCAAATTGGTATAGAGAAATCATTTTTTTGTATATCCCCAGAATAACATCATCTTATTCTTAAATATCATCTCAACAATAACAGAAATGATTGAAATTGGCTATAATTGCTAATAATTAATGGCCAAACCTTTTTAAAAATGGGTATAATAACACCAATTTTTTAAAATTTGGAAAACACACTAGCAGATAAAGAAAGATTAAACACTTAAAGTAAAACAGATATAAATGCAAACTTATTATTTTAAAAAATTTGTAAATTTATGTAAGCCAGAAGAGTGAACATTTTAAAATCATCAATTAGGTATAAAAAATGAACACCCAGAAAAAGCCAAGCAGAGAAAAGTATCCAAAATAAATTTAGAAGTCAAATTTTTAATAAATGGCCCCGTGACAAATATGTAAAAAAATATTAAAAAGATCAAACATTTCTTCATTACATGTACTTCGACCATGTTTTCATTATCTTTAATTCAATTAATATGATTAGAGAATTTTTTAATCAAAGAATTAATAATAATAATGATGATGATGATGATGATGTAGCAACACTCACAGATACTCACAGATATATTAAAAATATACACATTCACTGTGTTACACATTCACTGTGTTTCATTTGTCCTTTTTTATTGTTTGGAGTTATAGTTTATAACAGTTTTATTAATATTTTTGGAAAATATTAAATCAATTGGTAGCTACCTCAGAATTCAAGATATATATATTATTTTTACTTTCATCATCATCATATTTTCAATCATTATTAATACAATAAAGAATGAAAGTCTCTCCAAGTTTAATCCATTTCTCCAATCTCTAGGCTCTTTTCTCCACATTAGCATACTTTCTTATTTTATCCATCTCATATGTGATCTCTTTCTAGAACTTTTAGTCTCTTGGAATATAGTTTAAAATTTCAACTGTCCATCTATTGTCATCTTTTCTAGTAATATGTTCACCCACCTCCACTTTAGTCTCTTAATTTTTCAATGATGTCAGTAACACCTGTTTGTTCTCTCATCCATGTATTTCATTTTCAGTCTCTTCTTGTTACTCCTAACATGCATCTTTCCATACTTCTTTGAATGGTCTGAAGTCTCTGTATTGCTCTTTTATTCCCTTAGCCCCTCATTTTCATCCACAAAATACACTTTTACTTCATTCTAAACATTTATTTTCTAAAATAAATAAATATTACTTTAAAATTGTATAAAATCTACCCCCCCCTTTTTTTTAAATATTGATTTATTTTGGATATTGCCTAGATCTAAATGTTTAATTCTAAGTTTTGTTTATATAAATACATAATTTATAGTTAATTGTTAATTTTAAAGCCAACGTTTGTTGTTTTACTTCAATAAAAAAGATTTGACATCCAGGTAAATATATATCTTCACAGCAGAATTTATAAAAAATAAACATATACAAGAGTATGCCGTGTATACTCAACCAAGATATCACTGTTTGTTATGAGCACATTTGAAAAAAAAACCCACAAAAATGTATAGAAATATTTTTTGTTTAATACGATGATATTGAAAGACTGATAAAAGTTCCTTTATATAATATTGATTTTCAAATAAAAACCAATGGGTCAAAATCATGAGATTATATTCTTGTATGATAAACATTCATTAATGTGCTGCTGTTTTTATTTACGAAAGTTTGATGTTTTTTTTGTTTTTTTTTTTAAATTTTCAGAATTCTCATAATTCATAATTTGTGTTTATTATCATAATTAAATTTTCCACAAAATTCAGATCATTATTTCATAAATTACATATAATAATAATTTTCATGTAATTTTTGAGACTATGAAAGAAATATTACAGATTTACATGCAAATTGATCTATATACATTCCAAACAAATTTGTAGATAGTTCCAAATCAAGTACGTGAATCAGCTGATTGCGTATTGGCCTAGTTATTAGATGGAATGTATATTGTTGCATTTGACAATGCTATTAACTGAATAGCATAAGAAGAGAACTACAGTAAATTTTTCTATTGGACACGCACCTAAACAAAACAAATATCAATTTCCAGTTGTAAAGGAGCAAATGAATTAAAATTTATAAAAACAAGCACATCCTCATACATACTTACATATATACATAAGCATACACATACCTATATATGAACCAGGAATCAACTTGCAATGTAGATTTGTAGTATTTTTGTTTTTTTTTAGATTCGGGATTTCTAGGTTGCTGATGATCATGCTATGTTTTCCAGTTCAAAAGACAATTTACAGAATGGACTTAAGCTGTGGTTAAACAAGGACTGATTTAGTAATTAATATTCAATAAAAAAAAAAACTCAATTCCTTTATCAACCAGTGATGAAAGGCAATTTTTGACCTGGATGGTAATTAACATGAGAATATAAAGCAATTTAAATATCTTCATATTTTTTATAACTAGGTAGGAATAGTTTAGATGAAGAGGTAGGTGCAGCATAGACTGCAATGTGCTGCTGTTACTTTAAACAAATTAGAAAGCAGAATATTTATCATGTTTAGAAATGTGTGAAACTAAAAATTGTCAAAAAATGGGTGAAAACAAACGATCAAAAAAATACAAAAGCAACTTCAATGAAAGCAATCAAACTGATACAAGTAAAAATAAACACTAATGCAATTGGAATAAATGAAAAACAACAAAAAAGTGTGCAAAAATTATATCCCTCACCCTTATCCAAAAGCATTCCTAATCAGACTAGCTAAAATTTGGGCCGTGGGGGAGGGGGGATTTATCACTGGCAGTAGAGTAACTAACTACTCGTTTAATTGTAAAAAGAAAAAAGATTATCTTTATTTAAATAAAATCTTACTTGTGTAAATCATTTAACTTTTTTAAAAAAAAATTATGATAATTTCGCGCGAGAAAAAAGTGACAACAATAGAAATAATTTTCTTAATATGTAATTAGGTAATAAAATACTTTAATTTATAGAAAACGAAGTGACCGTAAAAGGTTTATGATTTGTTTAACGCAATAATCATGATTATAAAAGATACTAATTACTTCCCAGAAGACATATAGAATTTTTTTTTCTTAAAAAGAAACATTTTTATTTATCTTTTTTATAAGTAATTTCATTAATTCAAATATTTTTTTTTTAAAAAAATCAATAAAAATATTTAAGTAAATTACTATACTTTAAAAATAGCTCATTAGCTTTTATAAAATATAAATAAATAATAATAAAATATATGAACAGGTAACTATGATAAAAAAATACTATAGCCTCAGGTGTTTAAATTGTAGTCAATGACTTTAAATGTTAAAGCAATCAATGTCTTCAAAATATCTATATCTATCTGAAGATTATTCAATTTAAAAATAATAAGATACATACTGAAGTATAATATGACTCCTGATTTTTATCGTATTTACTATATCATTAGGTAAACACTGGCATCTAATATTTATTTGTTTAAAAACTTAAAATAATGGGCAGATAAATTATTATGTTATCGCAGTATATGCAAAATAGGCTGATATTGAATATAATATTTAATTTGGGTATATATATTCTTTTGTTAAATTAAAAATATAGCACATTAAATTGTACATCAATAAATATATGTATGATATCAGTGATTCGCATTAAAATCCTTATAACTTTCAAATAATTAAACTGGAATACAATAAAACACATAAAAACTCAAATAGATAAACAGTGACGCTATGATATGTTATATGAACGTACACTTTCAATTACATGCAATCCAACAAAAAAAATACAAACAAACAAAAAAAAATGGAAAGAAATGAAAAAGTAGAAACATTAAAATTCATAAATGTGATACATTTTACCATATGGCAGCAGCTATTGTTATCTTTGAAGTGCTGTATGTGATTATGTTTATTAATAATGTTTATTTAGATTACATTAAAGAATATTTTATGATTTGCTACTTTTTCCATTCTCTCTGAATTTTCAATGTGGCACAATATTTTATGTAACAAAATATTTTCTAAGTGCAAAGCTAAAGGTTTTATGAAATTTAAGAAAATCTGTAAAGTATTTTTTTCAATTGAATGAAAACTAATGCTTTAATAATGACAGGAAAAAAGAATTGTAAAATATTCTTGAATTTCAGAAAACCCTTGAAGTTTGAAGAGTTTATCAAAGAATTTAAAATAAATAATTGATGAAGATTTAAAAAATCAAAACAATTAAAGACCTCAAGGATTGAAGAAAAAGAATATCATTCAGAACATGTTTAAATGTAACACTGCTGTTCACTTTAACTAAAGACACAGTAATGTAAATATTTTATTTTTTGAATAAATGTAAATGAATGAACACACATTATTATTATTTTTTAATTTATATTTTAATCTTAACTTGTATATGTATACTATACATATAAAAAGCATAATATATTTGCAGTTTAGTAAAATCATATGCATCCTATTGGAATAAAAGTCACATGAGTTATCATATACAATGTGTGATGTATATAAAAAGGGCATGCAGTAAAATATGGTGTATATAAAAGCCAAATAGCTAAAGACATTGATTGCCTGTTATTTGATTCTAGTGATTTATTATATATTAACTTTGGAATAAACAGTTATTGATTCAGAAGGAATTGTTTGGAAAAAAAAAACACAATTAATGACATTTATGCGTATACACAGAATAATATACAGACAATCTTCAGAAAAGGTTTAGACAGAGTATGGAACATTTTATATCTTATTTAGAAATATGGTAAAGAATAAAACTGAATAAATAATATCAAAAAAGACTTCTTTTAAAATATTTATTTCACAAATGTAATAAATAGAACACAGCAAACATTGCTTAATATGACCTTCAAAAACAATTTTTAAAAAATGTAACTAAAAATTTCATCTTTATTCTTTCTCTCACTTTCTTTCCATGCTCTTTTACATATTTCAGTCACTTAAGTTTGAACATAATTAACCTCCCATGCTATGAATTATCTCTTTGCAATAATTGTAGCAATGCAATTGTTATGTAGCCACACTTTGATTCTAATCATTTTTTACTAATTTATTCTTTCTGGTTCTCTTAATATTCTGAAGTTGGAATTAATGTATTTACTTACAAGTCACTATTACTGATGATAAGGTCAAGAAAGTAAAAAAAAAAAGGGTTATTACATTGAGAAAATGTTCCACAAATTTTCCAAAAATATTATATTTGGCAATATATACTATTGACAAGTTTTATTTACTTTTTAGTAAAACTAAATTCTATGAAGTTTTAGGTATTTAAACTTTTGATGTAAAATCTTAAAATAGAAGACTATTTTTTTAAATCAATACTATTACAAAACCTTAATACTTATTGATCCATAAAAAACACAATTAAATAGGGGATGATAATTTTAAAATGAGACTCAACTGCCAAATGTATTTTTATAGTGAATTACTGTACAAATGAAGGAAATTGAAATGATTTTCTGTGTATTTAATATTTAAATAGTTCTTTAGTCTTTTTAGAGGAATTATCACATTATATAAAAAGAATTGATAATAATATAATATTGGTAAAATGAAAATAATACATAAATAAACAGCTAAAAATTGTAAAAAAGAAATACATATCCATCAGCAACATTTTCAGCCATTATTGATTCACTGCAGAATAAATATCTTCAAATTTAATCTAATTTCTCTAACTTACAGCTTCTCTTTTTCAAATCATTACAATAAATGTATTGATGTATTCATATCATGTGTGCCCTTTTTATAGATTTTTTACAATTGCATTGGATCCAATTTATGATTTCAACAGTAGATCTATTAACAACACTTTTAGCATCCTGTCCAGTTGCATTTAAATTTCTCAATTCTTTCAATGACATGAATGATACACATTTATTCTCCCATTCATGTATTTGACTTTTGATGCCATCATGTTATCATTACATCTATCTTTCCATATTTCATTCTGTGATCTAAAGTTGGCATTCTGTACAGCAATCAATTTGAAAAATGATAAATACAACTATTAAAAAATATTAATTTCAAACACATAGGGAAATTTCTTTTTAATATTCAGTAATTTTACAAAAAGCATTCCTAATTTTTATTTATTGTATACTCATGTGTAATAA
Organism: Epiperipatus broadwayi; assembly: GCA_028023455.1. Taxonomy (NCBI): domain Eukaryota; kingdom Metazoa; phylum Onychophora; class Udeonychophora; order Euonychophora; family Peripatidae; genus Epiperipatus; species Epiperipatus broadwayi. Next base: position 305,512 of record JAQFVV010012405.1, on the reverse strand, counting down.
TAGTCTTACTATAATATTTATAGTTCTTAACTTATTTTAATTACCTGCCTTCTGATCAATAAAAGTGGTGGATATACTTTGTCTAACTAGAAAAACAATCCAATAAAATATTTTACAATTTTTTTGGCTCTATTAATTAATTATAATGGTAAATATTAAATTAGAATGTATATATATATTAATCCTGAAAAATATTAAATTTAAATATATAAATAAAATAAAAATTCATACAACATTACAATACTAGCCAAAAAAACAACATTTTATTAAAATTTTTCCACAACTCTAGTTTCATCTATTAACAAGTATGATATTTTCAACAAAACATAATTTTTTCTTTTTCATTATATTTTTTTATATTTTTAAATTTTTTTATTTTACACTTTTTTTCAACTATATATAATATCAACCAACCCCCCTAAAAACCCCTATTATTTCCACATTTTTTTTTAAAATTTATTCATTTAAATTTTTTTAACACTCTTTTATTTTATTATTATGACACCTCATTTGATATTTTCATATTTTTATTCATTTAATCCATTTGACAAATTTATTATACTATACAGATATCATTTTTTCACTCTCCATATTATTCTCTTTATTCTATTATAATATGTTCTTTATTCTCTTCTCAAATTACACTTAGATTCACCAATTATTCACATCCACATTCATCTATATAATAAATTTTATTAACTTTAATTTTAATTTTAAATTATTAACAATCTATTTATTTATTTGAGAAAAACCCAACCATTATAATTTTCCTAATACTTGACCTCTCATCTATATATAAAATCCATTTCATTTTATATTTTTATTTTAATTTTATAATATTTCTTAATTATAATATACAATTATTTTTATAATAACAATTTTCAACCATAACAAATATTTTTTTTATATATATATTCACATCAACAACCAACTTCCTTTAGCATCCAAAAAAATTTTAGCATTAAAGTTACTTTTACTCTTCTATTCACTTCTTCCATAAAAGATAATCTCTGCATTGTCAAAAATTATTTTATGACCTGTATTCAGTTCATGAATGCACAAAGCTGAGTTATGATATCTATTTTTAACTTTACTCTTATAAACTTTAACTTTTAAATTAAGAATTAATTTACTTTGCCTTATATACATTTTTTGACAACTGCAAGGAATCTTATAAACCATCCCAGTAATAGAGGTGCTATCAATTGGCTGTTTTTAACTAATTGATTATGAATTTAATTCAGGTCTTTTTTCAGGCCACTTTGATACCATCTAATAAAAAACTATTCTTATAAATCAATTGACAAATTAATGACTTACGTGATAAAAAATAAACTCTTTATTCTCAATAGCAATTATTTTTTTTATTATTAATAGATTTATAGATATTTTTATTAGATATAATATTCCTAATAAATTCATGATTATATTCTTGACTACTCTGGATATAACTATCATTTCAAAATTATTAAGTCTTCATTCCTATAACAAAAATTCAATTAAGAAAGTCTATGAGTAAAATGTTGATAACTATCTGGCCTTATCATATAAATGTCATTAATTGCTTTTTTTCCCAAACAATTCCTTCTGAATCTATAACTGTTTATTCTAAAGTTAATAGATAATAAACCATTAGCATCAAATAACAGGCAATCAATGCTTGTGAATTTTATTAACAAGTTTTTAACTAATTGGATTTCAACATCATTATATCATGTGACCAGTTGTAAATTAAAATAGTGGGTACAAACTGATGATAATCACTATGACTGATCCTTGCATAATGGTCCATGGCATTTTGGAGTGAAGTTATACATACATATTAAGTAGTTGAAATTGTTTCAAGTTCTTTCAATAAATGATTGTAATGTTTTCAATAATATATTTGCTAAATAATAATTACAACAAAATTATATATAAATAATGCATTCAATACATTTTTAGAAAATATTAAGTAAAATACAAAAAATATATGGCATCTTTTTCTCAATCAATTTTCATATAGCTGCCAATGTAGAAGAGCCTAATTAAAAAAAATTGTTTGCAATATGAGGATATTCTCAAGAATGTATAAATTTCAACTTTCTTATGATTTAATTTTAGACATCCATTATTTCTTAATTCAATTAATTCATTTATAAATCTTTTTTGTACCTTTAATATTACACAGATAGTCATTATTAAATTTTATGGTCATTGAAAGCATCTTGCTGGGCTATAATATTTATATTTAAAACCATTGTATTAACCCTCCTGCATTGCAACAGTTTATTTTTCTTCCTAGTAAAACTTTTTGTAAGCTTTCAACTTTTGATTTTAGTAATACCCTATTATTCTAAATCAGAACTATTTGAACTTGATTTGTCACATTTGAATTTTTTAAATATTGAAAAAGTTGAGTTCATAATGAGAACAAATGATGCTTGCATCAGTGAGTAGTTGGCAATAATAGAATGATGTAGAAAAATGAATTAAATCTTTTTTGATTGGAATTTTTTTAAAAACATAAACAAATTAATATTAATCTTAATTTATAATTTTTTTAAAAATTCTCAATAGATCTTGACACAGTCAACAATAACATGTAAGTGATCAGTTTCATAAGATGGAGTGATCAGAATGTCATTCCTTTCTTTGTTAATATTATGCTAGAAATAATTATCTTCCATTTTTAAAAATAAAACATATATATTGTAATGTTTTACATTGGGATTTATGTCTTTTATTATGCACTATAAAATGCTAATTAGTCAAACAATTTAATGATAATGTCCCGTTCCAGTAGGGATATGGATATTTCAAGAATATAGTTATATTTTATGACTGACTTAATATTTATTATAACTCGAATTGATGGTGGAATTAGTTTAATTTATTTAAGAGGTGCCAGAGTCAGTAACCCCTAACTCTCATCACATTTTTGTTGAAACTTACAAAGCAAATCATTAACAGTAAGAGCAGGAATTACATTTTCCCATCACTTAATTAATTTTAATCAAACATATTGGCAAACATAATTTACATAATTCTCTAATCTTAATAACAAAATCTAAATAACTAAAATTCAGCATGTACAATGAAAGGGTTATATTATTAGTGAGTTTTATTAACACACATGAAATATTTAAACAATAAGAATTCTTTATAATATTGGAAAGAACACACATACATAATCCGATATTTATATGACTCAATTCAAATACTTCAGTTTTAAGGACAAAATCACAAATGTTTCTCCTTTCTTTTTATTAAATTAGAAGTTTATTTTTTAAAATCTAGTTCACAAATCTTTTTGATTTATTTAGATAAGTTACAATATAGCCATTGACTAACCAGTAAGTTCTTTTTTATGAGGAGTCCATAGTAATTCTTTATGGATTCATTCTGGAAACACAAAACTTTTTGCATCTCTGATCCATATTTAGAACAAAGCTAGATGAAGTTTTTGGTGACTTTTGCATGAGAAGGTTCTGGTGAATGATCTGTTTCTACTCACACGTGGAGACTAGATTCGTCACAGTAATACTGGGTAGTAGCATTTTATTATGGCTTTAAAAATGTAGCATACTGCAATGATCAGGTTCAAGTTCTTCTCACTGCACATTTTAGTTTAACAACAAACTTATCTGTTCTGGGTTCAAACCCTGTTAAAATATTCATTTTAATAAATAAATATATAAACCTTTCTATCATGGCTGGATGTACAGCATTATATATGCACATATGAATAAACACTGTGCATACATAGGCTAGTAAGTTATAATTTTAAATAGTAGCATATAAAAGCGATTTACCCGCTGATGAAGAAGCTGCAAAAACCAAAACAATTAAATAGGCTGAGTACTTTCGGGGTTTTCCCTCGTATTCATGGCCAACGTAAGTTATAAATCATTTACTTAATTTTAAATAGTAAAAATGTCAATTTATTAAATTTAGTAAATATAAATTCATATGTAGATGTATGATTCACCTTACATAATAATATATATAGAGTGGCATGATTTAATTTTGTAAAAGAGCAAAAAGTTTTTAGTTAAATTAGCTAAAAATAAAAGGTTATCTGTAAACAAATTTGCTTTTAAGTCCACCACATCTGTGGTTAAATCAAAGTTGGAAAGTTGATAATTGCTATACTCAAATTTGTTTATGGTGAAAGTATATTTGTTAAAATCACTGGAGCAAAACTATTTGACACCTAGATGAGAATTTGAGGTGCCATGGAAGCCCAAACAAAAGTATTTTGATCAAATTGGGAAATCTTATAATTTAGCATGATATTTTAGAGTTAATGGGTTTCTGGGTGAAACAACTTCTTTTCTAGTTAAGTACTTTGAAATAAAAGTATAAATAAGGTATATTTTAAGCTTGAAGGGGGGAGTCATTAATTTTAGAAGAGCATCACTACACCTAATCCACATCAGATTGATCTTTGAAAGATCTGACTAGAGAAAGGTGACAGCTGATTCTAAATCCACAGAAAGAATGGCGTGACCACTGCCAGCTGATGCTTCAATCACTAGAGCTGCAACATGAAACTGTCAAGCAGCAGCCTACTCAAGAAGACTACCATGATACCTGAAAGCAACACATGCCTATTCAGTCCAGCAAGTAATCGGTAACATCAATCTATAACTGCAGAGCTCTCTGTTAACAAAATATTTCTAAATCCAAATTTTCTACTTAAAAGTTTAAAGCTAGCAAATGATAATCTAATGTAATTTTCTAAATCCTATAAATGTTTCATTATAAATTCTCATTAAAGTAAATACTACATCATTTGTATAACTTGCCTATATCTTTACAAATATCTTAATTAAACTAAATGTAACCTACGCTAATTTCTTTGTCTATCACTGCGGTTGTGCCTATAATATTTCTTTATTATTTTGTTATTTATATATCAAAGCCTCAAAGCAGCGGGTATTTAACCGTAATAAATATTTGAAGATATAATTGCAAATATCTTCCCATAACTATCTTCTTAATGACATTCTTCATGCTCACTGGTTCGAATTCCTAGAATTTTTATTTAATTTAAACTGTATTGTGGCTTACTATTAAATTTCCATCTTGCTGAAATTTTTGAATAGAGTAATATACTAGTCTTAGTAATATGAAAGTATATGCAGTAATTATTTGGCCAGTCGATCAAATATACTTCTTCCCCCTCGTAATAATTTATATGTATAGATTAAAACCTATAAACCCGAGTTCTATTATATTTTCTTTATCCCTCTATTGTCGCTTGATTATATAGCATTGCTAGAATTGGCTCATAATAGTAACACTGGCCAGGCTACTGCCATGGTATCTCTGTAATAATAATTAATGTTATACTTTCTCTTGGCAGATTAGATATATTAATGTCACATTCAACATTTAATGTTTTGCTGCATCTTCTCCTTAAGGTGGGACCTCAGGAAAGACCATTCCATCTTACCTTCTTTTGGGGTGCACACTAGTAAGACCTGATGTATAATTCCAAGCTGTCAGGTTAGCCACTCCGACCTTTTAGCAGCATGATGCTCAGTCCCAGGGTACCGGTGTTGGTCACAAAAACCATTGATTCCAATCTATCTGCAGGGCACTCTGTTATTGCAATTTGTCGGTGCTGTAGCAGGTCAGTGATCTCGTATAGTCCCATAATTTAATTATTCAGTATTAAATTGGAATTTATATCTTTGGTTTCTGGGTTCAATCTCAATCCTGAGCTGATTTATACACTCATAATTTATTAAGTTAATAATGTTACAATAAATATTTTGTCTAAGACTGGTGCAGTATTTTGCAATAGTAGCCACCACTTTCAATAGGAATTGGCATAATCTTATTTAGGCACCGCTTAGTGATTTCTTTAAATATGTCAACTCATATTAATAATTAAAGTTTAATGAGGAGACATGCTAATCCCCATACTATATAGCCTGTGTGCTTTTCCCACATTAATTTATGTTCTATTTGTTTAATAAATATATGTTAAATTTAATCTCATATTTTATTTCTCGTTCCTATTTCAATCTAATTCAGTCTTAGTTAATTATATATATATGTGTGTGTGTGTGACACAACTATCTATGCATTAATTAGCATTTATCAATGTTATCTTCAATTTCATGCTGATAGCATTTAAGTTAATTAATATATTTAAATTCCTGAGTCTCATGTTTCTCCTTACCCTATGCCGACCGCGAAAGATGGGTATACTAAGTGTAACTTCAAGTGTGGTCATTCATAGGGTTTTGAGGTGTGGAGTATTGGCAAATGAGTTGAAGTGTGGTCAGATTCAGGATGTCTCACTCCTGGTCTGGTCAGCATTGATCTCTTTGGCTGGATTCTAGATTCTGTTACACAAATGTATGAAACTTGACCGTTACAATACAAAAAACAGCCAGAAAAACACATGTAAAAGACCAATTCTAAACTTGTCTGTTTCTTTTATACTGATGACCATTTTGAGATTTCTGACATATCCTCTTATCCTTTGTTATTATCACTCGATAATCTTCTACATTCTTTCTTACTTTTGAAGTACAAAGTTTTATTTTTTATAACTTATTTCTGCCATCTTTAATAATCGTTAAGAGGTTTTACTTTGAGAGTAATCTGTATGTGTTTACATTCTTTCCAATATTAATGTCACTTTAATAAAAGATAATTTTAAACATAAACAGTTTTCATTGTACATATCAAAATATATACATATAAATTACACTAACTAATATATCCATAGAGATTTTTAAATTTTACTTCTTTTAAATCTCACTCTATGCCAATATAACTGAACAATCTATATGTAAATGGTACAATATATATATATATAATAAAAACATAATCATGTATACTTTAGACTTTTAAAAATTTTACAAATTTATTGTGTAAAAATAATCATGAATCTCAATGAATTTCACAAAAAAAAAAAATCAATTTTTTAGGTATTCCAAAAATTTTCTCAATGTTATATCAAAAATGATCTCAAAATAAATTATAAAGAACTAAGTCCATCAAAGACATGAGGCACAATTAAAATACTTTGACTCTGCTGCTATTTACTTATACTCCAAATTCTTTAGAATTTTTTTAAAATTAAAAAAATATATATATTATTAAGAACATGAGTTTGTTGTTTTAAAAAAAAAATAACAAAATACCTAAATAAATTTTCTGTAAAAAAGTGATTTAAAGAAACACAATTCACTGTTTTTTTCTGGATTTCTCTGACAATAGACCATCATGTCACAGTAATAAAAAGTTAAACTAGATTTATCTTTTTTATATTATAGAGTACAGTAAAGCAATTTTTTAAATGTCTCTATAACTTCCATATTTTGCATTAAAGATATAAAATATATACTTTTAAACCAAAACAGATAAATCAAAAACAGTATTTTGAAATCCCACAATGGGCAACAACTGAATGATATTTTGTAAATAATCTACAGATGCATAAATTCTATGTTGTTAAAAAACAAGTAAAACATTAAACAAAAATAAAACGCAAAACAAAGATATTAAGCACTTTTAACAATAAGAGATAGACACACATTTATCCAAAATAATATGTCAGCTTCACTCATTTTTTGTTTCAGTTTCTGCTTTTACATACCATGTGTAGCCAGCCACTAAAGCCTTACTGGAAATATGAATAGAAAAAATATACATTTTTCCTTTTTTTTTTTTTTCACAAAAAGAACATGAACCAACATAAAATAATGTATTTTTACAACAATAAATTATTGTGTAATTTTTATAAAATAATCTGAAAATAAATACTGGAACATATATTTGTACTTTTACAATTGATATGTAAATACTAATAAAATATTAAATATTTGTATTTTTTCACAAAATGAATGTGGGCTGACTTAAAGTAACATACTTTTTACAAGAATAAAAAAAAATAGCTTGATTTCTGCAAAATAATCTGAAAATAAATACTGAAGCATTTAGTTTCAAAATAAATTAAATTTTCTGGGAATTGCTTTCTCACAGATGTTCATATCACAGTTTTACAATAATAAAATATTGTTTTATTTATGATGCTTATCCTCATTAATAAAGAAAGGTTCGCTTTATCCTTTTTCTTTTTGTAATATTGTTAACCTCACTATATTAAGTTCATTTTTAAGATTGTTTATTTAAATCACAACTTTGTATTGTAATATTCATTCATTTAATTACATGACTTGTTTACAATTTGTGTTTTAGCATTAATTTTACATTGACTTATTTTTTGTTCATTTTGAAATAAAAAAATATATATAACTTAATCTTATTTTTATAAAAGTTAGACATCAAACTGGAAAAAAAGATGGTAATTTAGCATTAATTTTATAAAAGTAAACATTAAATTTTATATGAAACATTTAGTATGGATTCAGTGACTCCATATCTTATGTAAAATCAGAAACTGAACCCAAAATTGAGTATAGAGCACATCCTATATCAATACCCATATCAATAAAAAATTGATAGAGAAACCCAAATAAATATTATAATAATTGTCTGAAAGCTAGTGAGAAGTTATTTTACTTATAATTATATGTTGAATTAATTTGATTCTAAAATTGAATTTTTAAATGCTTTAAGAAAAATTCAAAGTTTATTTATTTATCATTCTAAATACATTCAACTGTTATTAACAACAAATAGGTATTATAGATTTATATCAGAGGATAGACACACAAGAAATATTCTCTGCTAAATACTATTCTAATTCAAAGAAATGAACAAAAACATCAGAGAAAGACAAATAATTCCAAAGAATGACTCCCAAACTGTGCCATCATTGAACTAGCTTTTAGCCGGGTCAAATTAACAATTATTCTCAAATGTTGTTGTTATTGTTCATTATTTACTCATTACATTTTATTACAATTTAATGTAAATGTGCATGATCTTTGTACAAACATTAATGGAGATTTATCATCTTTCAGGTAAATATATAGAAGTTACTGATAGCTATTTATTAGGCTAGAAATTATTATATTATTGTTAACCCAGGAACAAACTTTAAACTCAGTTAAAAGCTAATAAACATCATGTAAACTCTAAACACGCAAAGGATTTTAACTTCCTCTCTTGTTTCACATATGAACGCGCTTAAAACTGTAATGATATATACATATAGGAAAAACAAAATTAAAAGTATATTTATTTTTAAAACATATGATGAACACAACGCACATAGACTTTTTGGAGTTAGCAAGCCTGCTTTTCAAAAGATTAATTAATTCAAAAGCATAAACAATAAATCATTTTAAACTCTAAATTACGAAGAAAACATTTATAAAATGAATGAGTCTATTGTTTGTAAGCAAATAGTACAAACCATTCCTTAAAAATATATAAAAAAAGAACTAATATATTATTTAATGTTAAACAATCTACAACATTTCTAATTTTCCATGCAATCACATTAACAAAACATAAACCTAAGGAAAGTGGGGGAGGGAGGATGCTATTTGGACATTTTTGCCATTTATATTTAATTTTTAACAACATTCTGCAAATTAGCTCACAAATAAAAAGACCAAAGAATAAAGGAAAAAAAAAGATGTGTTTTTTTCTTTAATTATAATATAAAAAAATACTGAACTTTTTTATTTATTTAGAAAAAGCTTTATTGAACAATAATTTCATTTAATTTTCTGAATACATTTTTATTTCGACTGCTTGAACTAATTGCACATATTTTAAGGTTAAGTCTCGAAGCACTTGAAAAGGAATAATTTTCCTACACAGCAATTCCATAAAATATTACCTTCACAATAAATAAAAAAAAAACATCTGAATTTGATGATAAGTTGTTGTTCGTTTTTTTTTATTATTCTTATTTGCGTGGTGTTTATAATAAATAATTCAGTACTGTTTATTTAAACATAACCACTGTGCTTCTTTAATTTAAAAGAATAAAAAATAGAAAATGGATTTTTCTGTCAGCAATGACTCGCAAAAATCAGAACACATTCAATTGCTAAATTTATTGGAAAAAAATGATAAATAATATATGTATATGTATAAAACTTAATATCCACTACTGAATTGAAAACAATTTATCTATATATTTTTAAAATACTATTTTAGCCCATAAATATTTTTAAAATTTATCAGACTTGTAGGACAGTCACATTGACAAAAAAATGATGCACAAATGTATGTCTATGATACAGAATATGCGCATGTATATATGTAACATAAAAAAAATATTATACTACAATTTAATCTTTATATTTAAAAAACTCATAGAAAAAGCAAAAAAAAAAATTTAAGAAGGTTTAAGAACACGTGATGAATCGGAGAGTCAAATAATATTCAGGTAAAGAAACAATAGAGTTTTTAAAATTTAATTATTTGAAGCTGAAATGAGATAATTTGTTAAACATAATCATCACACTCACTGTTGAAAGTTTACCAAGTTTTTCGATATAAAGATTAAATTATATACTCTGTAATAGTGTTTGTCTCAAGGTTTGTGGTGATAGCATTTTAATAGTAATTATATGTTGAACTATTTCTATCATCTAATATTAAATGACTTTAATAAAATTCAAATTTTATTTCAACTTTTCAAATACGTTCAATTATTAATAATAAAACATAGGTTAGTACATAACAATGTTTTTAGTGGTAATATTGTCTTCTCTTTTTTGAGTGTTAAATACTGAAATTAAGATGATGCTCTAAACAATTAGGCTATTTTGTGAAACCTTAACAATCAGTAAATATTTCATATACTCATTTATGAGAGTCCTCTTGATTAAACTTGCTCTTAGAAAAAAAATGGAAAAATGAAGAGGTTTTTATAAATAAATATATGAAATTTCTATTGACTATTACCCTTGGCATAATAGCCTAGATGGTTAGAACATCATCTTAAATTCAATATTCATAAACTTAAAGATCCAGGTTTAATTCCTACATTAGTGCTGCTATAGGTCAGGTCAGCAACTCCTAAAGAATGAGAGAATATCACTCAAATCATCAAATTATATATTAAACTATATGATATTATTACCGATTGAATGTTTTGAAAAGTTTTTTAAAAAAATTACAATTTTTCTAACGAAAAGTAATTTAAATGATGAAAATAGTATGGCATATAATTACTACTCTATTATAGTGCTTTTTTATGATATATATATATATATATATATATATTGTGACCTTCCAGGTTGGCACCAGGAAGAAATGTGGGAAGTTCACATTTGTGTTAACAATGGCTAAAGATAGTTATCTGAGAAAAATGAATTGAGATGAGATTTGCTATTCGAAATTAGATTTTAAAAAAGAATTAAAACTTTAATTGCATATACTGATTGGTAGAGTTTTGGATTATATATGTTCAGTAGTAGAAGAGGAGGATGAACAACAACAGTGATGTTTGTATGTAGTAGAAAAATTTACATGTCATAGTAAGCAGATACATAGATATATTATTAATTAGAATTTTCTTATTTATATTTTACTAATTATGTATTGTTTATAATCTTATATTTAAAATGACAAAGATTATTTGTATATTAGTGAATAACATTTGTAAATTAATATTTAATATTTTTTTTATTATAATGTTTTATTCCATTCAAATATTGTATTGTTAAAATTTTATAAGTAAAAATTCTGGCACACTTCCAAAGTTGATCATAATAAGAAAGACAGAAGGTGTGAAAGGGAAGAGAGACAGAAAGTTTAAAACTTGAAGGAAAGTATTAAAAAAAAATTCCAAAAAAGAAGATATAAAAAAAAATAAAACTTAAAAGAATCAATAACTCTCTAAGAGTATTAGAACAAATATAAAAAAAACATCACGAGGATTCTGATAATATACCTGTGGAGGATTTTCTATTATACTACTGGAATAATATAAAAATAAAGAGATAAACCCCCAAGGGAAGCCAGCTCCAAATTTCTGTCAAATGATGATCCATATTCACTATCTTTTAAAATGCCTGGATGTTATGTAAGCTAATTAGTTATAATTTGTTTTAAAGTATTACCAAAGGTAAATAATCTCAGAATGACAAAATTATTTAATATAAAGCTAGCTAAAATTTTCTTATTGAACGCTATAATTAAACGCTTGATGTGTATTTTAAATTTTAAGAATTTTCTATCAATAGTCTGCAAAATAAAATTTAAAATGAAAGAGTTTATCCATTTAATCTTATATCAAGAGGATAATTTTATACTGTATAACTTTGCTATTCGTGCATATATAATAAAATAATTCCAATGCATGCAAATGTTATTTATAATGCCTATCACGGAATTCTAGGATAAAAAAAAACTATTGTCATTCTTAACAAATTATGCTTTAACAATCGGATGGACATTTTTTTTTATGTTATAATTTACTGTTATCTTTGAAATTGATATGTATGTTTCTTTCAACTTTCAAATTTAAAAAAAAAAAACTTAACATGTAATGATTGGATATTGATAAGTATTTTTCGTTATTGCTTATAATAGATATACAATCAATATTTTTTTTTTCCTTTAAAAAAAAAAACAAACAATGTAAATTCTTATTATTATAATATGATAATCTATTATTTTATATGATCTAGAAATCATATTATAGGTGATTATATATATTCGGATGTGTGCATGATGCTATAAATTACTACTTTTTAAAAAAAAAATTATATTTATTTTGCTTCAATTTCGTTAATGAAGTTCATTTAAAAAAATAATAAAGAGTTAAAACCTTGTCTGTTATAAGTTTGTTTATGTAGGAAGTATATTGAGTGTATTCGGAGGTAGAAATGGTCGAGGGATGATTAGATTATTTAGACTGAGTTTGGAGATATTATTTAACCCTCACGTATATAGGTGTAATTGTTTGGTTATTGTCCAAACCCCCTCCTTTCTTCAATTTGGTATAGTTAATGTTAGATGATATACACTGATTTTAACAGATGTTTTATAAATGTTTATAATATGTATAGAAAAATGATTAATTTGTTGCACTATGTATTTTATAAATAAGCTAATAAAAGTATGTTTTAGAAATACATTATGTTTACAATGTTATAAAAATGCACATATTCAAAAATATATGATTCATATATTAAATATTAGTCAATTTTGGTTTTGCTGTAGGAGAAATGTAATTGGTTAGCAAGGTGCATAAAATAATATTTTTTTTTATTTATTTATTTTGTCTTTTATTTTTAATAAATGTTTTATTGAATTAATAGCCCATATGAATTGCTTGATTATATACGTTTGATTCTCCATTTCCACACACACATATGGTCAACATAATATAGTTATAGAATATCTAGATTTGCTAGTATAGGTCAATTTATTTAATTTGTCTGCAGTTGATAGATCCCAATATTACAGTGCCAATATTATATTTTACTTTGCTTAGAATAGAAGGTGATGTAGATATAAAGGTACCCGGTCTTCATCATTGTCTATCCTATAATAAATGTGATAATTGATAATTTTGCAATGGTTTTTATAATTGCATAAATGCGTGGCATATGATTAAATTAGTATTACAGAATTGTTATCCATAAATGTTCTATTACTCTTATTGGCATCCTATATGAATACCATATCCTATAACTTCAACTGAGCTAAGCCATAGAATAACTACAGTATAAAATCTTTTAAATAAGTTTAAAAGCAATTTATAGTTATAAATTTTATTCTATCTTGTATAGAATTGCGCCTGGGCATTCATAAATATAATAAAGTGAATAAGTGAAGAAGACAGAGGTTAATCATAAAAAAACATGGAGTGAGGATAAAAAAAATTATACTGTAATTATATTTATAAGTGTACAAAAAAATTTCACTTTATAAAATTCTACTATCATAATGCAGAAAAATCTGTTTACAAAAAAATCAAACAGAGACTTATCAAAATTTTACTGTCTTAAAATCCTTTAATTGTTTATTTTGTTTAGACCCCGTTTGCTTTAGGGTACTGATATTTATGGTTTTTTTCACGTAGCATGTGCCATCTATTGGTCAATTTTGGTCACAATTTCTTCAGTTTAGGCTTATTTTATAGGAAATTCAAAATTTAAAATTGTAGTTCTAAAAATGTCCGCATATAGCATTATATTTTTTTAAAAAAATCAATTTTCTTTGCTGGCTATTGGTAATTAGACCCGCCCTTAGTCTGATTGGATATCAGCCAAATCTTGAAAGTGGGTTATAGACATTTCTAAATGACAAAGACAGAAACAAAACCAAGAAGTTCTACACGTTATTAATTGATTTTGATGTAAATAATTATATTTAACGTAATTACCTATGTTCATAAATAATATTATACAGTAGTCTATCGAAATATAAAGTTTGATTCGGAAAATTTTTAATATTACAAGAAAAATAAGATCATGAATATAATCATTTTTGAAAAGAGTTGCTCTATAACATGGAAAATCTAATTTGAATAGTAGGCGGTTCTAAATAAATCAAAATAAAATCTTTTACGCATTCGTATTTTGAAGTAAATAATTATATTTAACATAATTATCTATGTTCATAAATAATATTATACATTAGTCTATCAAAATATAAAGTTTGATTTGGAAAATTTTTAATATTACAAGAAAAATAAGTTGGGAATGATAACTCTTCAGAAAAGTAAATTATTTTGACAGGTAGAAATTGAACCAGTGATTGGTTCAAATATAAATCTTTTGTTTTACCACTGGCTATTTTTTAAACATTTTTTTCTTATATTTTTCTTCAATTATTAAAATTGTTTTTAATTTTTCATTACATTTAACCAATTTGAATCTAAAATTATTCAATTTTTAGATTAATATTTTAACAATAGAAACTGACTGGAAATAAAACAGGCGAATAATATTGTTCTCAGATTTACGTAGTGGACCAATAAAAAAATTAGGCAAAGATTAACTCTTTAAATAAGTTAAAAGAATCAGTTAAAGGGTTAAAAGCAAATACTAGCAATTTCCTTTCTAATATATTATCTCTGACTTAAAAAATTGTTTTAAAGTGTTATGATCACACAAAAAAATAATAATAATCTTATAATTATCAAAATCTCTTAGTAAAAAAAAAGTTTTTGTCAAACTTTAAATTATTAATTAATAATAGAGATATTTTTTAAATTAAATGCTTTTAATGACTGTGCACTAAAAAGAAATTAAATAATTGCTTCTCCAACCATAATTGGAGTTTTTAGATTTAACTTGAAATAAAAGCAGGAGGGGAAAAAGTCTAGAAATTAATTAAATCAATCCCTTGTTTTAATAAATATGAATTGATTTAATTAATTTCTGGACATGGTCTTATTACTACTATGGTTGAATTAATATATTTGTTTTTAAGAAATATTTTTTTTTTACTTTTGATTCTAGATACTATTTACAGAAACAAGGTACTGCAATGGGTACAAAAATGGACCAAGTTATGTGAATATTTTTATGTCAAAACTAGATCCTCTATACTTGGTAATTCTAGGCTAAAACCTTATACTTGGCTTAGATATATAGATGACATTTTCATGATATGGCCACATAATGAAGTTGAACTTCATAATTTTTTAAGTTATTTAAATAATTTTAATAAAAATATTAATTTCACAATGAATTTTTCAAAATCAATTGCTCATTTTCTAGATGTTGAAGTTATTTACACTAATAGAGCTCTTACTACTACTGTATATAGGAAACCAACAGATAATAACCGCTATCTACATTTTTATAGTAACCATCCTAAACATTTAAAGGCTAATATTCCTTATAGTCAATTTTTAAGAATGAAAAGGATTTGTAATGATGAGAAATTTCTTCAACAAAATAATAGTATTTTATATAGTAGATTGGTCAATATGAGGTATCCTAAGACATTGTTGGATAATGCCGTAAGGAGATCTTCTTTAATTGATAGAAAGAAACTTCTTTTATCTAAAAAGAGTAAAAAACAATTGGATGTTCCACCATTGGTTCTTACTTTTAATAGAGATTTACCTAACATTAACCGGATATTGGTGAAACATTTTAACATATTACAATCCACAGATTATTTAAAATCTATTTTTTCTGATCCATCTAAGGTTGTATATCGAAAACATAGATCACTTAGAGATATACTTGTCAAAACAAATTTTATTAGTAGTTCTGTACAGGAAAAAGGATGTTATCCATGTGAGGATAAAAGATGTTTTACATGTAAACATATTGTTGTGACAAAAATAGTCTTTAGTACTAAGAATCGTAATTTTAAATGGTATATTCCTAATTATGTTACATGTAAAAGTGTTAATTTGATATATTTGATAGAGTGTAGTAGATGTTTAAACCAGTATATAGGTGAGTCAGCAAATAGTTTACATGTCAGAATGACTAATCATAGATTTGACATTTTGCATAAGAATAAAGATAGACTGGTTTCAAAACATTTTAACTTACCGAATCATTCAATTGATGATTTAAGAATAGTAATTCTTCAAAAAGGTTTTTCTTCTACAAGGGAGAGGAAACAAAAGGAGAGTTTTTTTATTTTTAAATTCAAGACCTTAGAAACACATGGATTGAATTTAAACACTGGAATTATTACATCTCTGGGTTACCTGGTCTCCTAAATGATTTTTATGAGTTTTTTATGTGAAAATTTTCTTATATGGGATTTTTTTTATGTAAAGATCGGTTATATGGATGTTTAATATCTGTGTTTAATTGGTATATAGATAAATAATTAATTATTATAAATTATTGTACTTTGCACTAACTATAATTTTTGATTAAAATGTTTAAGTATTTTAGTTTTTAATGAATATTAATGTGAGCACAGCTATTTTTTGTATGTGAGCATAGTCTAATTTTTGTATCTATGCACATATGTATATTTTAATTTTGGATTTTTTATTTATTTATTTATTTATTTTTTATTTATTTCAATTTAAATAGAATTTAAGCTTGATTAGGAGGAAATGTAGTTTTTTTCTTTTTTTGTTTGAATTTTGTCATTGATTGGGTAGATATTCTGTGTTAATTTTGTGACCAATCGGGGGGGGGGGTTGTTAAATTTTTAATCTTTTATCAAATCTGTAATTTTTGATTATCGCCATTTTACTGTGTATTTTTTTTCTTTCTGATGAAAACCAGTCCTCTGGTTGAAATATAATATTATTTATTGGATTTATAAGTCTTTTTTTGTTTTTATATGTATTTCCTTTGGTTAGTTTGTTATATATTAATATTTTTATATGGATTTATTACTGACTAAAGAGAGTAAGACTTTATTGTCACTTAGCCACGTGGCTTTCATAGGCGATTCATTGCTGAAATTTTTATATATTTTTTTTCCAAAATTTAATACTCAAGATGGTGTACTAATTAGTTATAGACGAGGAGCTTCTATTCTGGACGGTATTGATCTGTTTAACAAGTTAATTAATAAGCATAACATTAAGGTTTTGTTTGTTCATCTTGGATCTAACAATATTTTTTCGTTTAGAAATAATGAATATGTGCAGATTTTGAAATTGATTCGACATATACGTTCTTATTCTCCGGAGATTACAATTATAATTTCTCAAGTTTTACCACAATTGCAGAATAAATATTACCCAATGGATCGGATTAAATTGAGAATTATTAATGAAAAAATTTTTGCATTTAATAGACATTGTCATTTTTTAAGTTATACGCACCATAATGTATTTTTCTTACAGCATAGGGATTTTATAAAAAGAGAGAATCTTTTTAGATTTTTAGCCTGTGATGGCCGTCATTTGAACATGTATGGAGCTAGATGTTTCGCAGACGGTATTAAATATATAATGTCATTGATGAGGTGTAACAGAGTTTATAATGTAAATTCAGTGTTGAGTGCGAGGGAATATAGTTTTGTTAATGTTGGAACTCAAATGGAAGCTGTGTTGACATGTGAAATGGGGACGCAAACTGAGATATGTAATTGTCAGGAATCCCAAATTATTATACCGCGTGATACTAACGGGATCCTAGTAGATGTTGAACAATCTTGCTTGACAGGGAGTGTTTTGGAGGAATCATTACAGGATAGATCTCCAAAAGTTTTTAAAGAAGATCATACTCAATGTAAAGATGATTCTTTAGACCTTTCATTAGATGATATAATTTGTAACATTTCCAAACAGGAGAATTTTTTAAGAAGGACTATTTCTGATGTCCAACAGATTGATGGTTTTCCTGCTTCGGATCAACATATAGATGGTGGTAAAGGAGATCTGGATAATTTAGAGGTAAGGTGTAGTTAACCAAACAGATAATGGATTGATAATTGGCACTGATTTTAATACAATATCTAGCGTAGATACAGAGTTTGATATTAATAGATATTATTCTAGTAAATAACATTTACAGGGTCTAACATTAATTAATACAGGGGCAATCCCTAAACGTTTTTCTAGATGTCTAAATAATAAGCAGGTTAAAAGTAATTGACACACATTACATAGTACATCGTTTCTTAAACTTAGGAAATTATATGATAAATTAGTTAGATATAGACAACGTATTAGTAATTTTGCATATTTTATTAACAATAACATAATTCCTAAAAGCCTCAGAATAAAAAATTATTGCTAACATAGACCAATTTCCTAGGGAACTTGCAATTAAATGGGATAATACAATAAGAGAAGCATCTGTTACATTAATACATATTTTGAAAGATGCATTTTTGGTAAGACTTAAATTAATTGAAAAAGAAATTATATATTTTGGTAGTTGTAATTTAATGAATATAGATGAACAGAAGGAATTAAAGGAATGGTTTTTTTTTTGAGAGAGAAGTTATTGGTGAAGAAATTTCGTAATAAAGTGTATCATTGGTTCAAAGTTATGGGTAATGAGCCAGGATTTGAATTAGTTACTTATCAGTCACAAACACTAATTAATTGAGTGACTTCTGATAATCATATTGTGTCAGATATTTCTACATCAGATATGATTCCAATTGATACTGATCAATCATTTATATCATCTTCACATTCATTAGATTGTGCTGAAATGTTACCATCTGTTCTTGATAGTGATGCTGGTTTAGCATTGGTTCATAGAGTTACAGATTCTTTTGAATGCACTAACAATATTTTAGTTTCTGGAAATACTAACACTAATAAATCTAATTCAAATATTTATAGCAATAACTTTTTGTTTAGCTAATAAGGAAAACAATGTGATTAATCTAACTAACATTAATCTTAGTGAGGCAGAATGTTCACTCTTAAATAAAGGTTTATCTTTTTGCCCTACAGTTCAGTCATTTTATCAAAAAAATGAATTTAAAATTCATCAGGATTTAGATAATTTTTCAAGGAGACTTAGATTAAGAGAATTTTTTGGAAACCAAGAATGTGATACTATTGGGAAATTACAATCTGATTGGACACTGCCACATCAAAGGAATGTGTTATTAGATATGTACAGTGATAATGTATATCAGGATATTATTAATGAAATTAGACTTAAACAACATAGTAAGTATAAGAGTAATTTAACATTGAAAGAGATGAATGCATTATGCAATTTAGTGAAAAGACAGGATATTATTATAAAACCAGCTGACAAAGGTGGATCAATAGTAATTATGAATAAAGATAATTATGTTAAAAAAGCTCTGGATCTTTTAGATGATAAAATTTTTTATGAGCCTATTTCACTAACCACTGTTAATTCATTATTCAAGGGTATACTTGTTAGTTTAAAAGATATGAGAGCTAGGGGTCTTATAAATAATAATATATATAACTTTTTAGTTCCAACCAAAATTCATCCTAGTAGTTTTTATATTTTGCCAAAGATTCATAAACCAGGTTGTCCAGGCAGACCTATTGTAGCTAGTATTGGTAGTCCTACAGAAAATATTTCAGCATATGTTGATAATGTTATTAAATTTATTCCACCATCATTTAATTCTTATGTTAAAGATACTACTCATTTTCTTTGTGTGTTAGAAAATATTAAATCTGAATTACCAGATGATTGTTTTTTGGTTACTTTGGATATTGTATCACTATACACAAATATACCTCATGATGATGGAGTTGAGGCTATTAAATGTGCTTTACAAGATAGAAAGTATGATCATGGTCTTATTACTACTATGGTTGAATTAATATATTTGGTTTTAAGAAATATTTTTTTTACTTTTGATTCTAGACACTATTTACAGAAACAAGGTACTGCAATGGGTACAAAGATGGCACCAAGTTATGCGAATATTTTTATGTCAAAACTAGAATCCTCTATACTTGATAATGCTAGGCTGAAACCTCATACTTGGCTTAGATATATAGATGACATTTTCATGATATGGCCACATAATGGAGTTGAACTTCATAATTTTTTAAGTTATTTAAATAATTTTAATAAAAATATTAATTTCACAATGAATTTTTCAAAATCAATTGCTCATTTTCTAGATGTTGAAGTTATTTACACTAATAGAGTTCTTACTACTACTGTATATAGGAAACCAACTGATAATACCCGCTATCTACATTTTAATAGTAACCATCCTAAACATTTAAAGGCTAATATTCCTTATAGTCAAGTTTTAAGAATGAAGAGGATTTGTAATGATGAGAAATTTCTTCAACAAAATAATAGTATTTTATATAATAGATTGGTCAATATGAGGTATCCTAAGACATTGTTGGGTAATGCAGTAAGGAGATCTTCTTTAATTGATAGAAAGAAACTTCTTTTATCTAAAAAGAGTAAAAAACAATTGGATGTTCCACCATTGGTTCTTACTTTTAATAGAGATTTACCTAATATTAACCAGATATTGGTGAAACATTTTAACATATTACCATCCACAGATTATTTAAAATCTATTTTTTCTGATCCACCTAAGATTGTATATCGAAAACATAGATCCCTTAAAGAAATACTTGTCAAAACAAATTTTATAAGTAGTTCTGTACAGGAAAAAGGATGTTCTCCATGTGAGGATAAAAGATGTTTTACATGTAAACATATTGTTGTGACAAAAGTAGTCTTTAGTACTAAGAATCATAATTTTAAATGGTATATTCCTAATTATGTTACATGTAAAAGTGTTAATTTGATATATTTGATAGAGTGTAATAGATGTTTAAACCAGTATATAGGTGAGTCAGCAAATAGTTTACATGTCAGAATGACTAATCATAGATTTGACATTTTGCATAAGAATAAAGATAGACCAGTTTCAAAACATTTTAACTTACCGAATCATTCAATTGATGATTTAAGAGTAGTAATTCTTCAGGAAGGTTTTTCTTCTACAAGGAAAAGGAAACAAAAGAAGAGTTTTTTTATTTTTAAATTCAAGACCTTAGAACCACATGGATTGAATTTAAACACTGGAACTATTACATCTCTGGGTTACCTGGTCTCCTAAATGATTTTTATATGTGAGTTTTTTAGGTGAAAATTTTCTTATATGAGATTTTTTTACGTAAAGATCGGTTATATGGATGTTTAATATCTGTGTTTAATTGGTATATAGATAAATAATTAATTATTATAAATTATTGTACTTTGCACTAACTATAATTTTTGATTAAAATGTTTAAGTATTTTAGTTTTTAATGAATATTAATGTGAGCACAGCTATTTTTTATATGTGAGCATAGTATAATTTTTGTATGTATACACATATGTATATTTTAATTTTGCATTTTTTATTTATTTATTTATTTTTTATTTATTTCAATTTAAATAGAATTTAAGCTTGATTAGTAGGAAATGTAGTTTTTTTCTTTTTTTGTTTGAATTTTGTCATTGATTGGGCAGATATTCTGTGTTAGATTTTGTGACCAATCAGGGGGGGGGGGTTGTTAAATTTTTAATCTTTTATCAAATCTGTAATTTTTGATTATCGCCATTTTACTGTATATTTTTTCTTTCTGATGAAAACCAGTCCTCTGGTTGAAATATATGTCTTTTTTTGTTTATATATATATATATGTATAGTTGATATATATATATATATATATATCTGCTAGAAGTTAAAATGTATGTATATATCATATTTAGCATATGTGCATAATAATACATGTGTATATATTGTAAATGAACTTCAATTAATACATATAATTTTACTTCAAATTAATACCACACATAGTATATGTAAGTCATTAGATATTTCTGCAGTAAGTTAATATGTATATGCTTTTAACGTTATATGAATTTCTATTTTATATTCTTAATGTATACATTATATTTAGTATGTCTACATAATTACATATGTATAATAAAGCAGTAACTAAGTTTATAATTTCAATTGATAGATTAATTTTTATTTTAAAACAGTTGTTTTTTAAAAAATGCTAAAAAAAATTCCATTTTTTTTTAACTCTTCGGAATTGTTTTAAATGATGTAATTTTTCTAGTTTACAATTTTTGGGAAAGAAAAACAATTGTTTTAAAATAAAAATAATAAATTTTAAATAGAAATATATAGGGCCATTAATAGAGGTGGGATTCCACTTCTATTGCTAAACAGAGGTTGCCTTGACAACAGTTTGAAATTCTTGATTGTTATCTATATTGGGATTGTCTAAGTGTTGACTAGTTTCTAATGGTTATATATAATTATATATATATACATTAAGAGTTTAAAATGGTTTCAAAAAATATTAAATTGAAAGAAAAAAATTAAAATGCCCTCTTGTGACCATTATTTAAAACAAATGAAAATTTTAAGAATAAATTGTAAACTGCAAAATGTAAAACTATTGAATATTTTTCATATTTTTCCAGACCCGTGTATCATATCTATCAAACTAGTTGACATATTGAAAAGATGTGTTTTAAATGAATTAGAGTGATATAACTTAGTTATATGTCAATTTTCAAGCAATTCTATTGAATTTAAATATATTAAGTCTTGATTTTAAATTTTATTCTAATTTGAAAAAGATCAAAAGTTAACGATCAAACAAACAGATTTTTCAAAATTAATAAAAGCATTTTTTAAAAAAAGCCTTTATGTATGTTTAACCCTTTAACTGATTCTTTTAACTTTTTAATCTTTGTCTAATTTTTTATTGGTCCACAATTTAAATTTGAGAACAATATGATTCGTCCGTTTCATTTCCAGCCGGTTTCTATTGTTAAAATATTAATCTAAAATACACAGAATTTTTTTAATTCAGCTTCTAAAAATTGAATAATTTTAGATTCAAATTGATTAAATGTAACGAAAAATTAAAAATAATATTAATAACTGTAGAAAAATATAAGAAAAATGTGTAAAAAATAGCTAGCAGTAAAACAAAAGAATTATATTCCAACCAATGATTGTGTCGCGTTATTCAGTTCACCAGCTGTCATGTAATTCTCTTTTTATTTCCAGCATGCTTATTTTTCTCGTAAAATTTAAAATTTTCCAAATCAAACTTTATATTTCCATAAAATAACATCAAATCTTATTTATGAATGTAAAAAATGACAATAGATGTAATTATTTACTACAAAATCAATTACGAACACGTAAAATCTTTAATTTTGATTTCTGTCATTATTATTTTGAGCCGACCTCTGTGCAATCGTTAGCGTGAAGAAAGACTTGAAGAAAGATGATTTTGTCCGCGCTTATTTTTCTTGTAATATTTAACATTTTTGGAATCAAACTTTATATTTGTATAAATTAATGAAAAATCATTATAGATATAATTATTTACTTCAAAATATGAAAGCGTACTACATTTCATTTTCAATTCTGAATTTTTAGTTTAGAAATGCCTGATTATGGTCTGTAGCGATAATTGTTTTTTGTTATGGATTATTTCTCCAAATGTATTTTTCTTGTAATATTTAAAATTTTCCGAGTCAAACTTTATATTTTGATAGAGCACTATATTATCTTATTTGTGAACATAAAAATTTACAATAAATATAATTATTTACATCAAAATCAATTACGAACATGTACGAATTCGTTTTCGTTTCTGAATCTGTCATTTAGAAACACACCTAGAAGACATTTCCAGATTTGATAGGTATCCAATCAGAGAAAAAGGCACACCTATGCATCAATAGGCATGTAAAGAAAATTGATTTTTTTTAAAAAATATAATTTTAGAACTACAATTTTAAAATTTGAATTTCCTATCAAATAAGCCTAAAATGAAGAAATTGTGACCAAAATTGACCAAGAGATGGTGCATGCTATGTCCAAAATTTTTTTTGCTACGGGGTCTTTTTGTAATAATCAGTTGACTGGTTTGAAAAGTGAATGAAACATTGAATGTATAAAATTCCTAATAAGGCATTAATTGTAAAAAAAATATTTGTTATTATTATCTTATTTTTTATTTGAAATTTCTACTATCTATGAGACGGCAGAAATATTTTACAAAACATTAATTGTAATTTCCTTGTCCATTTTTAAAATAAATAATATCATTTTATGTACAATTTATCATTTTTTGTGTACTTTTACCTAAATTCAGGAGATTAAACCTCTTTCTGATGCAAAAAAAATCTGTATTTTTTAAATCAAGTTTTGTGATATAATCCTCATGTTCTTTTGCAAAGTATTTAACAAATAAGAAAACTAGTCACATCAAAATAGCTTTTTGTTTTGTTGATTAAGTTATTTTTAAAAATTCAACCAATTTAAAATTATCAAAAATATCAGAACCTCACAACAATTGTTACCATCTGTACTGGTCAACAGATGCTATACCCAACAACCTAAACAAGAAGTTGGATTCAAACCCAGTTAAACCAAAGAATTTAAATCCAAGATCAAACTGAATTCAAATCCAACTCACGAGCTCAGATCAAATCAATGGATAACACATGTTGATGGCACCTAACTATGTGCCAAGGAACTAGCTCAATGGATGATGATTTCTGAGACGCCTGATCTGACTCTAGCTAGCATATAATAAAATGACTACGGATATTTTTATGTAAATTCATATATGTATGTTTGGGTTGCCAATATAGACAGCAAGCATGAATATTAAAATAATAAATAATGAAGAAAGTCAAAACCAAATATGTTATATAAAATATTTAATAATAATAAATAAATGTTTGTTCACGTGCTTATGATTAGCATGATATATTACCTCTAGTCTTTGGAGTGTGAATTACAATTTTCAATAAGTAATGGCAGTTGTGCTCATATGCCAATAATTAATACGCAATTATGGGAGAAATATATGTCTATGCCCCGATAAGTATACAAAGGTAAATAAAGGTATTTTATTTGGAAAGAGGCTACATTCTAATTTTAAAAAAATGTGAGATTCATTTTTACACATCCATAGATCAATTCATGAAAAGCATGATAAGTATTTAGGGCATAACTTTACTTATTTAAAACTATAGATGTATATGAGGTTGTTTGATTTTAATAAAATCAATTCATTATGATTTATAAGCATAAGAGTGGGGCTTTATTGGAACTGAGGAATAAATGGTACTAACAAATTACGAGCAGTAAAACAAATATGAATTAGAATGGCTTGTCGGTGATTTAAGAAGTAGAAGGGCAGCTTGTATTCTACAAGTCTTTTCTGCCCTATAAAGAATCAGTGGAGCAAGGTTGGGTCACAGCCGTGAACCTTTGGTGTTCCACTATAATAACGAGTGAGGGAGGAAGTGATTTCTTCCTATATATTTAAAGTAATGATAAGATCACCAATGTGACAAGCCTACGAAGCAGGAGGTGGCTCGCGTTAGCAACATTCAGAATGGTGATGATTCAATGATTATCATATTTAATTAAGAAAGCCCAAATTACATAAGAATGCTTCATATAATGACCTGATCATGTCAGATTAAAATCAAACTTGTTTGGAATAAAAGTGCTTAAACACATTTATAAAATTATACTAATCATACCCTAAAAATCATGCCCTCCCTGAATATTAATATAAAGTACGAAATTTAAATTAGAATATATTGATTTAATTTCCTTTATCAACCTTTAGCAAAACATTTTAATATTATCAATATGAATAAATAAATTTGTGAACTCAAATAAAATAGCCGGGAGCATAGGTTATAAAATGGGCTAATAATCATTATTAGCCATTTGGTAAAATAGGAAACATTTAATAAATCTTTCAACTCGATAATTAGTAGAACCATATTTAGTTTTAGTGGGCACTAATTAAACTATAAAATTTAATACTATATTATTTTAATGAGGCAAATTTAACAAAAGAGATTATTATTGAGTTGAAGTATTATTGGCATATAATCAAAAATAAATGATATTAATAATCATTCAAATAAATACATATAATAAAATTAGTTAAAACGAACCTCCATCATAAGAGAAAAGTTAACAAAATATTAATTTAAAGATTAGAGATAAAAATAGAGAATTACAACACAAATTAAGACATTATAAAGTAAGAAGAAATTTTAACAGTAGTTAACTTAAAATGTGATTTAAAGTAAAGTTCAGAAACTGGCCAGAAAGTTGTGGTTCAGAAAATAAAGATATTACCAGTCCTTCCATGGTTTGTTCCTTAATTTACATGGCAGAGCCCGGTTGGGTTTAGGAGATGAACGTAGGTGCATATTTAATTCTGATGGCTAGAATTTGTGGGTTGGTTTCCTTAAGATTTTGACAGCTCACAATTGGTATGGAAAAGTTCTAATTTGCAGCTACATTTTGAAGATTTTATGGGAACTCTGGGATCCTGAAATCGGATCTCCAAAGTTAGCCAAGCAGCATGCTGAAAAGACTATAAAAATTCATAATTTAAAGTGATGTTGCTTCAGGGTAGCAAATCTTCTAAAAAGTAATGATTTCTCTCTTCTTGAAACTTTCCTGGGCTATTTATACCTGTCCTGCAGTTTCCCGCCAATTCTGACTGATGCCGTCAGGCTAAAGTTTTTAAAATTTTTACAAGTTAAGATTTTTATTAATTGATTTCTAATCCATTCCTCCGATAAGACTTTCAAATCTATTAACTTTGAATTCATTTTCTATTTAGAAAATGAATTTGTAAATCTGAGTAAACAATTTTAATTAAGAACTGGCCTTACATTTTAAATTATCATTTTCACTAATTAATAAAAATTCCCCATTGTCTTTGGGAAAGGGCGATGTGAAAGCTTATCGAAAGAATGTACCTTTTAATCACAGAAATTTGAAGAACTGGTAAAAGTAAAATTAAAACATTCCAATGTAATGAAACTTTATAACGAATATCTATATATTTAAATATTCATAAATATATATGTACAATCCACCCAATTATATATATTTTCATGATTAATTTTATCATGAAGTTATTAATAATATTAGTTAGTTTAAATATAAAATAATTGGTTTTAAGAAATGTTTAAATAATACTCTGTTTTAATCGAAACTAGCGTGTATTGAACGTATAAAGCCCCATTACGTTTGGAAATTCACTGTTAGTGATAGGGTTTGAAGTAGGCTAAAAGTGGGATCTCATGAAGCTCGGATCGAACTTAGATTGACCGCTTCACATCTTGTTTATCTACGACATATATCAAACAAAATGTGGATGAGTTTGGGAGGTTTTAATTGGAATATATGCTACTGATTTTTGGCTTATTTTTTTCTCAAATGAATTTTTAGAATAATATCATTAGATTGTAAAATAATATGAAAGATAGTTTAGTCATATTCTAGTCATTATAAACATCATCATTATTATTTTAGAAATCAGCAGTATAAGCAAGTTCATTTATCATACATTTTAAAGAATCATTATTATCATATATGAAACATTTCCATCTAGATTTATTTACATTCATAATATTTTTATTATCAATTATTTTGTTAATCTACAAACAGGGATAAAAAATGTAATAAGTTGTTTTAGTGTCATCAAAAGGTAATGTAACATATTATTGTTAACAAAAAAAGTAAGTATTTTTTTTATATATATTTCTCATTTTTTGTTTGTGAAATTTGTAAAGGAGTATTATTATTATTATTTTTAGAATCAGAATGTTTTATAAGGTAATACAGTTATCAAATTCCTAATGTCTACTCAATACATTCACTGTCATGGCAGCTGTTATTATGATATAATTATTTATATAATATATGAACACTGATGTGGTGAGTTTATTAGATTTTTACTTCAGAATTTAGATCAAGAAACACCATAGTCTTTCTTTTCAATTGGTTGGTAGTTCTTAACCAAAATATCAACTGAATTTCATAGAAGACAGAACAAATTTTGTGTGTGTCAATATTTTTTTAAAAATAGATATCTACAATCATGATTGACAAAACTATATTATGGTCCTTTTTATCCAGGATGCTATAACATTATCAGTTAAGACATTGGTAGGAAGATGAAAGTGGTAGATGATACAAGTCCTTGATTACAATTCAGGTGGCCATTCAATGATGACTTTTCATTTAGGTAATTACAGATTCAAGTCACTTTTAAGTGAAGGTTTGCAAGAAGTACTATATAATATTAAAAAGGACATAATTGAACTTTGTGAAGTTATCAGGAAAGATAAAGAGACAATTGATTTAAAACGTGAACATGCTTAACAACAAAGGCACAAATATTGAAAGTACAAGTAGAGTGGGATTTATTGTAAATAACACTGGATGAACAATATTGTGGATATTGATAGAGTAGCAACATTAGTTATTCAACTTGATGGAAGATACCAAATGCAGATCATTTTTGTTTACGTCAGAACAAGTTCACATAATGATGCAGATGTAGAGGATTTGTATATGCAAAAAGCTTTTGATCAAACCAAACAACAATTTTAACACTGCATGTTAAACTTTGTTACTAGAATTGGTGAGTGATTAAAGTATCAAAGTGCTGTGACTATTTTAGTTATGGTGTTAGAAATGAGAGAAAAGTCAGGCTTGATAAGTTTGCAGAAAAACTGTATATAATGAATTCTTTCTTTAAGAAAAATGCTATACAGAAATAGACATGGAAGTTTTTACATGAAAATACAGTAAAATTTAATTACATTTTGACTAACAGAATACATGGATTTCAAGATTATAAAGTTTTTAAGAAATTCACACAGGAAGTAATTATCAATTAGTGAGCTATAACATACATGTTAATGCAAAACTAGAAAGACAAACATTATTAATAAAAACAATATTCATAGTTGATATTCCTAATCTTAAGAAACATTCCTATAAATTTACATTAGAACTTATAAATTATTTAAAAATCTTAAATTTTTTTGAAAATAGTTTAAATCTGAATGAAATCAACAGAATGATAACTTATAAACTATTAAAAATACAACAAAAATAACTGGTACAAAAAAAAAAAAACAGCAATTTACCAGTAAATTTTCTATTGAGACAAGTCATTGTATAAAGAAAAGAAGGATTATAAAAGTATGTAAAAATGATCCATTAAAAATAATTGAATATCTAGAGTTTTATAAAATGATATGAAAAAGAATTAATAATGATATAAGAAAATATAATTATGAATTCTTTAGAAGAAATAGAATATCTAGAGTTTTGTAAAATGTTATGAAAAAGAGTTAATAATGATATAAGAAAATATAATTCTGAATTAGCAATGAAAACTGTAAAAGAGAATAAAAGTTTCAAAATATAAAATAACCTTGATATTGGTAAAAAAAAAAAAAAAAAAATTATTGTTTAAATAAGGCTATTTCTCAAAAATGAAATGATTCCATGAAATGTATGTAAGAGTTCTATGAAACATTATATAGCAATAATGGACAAGAAAATAAAGTATCCTCTATAATTACTATCTCTTCTCAATTGTTCAGCATTTTAAATGAAGAAATAAAACATGCAATAATGTAGAAAGAAAAGGCACCAGATAATGATGAACTATAATCAATTTTTTTTTAAAAAAAAAAATGGCGAAAAAATAAGAAAAATTAATGAAAAAGTTATATTAAATGTTTAAATTATAAAAATATACCAAATGATTGGAAGAATGCAGCAATAATATTGATATTTTTAAAAAGGTCATAAACAAGACATTACAAATTATAAATCTATCAGTCTTTTTATAAGTTTAGTACAAAAAATTTTATCAAGATAATTACAACTCATCTATAGCAAACGTTGAGTTTTAACTAAGCAAAAAAAAAAAAAAAACTGAATTTAAAAGTGGTTTTGGCATTGTGCATCACACCCAAATATTAAGAGAAGTTATAGAAAAGATCAAGCATTATAACATACCATTATGTTTTATATTTTTACCTTAAAAAAGACAGTTAATTTTATAAGCATTTCTACAGTGATTAGAGCATTGGATCATCAAGTTATTATCAAAATGCAACACCTATGATTAGATTACATAATAATACTAAGTAGATTCAAGTTAAAATGGATTTGCATCAGAGTGATTCCATATCTCCAAAACCTCTTTACATCCATTTTATAAAAAAATATTTCATGGATTAAAATATTAGTAATAATAACAAGTCAGATGTCACATGACTTATATATAGCTTGCACTTACAAATATGTAAAATTAAGAGCGTGCAAAGTTAAGAAGAAAAAAAGTAAATGGAGATTATTTAAATCATCTAGATTTTTTTTTTTTTTTCATGTGTCAAAGCATCGACCAGGAAGCAAACCCGTGAACCCAGGACAACTGCTTGTAAGGCAACTGTGATAACCACTCGACAGATGATATGGTTAGTTTTGCAAATACTGCTTCAGAATTTAATGAAATTCTAAAAGAGTTATCAAATGAAGTTAAGAAAGTAGGACTAAAGATAAATGCTAAAAAGACTAAAATAATGTTTAATGGATTTTCTCAAAAGAAAAAAAAAAAAATTGATACTCATGAATTAAAAAAAATTACCAAGTAGAAATAGCTTTCTCATAATATTAATAAAGACAAAAATATAATGGATGAAATTAATCATAGAATTAAATTTGGATGGAGTGTCCTTAGTAGAAATAACTTAATATTAAAAGGAAATATGCCTATGTGTTTGAAATTGAATGTTTTTAATAAATTTGACTTACCAATTATTATTTACAGTTCTGAGTTTTGGACATTTAACAGAAAACTAATACAAAACTTCAGATTAATAAACTAATACAAAACTTCAGACTAATAAACTAATACAAAACTTCAGACTAATAAACTAATACAAAACTTCAGCCTAATTAACAAAGTATGGAGAAATGTATGTTAGGAATAACAAGAATGGATCAAAAATGAAATATATGGGTGAGAAAACAAACAATTATTACTGATTGAAAGAATTAATAGACTGAAGTAGAGCTGGATTAAAAGAGATGTTAATGGATGGATATTTTAAACTGGATCTCATGAGACTGGAAAAGACCTAGAAAGAGACCTCATGTAAAATGGATTGATAAAATAAGAAAGTAGACTGGTGTAATGTGAAAATGAAATACTAGAGATCAGAGAAATTGTACATTTGGAGAGACATTCATTATGCAGTGAATCAATAATGATTGAAGTATTGTTAATTTTATTATTGAGGATTGCAGAAATGCATGATTCTTCTTAAACTCTTTAACTAAATTAAATATCAAAGGCTAAAATTGCTTTTTGTGCTCCTTTTTCATTTACTTTATGCATTTTAGAATAAAACTAAAAATTAATTTGCTGACAAAATACTTGTAAAACTATTAATATTTTGCTTAGTTTATATTATTGATAATGAATAAATAACTTCAACAATTCTGCATGTCAGGATCAGACCAGAACCATTTTGGTTTTGAAAGAATGAATTGGCTATAAACCTATGTCTGTATATAGACAAGGTAAGACAGCTTTTAAATTAATGACCAATAGTCAAATACCTACTCAACAGATACCCACTTCCACCCTTCATAAAATAACACTGTGGAAAAAACACACACACACATTATTTATCAAGTTTGTTAACTACTGGGATTTTTAAAATAATTTTCCTCTAGTTAAAAACAGCAAGATAATTATAGAACATATTTAGTAGCTGGCTCTGTTAGCAATGTACCAGCTATGTGAACAAAAATCTCAAGCCTGTTTGGAACTACAACTTTTTTTATCAGACTTGAATCACCATCAGATCAGAGCATGACAAGTGGGTTTTCTAACTTCAATGCCCACAAACGTTTTTCTTTATATATAACATGATTAATATTTGAACTTTCAAATTTATACACTTTTCATTAATTATATTTCTAGTATAAAATAATTTTGTCAAACTATTTTTCATAAAAACAAAAATCTGTAATATAAATCATGACTTACCAGTATGAATATATGTATCAATGCTCTTTTTTTGCGTGTTATATTTTCAGGGATATGTGGTTAAAATTTTCATTTTTTTTGATAAATTATCAATTATCAAAAGCTATTTCTTAAAACAAATAGTATTGACTGCTTTCAAAATTATCGCAGAAATTATATGATGTTTCATAGATTGTCTTTTAATCTTATATATATATATATATATATATATATATATATATATATAGATATATATATATATATATATATATATATATATAATGCTTTGTATTAAAGAATAATTAATATAAGCTTTTATTAAAAATTATAAAATTCAATTCTGCTGTTAAAATTTCAATTTTCAAATTTGAATTATATATATATATATATTAATACTTACAAGCTTGAACTACTAATATGTGTACACACAATAAAAAAATGAAATTTCAAACTTAAATAAATGACTTTCATACTAAGAATAAAATTAGATCTAATTACCGAGAGATTCAAAATATAACCTAATAAATAAATAAATATTGATAACTATAAAAACATTTTTTCAAAAAAGCAAATTAGGTACATTTATTTTAATTATGTATCAAAAAAGAATTTTTAAAAGATGCAATTTTAAAAGTAAAACAATACTGACAATAGAAAAAAAAAACATTTTTTAAAGTAACATTTTAAAATAATTATTCATTTCATTTATAATATAATTTTCCTAACACTTTTTATCTCATTTTCCCTAATAATTATCAATAAATATTATAACTGAAAACATGACTGCTTTTACTAGTTAATATCAAAGCAATTGCATCATTCAAAAATAACACCAACAAAACCCTTTTTGTAACATTGTATTTACAGTTATTGTGATATACAAAGTAGAAAGACCTTAAGACCTATCTATAACTTCAAAAATTCAATCACCTTCCTTGTGTAAGGCACCCTTACTGTTAAAATATTAATGCCTTACAGTTGCAAAAAGTACTACATTCTTAACTGTGTTAAATTAAAATATGAGTATTAAAAATTATAAAACATGCATATATCTCTATACAAATATTTTAAAAAGTGTTAAATTTACAACAACAACAAAAAAACACTAATCAATTTAATGCAAATGCTAATAATATTTTTACTTTTGATTTTACAAAGATATTTTCTTAAATACAAAATATATGTGGAATATTGAAGGGTTTTCAGATAGTTATAAATCACTTTATTTAAAATAATATATTAATAATGTCCATTTGGAAAATACTTAAAGTCTTTAAATTTATTCTAACAATGAAGTTCTTTGTGGCTATATCAAGTCATTATAAATTTTGGTGTCTGAATGATTGAAAAGAATTGTCAGGTAAAAGACTAAGACTCATATATTTCATACTTCCTATGGAGACCAGAGTGTCCAATCTACTATTGCAATTTAACATGACAGAGTGGAAAGCAAAAGGCTCTGGAGAAATTTTTTTAAAACACCACATTATAATATAGCTCACTCCTTTATTTTAGTTTTTTTAATTAAAGTTAGTACTAGATAAATGTGCTTAATTCATATACAAAAATAAAATATAAATATGTATAAGTAAATTTCCATATTTGTAATTGTTAAAATGGAAATGAAATCAAAGTCTCTTGAATTAAAAAAAAAAAGTGCAGGAAAGAGTTTGTAAAGATTTTTGCATTAAAATTATGATTGGGGGGGGGGGAGTGATATTTGGAAGTAAATTTCAATATTATAAGTTAATCTATAAGTGGAAAATGTACTGCATTCATTTATTTGATAACATCCTTTATTCATCAATACATTGATTATTCTTTTGTGATAAGTAAAGTATTTCATATTGGTGCTATTATATCATAGGTTGTGTGACCAAATACTATCTTATCATTACAGACAATTGATATTAAAGAATTTATTTGTGTAAAATTTAAAAACTTTATCTATAATTTGTCCAATAGATAGAATATATTCTTTTTTTTTTTTTTTTTTTTAAAAAATTGCATTTGTAAGATAGAAAAAACAATTATATGAAGAAAAAAAGTTTCTTCATTAGTGGATCTAAATTGCACAATATGCTAAAATTTTAAATATTTTTATTTCATTTAAAATAAAATATCCAATAACAAAATAAGAATTATATTTATTTATTTATAAATTTTTAGATATATAATTGGATATCTCAAATAGTTTTATTTTATTTACATTTTTTAAGCCTTATAATTATTTTTTTAATTTCTAATTATATAGATATCATTTATAATGCTTACTAAAAATAAGTTTTTTAGTGTCTTTGCTTTGAGAAACAAAATATTATGAAAATTATGTTATTACTGTGAAAATCTGAAATACAAATAATTTCATTTTCATAAGTTGGTATTTGAATTTGTTTTTATATTCGGAGAGCAAAAGGTAACAGAAGATTATCTCTTTTATTGGCAAAAATAAATAAATAATGAATTTGGGCATTAAAATTTTTGAGACTATTGTAGACATGATACCATATGATCTTATATTTATTTCAATAATATATATGCATAAACTGCTATAAATATTTTTTTCCACAAACACAAATAAACAGGATACAACATATATGTTGAAAAAATGCACTTGACTCAGGAAGAAAATGTGTCATTAACAGAGTCAATAATTATTACTAATCACTAATAAAGTTAAAAAATACTATACTATATCACATTTAGCTTAGATATAAACTTTAAACATAATTAAAAATTAATTTTTCAATTTTCATGAAATATATTCACATTATTAATACATACACCCTACTTTTTTCACAATATAATATTTTAGATAAATTTAAACTTTTTATATCACCACCATAAAAAAACTACACGTGTTAGTGAAAGAACTAAAGAGTACTGATTCAAGCAGAAATACATCTTGGGAATGATAAAACAAAAAAATTTAAACATATTTAAATTTAGAAATGTATTACTCTAAACATTTATCACATTTCACAAGCACATACATAAGAAGTTGAAACATATTTTAAAGTATTTGCACATACATCATAGCCAAAAAAGTGTTGCTTTTTAACTAAACAATCTTGGGAAGATGTGTGGAAATGAGGCAAATGCAAAATATGTTTCAAAACCTGCATCAGTTTGTAATATATATATATCAAGAGTTGTTAAATTATTACATAATACTTTAATGCATCAATACAAAGCAAACATTTAACAAGCTCTTACAAATAAATCATAAAATAAAATATAAACAATTACATAATAATTTCCCTGCCATTAATACATTTTTGTTTTGTTTTGCTTTTCAGAAATTACAGCATGCATATTGTTTTTCTTACAATTAGAAAAAGGGAAATTACAAAAACAAAAAACATAAAAATTTTATGGCAAAATTTAAAAATTATTTTAGTTTTTTTTTTAACTAACTAAAATAAAAATCTTACCTCCATAAAATTTGCTAAAAGTTCACTGCTCATTTCTTGCTCCAAAATTTCTTTATTTTGATTGTTTTCATAACAGCAAGAAATTAATGAAGGAAATAAAATATTTGTTAGACGAGGGTCACTGAAGTATGCAAATGGAAGATTGCATAATTGCTGTAATACTGTTGACATCTGCCCAGACTGAATAATTATCTACAATAAAGTAAATTATATGAATTATTATACAAAAAGAGTGGAACTTATAATACCTAACATGAGTTAAAGCATTCTCTTAAAAGTTTACTGTGAAATAAAATAATAATTCTTACATAAAATCCAATAACTGCATAGTAAACATTACCCATACAAATTTCACAGTACTGATTTCAAAGAAAATCTCTTCATCATCTACACAAAGTATTTTAATATTATTAACCATAAATGAAAATTAACTAAAATCTTATTTTACATAAAGCAGACTGTGCTTGTTTTATTTAATACTGTAAATGATGACATATATCATTACATTACAAGTAACTTGTAAATAAGTAATGGTACAATATTTTAACAAAAACAAATGAAGAGACATAAAATATACAAAGTTAAAAAATTAAAACAGAAAATATTAAATTAAAGAATGGAAATGATTTGCACAAACATATAATCCTACTATCACGATTAACACAAAGCAATAATTGCTGAGATGAAAAGCTCAAAATGGTCAATCCTGCATTAACCTAAATGACTGAAAATATTAAAGAAATAAAAAGAATGATAGAAAAAATAATAATGACTAATTTAGTTATAAATGTTAATAATAATTATTAGTCAAAAAAATTAACCTTCCATTAAATCATATAGATATATAGAAAGTTTGATAACTGTCTGGCCTCATCACATTTCTTAAATTTTTGTTGATAAAGTTAATAATGTTTTATTTTGTAGTATTTCACTAAAGAAAAAAAAATCAAGAAATATGATAGGTCCAGATAGTTATCAACCTTTTACTCATAAGAGACTTTTTTATGAAATTTTTGTTATAGGAATAAAAGGTTTAATAATTTTGAAAATAATACTTTTTATTTAGGTACTTACAACTGCAGATCACTTTCAAGTGAAGGAAGATTGCAAGAATTAGAAAAAGAATTGTCTTATATTAAATGGGACATTATTGGACTTTGTGAAGTTAGAAGAAAAGGTGAAGAAACAATTGATTTAAAAAGTGGACATATACTCTATTATAAAGGCACAAATATTGGAAATACAAGTGGAGTAGGATTCATTATAAATAAAAAGTGGAAGAACAATATTGTGGAGATTGATGGTGTATCGGACAGAGTTGCAAGATTAGTTATACAACTTAATAGCAGATACCAAATGCAGATAATTCAGGTTTATGCCCCAACAAGTTCTCATAGTGATGAAGTAGTAGAAGATTTTTATATGGATGTACAAAAGGCTTTTGATCAGAGTAAACAACATTTTAAAATTGTTATGGGAGACTTTAATGCTAGAATTGGTAGACAAATAAAAGATGAAATTGCTGTAGGTAATTTTGGTTATGGTAATAGAAATGAGAGAGGACATAGACTTGTGGAGTTTGCAGAAAAAGAAAAACTTTATATTATGAATTCATTTTTTGAGAAAAATGTTAAAAGAAAATGGACATGGAAGCATCCAAATGAAGGTACAGCAGAATTGGATTATATTTTGACTAACAGGAAATACATATTTCAAGATTGTAATGTTCTTAATAAATTTAACACAGGAAGTGATCATCGATTAGTAAGGTGTAAGTTACGTGTTAATGTAAAACTAGAGAGACAAAAATTATTGAGAAAAACAATATTTACAGTTGATATTCCTAATCTTCAGAAACATTCTAATGAATTTAAATTAGAACTTACAAATAGGTTTCAAGTGTTAGGAGATTTTGAACATGATTCAGATTTGAATGAAATTAATATGAAAATAACTGATACACTTTTAAAAACTGCAACAAAGATAGCTGGTAGAAAAAAGCAGCAATTGACTAATAAAATTTCTACTGAGACTAGAGAATTTATGAAGAAAAGAAGGAATATGAAGATATACAAAAATGATGTATTAAAAAGAATTGAATATCTCGAATTTTGTAAAATGGTACGGAAAAGAGTTGAAAATGATATAAGAAAGTATAACTGTGAAATAGCAAGGAAAGCTGTAGAAGAAAATAAAAGTCTCAAGAATGTTAAACAACATTTTGGTATTGGTAGGAAATTTATATCTGCAATAAGAAAAAAAGATGGAATTATTACTAAAAAGAGAGATGACATCATGAAATTGGTAGAAGATTTTTATCAAGAATTATATAGTAATAAAGAACAAGTACCTCCTATATCTATTACATCTTCCAAATTGCCCAGAATTTTAAATGAAGAAGTGAGACATGCAATTAAATGTATGAAGAAAGGAAAGGCTCCAGGAAATGATGGAATTATAATTGATATATTAAAAGAAGGAGGTGAAGAAATAGAAACAATTTTAGCAAAGTTATATACCAAATGTCTAAATGATAAAGATGTACCGGAAGATTGGAAGAATGCAGTAATAATATTAATATTTAAAAAAGGTGATAAAGAAGATATTAGAAATTACAGACCTATCAGCCTTTTATCAGTTTTATATAAAATTTTTACCAAGATAATTACAACTCGTCTACAGAGAACTTTGGATTTCCACCAACCAAGAGAACAAGCTGGATTTAAAAGTGGTTTTAGTACAATAGATCATATCCAGGTATTGAGAGAAGTCATAGAAAGGACAAATGAATATGAGTTGTCATTATGTTTTGGATTTGTAGATTATGAAAAGGCATTCGATTCTATACACATTTCTTCAGTGATTAAAGCATTGGATCATCAAGGTATAGATCCAGGATATTGTCATATTTTAAAGAATATTTATAAAAATGCAACAGCAACAATTAGATTACATAATGATACTGGAAAAATCAACATTGAGAAAGGTGTAAGGCAAGGTGACTCCATATCTCCAAAACTTTTTACAGCAGTGCTGCAAGAAGTATTTTGTGGATTAAAATGGGAAACTAAAGGAATGAAAGTAAATGGAGAGTATTTAAGTCATTTAGATTTTGCAGATGATGTAGTTGTTTTTGCAAATAATGCTTCAGAGCTGCAGGAAATGTTGCAGGAGTTAGCAGATGAAAGTAGAAAAGTAGGACTAAAGATAAATGTTAAAAAGACTAAAGTAATGTTTAATCGATTTGCTCAAAATATGAAAATAAAGATTGATTATGAAGAATTAGAAGAAGTTAACAGTTACAAATACCTAGGTCAGATTATTAATACAGATGGAAACATAATGGAGGAAATTAATCATAGAATTAAACTTGGTTGGAGTGCTTTTGGTAGAAATAACTTGATACTAAAAGGAAATATGCCTATGTGTTTGAAAAGAATGGTTTTTAACAAATGTGTTTTACCAGTTCTTACTTATGGATCTGAGACTTGGACACTTAATAGAAGAGCAATACAGAGACTTCAGACCACTCAAAGGAGTATGGAGAGATGTATGTTGGGAGTAACAAGAAGAGATCGAAAACGCAATGTATGGGTAAGACAACAAACAGGTGTTACTGATCTTATTGAAAAAAATTAAAAGATTGAAGTGGAGTTGGGCTGGACATATTGCTAGAAGAAATGATAATAGATGGACAATTGAAATTTTAAACTGGATTCCAAGAGATTGTAAAAGACCCAGAAAGAGACCACATGTGAGATGGATGGATGAAATAAGAAAATGTGCAGGGGTGTTGTGGAAAAGAGAAGCTAAAGATCAGAGAAGATGGATTAAACTTGGAGAGACCTTCATCCTGCAGTGGATTGATAATGGTTGATGATGATGATGATATTTGCTTCTGACTATACTGAGTAAGGATATAATCATGAATTTATTAGAAATATTATAACTAATAAAAATATCTATAAATCTATTAATAATAAAGATTTAATTGCTATTGAGAATAAAATGGTTATTTTTTACCACATAAGTCATCAATTTTTAAACTGATTTATAAGTATAGTTTTTTATTAGATGGTATCAATGTGGCCTAGAAAAAAGTCTGAATTTACATTCATTATTAAATAGTTCAAAACAGCCAATTGATAGCAAATTTATTCCTGGGGTGGTTTATAAGATTCCTTGCAGTTGTTAAAAATGTATATAGATGAAAGTAAATTAAGTTTTAATGAAAAAGTTAAAATTCATATGAGTAAAGTTAAAAATAGATATCATAACTTAGTTTTGTACATTCATGAACTAAATACAGGTCATAAAATAATGTTTGACAAAAATTTTAATAAATTTTTGTTTTTGTCTAGTATTATAATGTTATATGAATTTTTATTTTATTATATATATATTTAAATTTATTATTTTTCATGATTAATATAAACCTAATATTTATCATCATAATTAATTAATATAGTAAAAAAAATGTAAAATATCTTATAGGCTTTCTTTTCTAGTTAAACAAAGTAGATCCACCACTATTATTGGTCAGAAGGCAGGTAATCTGATCAAAAATCAAATTTAAATGTCTCTCATAGTATTATCTAAGAAAATAAAAATTGGTAGAAAATATTTGAAAATGTCTTCTGAACAGATTGAATTAATCAATGCATATTTAAAATATGTGCATCAATGTTTTTATTTTTACTTTTTTAAAGTACAGTTCTTTTTTATGTACAATCAGAAAAACACACATACAAAAAATTAATATTACAGGAAAATATACAAAGTAGGATCACTAAATGGAA
This sequence comes from Epiperipatus broadwayi, assembly GCA_028023455.1. Classification (NCBI taxonomy): domain Eukaryota; kingdom Metazoa; phylum Onychophora; class Udeonychophora; order Euonychophora; family Peripatidae; genus Epiperipatus; species Epiperipatus broadwayi. Next base: position 265,115 of record JAQFVV010012405.1, on the reverse strand, counting down.
CATAATAAAACATGTTATTCGAAACAGCTCTACAATAATTATAATATAATTATGCAATTAAGATTATATTCAACTAAAAAAATAAAGCTAAAATTCCATTTAAAAAAATTGTGTGCAAAAATGCAATTTCTATATATTTAAAACTTAGTCAATTTATAAAAATTTATATAAGTGTAAAACTATTAAATTCAATTATTTTATATAATATTCAGTTAAAAAATATCAAAGAATTTTAAGGGGATATTATAAATTATTTACTTATCAAATAGATGGTTGTAAAAAAGTATTTTAATAATCCAAATTAAGGTACAATGTTAAAAATATGGTATTATTATTTTTTATCTGCATTTTAATCAATGCCTCAATTTTATACACTTAAAATAAACTCAGATATTTATAATTGGCTGCTCTTCAGTATTATCATAGATAGGAGACAGATTTTATCCACAAAAACATAAAAGCAAAGAACTTTGGGTAATTTTGAAAAATTAAAATACCACCCGACTATGACCTCTTGTCAAAATTCATTCAGTCTTTAATAAACTATAGTGCATCCATGACTCTGTCAAATTAAATTTTAAAATAGCCATTTTGATCATTTTCTCCATAATGGCAGAGAAGACAATTTTATTCTGGGCATTTTGCCGCAAGGGCAAAATATATCTCTTCCTCGAACTAAATGGATAAACAACAAGGTCTATCACCAAATAAAATTAAAAAAAACATTTAATGTCTTCAATCATTAATGGATCATTGGAAAATTGATTATGGGATACTCATAGTAACATCAATAAAATCATTTGTCTTTTTTTTTTTTGAAATGGATTACCTTGTGCTTCTCATTTAACATTTAGTGCTTATATTAAGTTATTGCCAGTAAATTATAAATGATGGAATACTCTCAAAAGTGTAAATACTTCCACAGGATATTTTAAACTGTTCATGAAAGTAGGATTACATGTTTTAGGAATTCCTTAATAAACTTTATTTATAATTTTTAAATTATTTGGGTTATGGTTATTATTAGTATATTAATAAATAATAAAATTCTCAAGATAATGCTGGCATAAGAAGGTATAGGTGACAACCTTATATTATTATTGATGGCATTAGGTATAAATGTAATATCTGTGATTTACATTTTAAATTGGAGACAGAACATTTAGTTAAACTTATAAATTTCTGTAAGCCTGTTGATGTTTAACTTACTTTATGTTTTATTAGTGCTTGAATTCAGCCTCAGATTAATGGGTAACTAAACAACCTGAGTAAATGATTAAATCACCCCCAAAAAAAATATTTTAAAAATATTTTTTTTGTATAGTGCCTATGATAGTCGTATAATTTCATAAATGCTATACTATGCAATAACGCATTCTTATAGTATCAATAAAATAAATTGTACTAATAAAAGATAAATTTAAATTATATAGATTACCATTTCTGTATGAATGTCCAGAATATTTATGTAAATATTACAATTATCTAGAAAAGAGAGAGGGGGGTAAAAAAGCAATCTTTGGTGTTTAAAATAAATAAAATAAAATAAAATTAGTGTAATAAGAATAAATAAAAAGGATAACAATAGGAATAGAAGATGAAGAAAAAATCAGATTAGAGCATTTAAAAATTTGATAAATTAATTAATTAATAATAGACGAAATTAAAATAATATATATTAATTGGAAAATTTTTACAGACTTTTAGGCGTAATTACTGAAAATATTCAATAAAATATTCCATGTATTCTTTTATTTTGAGTTGAGATATGATTAATTAAGCACAAAACCAATTAAAAACTGACCTGAACATGTAATATATAATAAAAGTATTTTATAAATGTTTGGTCCTGTAAATTAAAAACGTATCCCATTTTAACTTATTTTCTAGTTTTTAAATAAGGGAAATATATCAGATATCGATATTATATATAAGTATGTTTGAAAAATTAAAGTATTACATTTATTGACATTTCTTTCTTAAGTAAACCAACTCTTTCATAAAAAGTATGTATAATAATTAGAAAAATTTCACAGTCTTATAAATATAAACGCTGAAAAAGTATTTAATAATATTTTCTGCAAAGAAGTAAATGTATAAACAATTTAAAACTAGTGCCGCAACATGAATCCACAATATCCAGAATAGTATTTAATTTATCTAATTCCATATCAACTAAATATGGATCCTGCTTCAATTTATTTTGTAATTCTTAAGTAAAGGAAATTATTACTAGTATATATAATATAAGAAAAATCAAAAAGTATTGCAAATGTTCAAATTTTTTTCATAGCTAATTAAATTCTTTCATAAAGAGTATATATAATATATAGAGTAAATGAGCACAGACTTTCACACGAACTACCATTCACCACTCTATCACATATCACTGATATACTTGAACACATATGTCAAAAAGATAAATAATCACCAATACATGTATTTCACGCTAAACCAGCAATCATCAGTTGGTCCAGATTATCATCTCTACGCATACATGCAATAAGTGCTCAGATATATATTAAGAGAGCCAATCTTCATACTTTAATGGACAAGCTATATTATATAATAAATGGAAAATTTCATGGACTTATAGAAGTAAACATTGAAACTATAAAATATATTCCATATATTGTTGTCATCAAGGATGTAGTTAAGCTCACAGATGATAATCTGAATACACATCCCAGGTATAGTATTTTATTATTAACTGTCCACTATTAAATAAAAGTGGACCCATTTTAATTTTTATGATCAGACAAATAAAATACTGTTTTTGAACTCCAGTTTTCAGTTAGTTCAGGGCTTAACTCAATCATAGCTGAATTCAAAATAAACAAACATAATATTTTATTAAATACTTTCAATAATATGTGACATGAAACAAAATACTGGAATTAATTGTATAATATTGAATATACTAACATATAAATACATAACAGCTATAACTAGCTTAAGGCATAATTTTTATGGTCAATAGCAATTTTCAATTAAAATCCAAAAACTAAAATTTCATTTAATTAAAACCACACAATATTAACATTCAAGCATACACGACTAATTTTTTAAAATTGGCATATATTTACAAAATTCTATTGCTTACTCAACAAATTACCCATCACATTTATTTGATAAGTAATAAAATAAATATGATAGATAATTTATTGAATGAGTGATTTAACTGTGTAGATAAACACAACTTTTGAAATATGTTTGAAAGTTAATATTGGGTAATTTATTGGGAAATCGGATTTAGTTTTTGTCAAAGCTGTTGTTTATATTATTTACTTAAAATTACTATTTTGAATATGAAAGAGTTATTTTCAGTATGTTGCTACATCTATTATATATAATATACTAGAATATATAGACTTTATATAGCCTATAAGATGATTATCTTCTCATAAAGAAATGATTAATAAATCATCAGGCTTTCCAATTATCAGGTCGTGAGAATCTTTAACATTTTTACATCTTTTTTACTCCATATTATGAAAAGGTTGTTATCCATTTACTGAAAACATTTTCAACTGTATTCAGCTTGAATTCTTCCAACGTATATATATTCAATAGCAGGATTTCATAAATGAGTATGGCCAGTGTTAATTTCAAAACACAAGTCAATTCATGAATAACAAATATATCGGCCTAAATTACAGACGCATGTAAAATCTAGCTATAAATTTCTTTGAAATCATGCATAAAGAAATATATTTTGGAATATGGTACATGTTTGTAATTTTTTATTTCTCTCTATATATGATCGGACACTCACAAATAAATATGACTATTCCACAGAAACAATAATACACTACAGATTACTTTTACAGTGATTATATAAACCCATCTATGAACCACAAATACGTCCACATATAGAACAAGGTAAAAGATATTGGATATTGTACGATGCTATCTTTTAACTTGTGCAAAAAAAAACCACTTTATTTTCTGAAAGACTTCAAGACTTTATATAATTGTAGCTCTTCACTGTATATCTATCATTGGTCATATCCCCCCAATAAAAACAATCAATATTTTATTTCTTTAGAATGTTTTTAAGATAATATTTATAACATAAACGGGGATCTACCCCTCTTACAAAAAAAACAACAAAAAAACAATTTTTTTAAAAATGTTATATTGTTCATTTTTTTCTCATATTGTTCATTTGTTTCTCAAGTTCAATTCCAACTACATATGATTTTATAATATATATATATATAGAGAGAGAGATATGAACTATTATTATTCATGTATTTAAAGTGTCAATCGATAATAAAAAAAACTAACTATAATGAAATAAATCGTAATTCTAAAAAGATTTAATTTAAAAAAAAAGCACTAAAATTAAAAAGATTATGTTTTACAAAACTAAATTAAATAATACGGAAGTACTGAAAACCCCCAGCAAGCTATATATATTCGAGCTATTAAAAGATTATATTTAAAAACACCAAATTTCATACTTTTTAATAATAACTTTATTACTCCCGACCCCCATTTCCTGTAATCATTTACTTACTGAATGAAACCATTACATAGCTTACGACACAGTAAGAATATAAACAAGTGAAATAATTTTAAATTACTTTTCTATATATTGCTCATTTGTTATTAACTCTTGAAATGCAAAAGAAAAATAAATAAATAAATAGAAAGAAACTTGAAGAATAATAGTTCTGAAGATATTCGAGATATCCGAGAAGTGATAAAGAGGAAAAAGTAAGCTTAACAAAAAAAAATAATGATAATATAATTATATTATTATTATGTTACAGGCATTCACAAAGAAGTTTTTCATCTGCAGCAATTATCAATAGTTTAAATAAAATATACTGGAGCTTATTTTTATAAAGTTACCAGCGATCAAAACATTATGTAAGTCTCGGGCAATCCTTGACAATATGGAGGATATTGTACAGCTTCATTCAAAAGCTGGTTCTTTTTGTCATAAACACAAAAGATGAAGCACATGAATAGTGCTTTTGGCTGCTGGCATAAGGAAGAAAAAATATGTCAAAAAAAAAAAAGAGGAAAAAGTACGAAAAAAAAAAAGGTTTTCCTTTCTCTCCTTAAAATGTAAAGGGTCAATCTATTCAAACTTTTAGCTGCACTTAGAAAGTGCCTATGTTCAATGGAAGAACAAGACAGAAGTAAAAAAAGAAGATGCTGCTGTTTATGAAATGCATTCACATATCTTGGTTAGCCCTAGGGATCACCTTCAGTGATCCATATGGCACAGCTGTAAAGGAAACCTCCACAAGTTTGGAGATGTTGTTTTCCTCACTACAATTTGAAAGTAAATTATTTGTGGCTTGAGAGATATAATTTGCACATCTTACTTGACGAGAAAAATAAATAAATAAAAATCAGTGGTGGGGAGAGGGGGAACGCTTTAAGATAAATTTCAATTTTATTATTATTAACTTACGGTTGTTTAGTCTATTTTGAAAACGTAGACTTTCTCAGAAAAATAAATAGGATTGTTACTGTCTCAATTCATCAAGAATTAACCGATAAAACAAATAAGATGAGCGATTAAAATAAATGAGGATTTAAAAAAGAAACACAAGCTAGCACAAAATTAAATTTCATATAAATATTTTTTCCAATTAAGCGGATGCCTGACAGCTTGTAATGTCAAACACAGTAAACAAGTAGTTTCAAATACAATTAAACGCAGTGATGCCAACTTAGAAAAATCTTGCCATTTTAATAATTACAACATGGCTTTTTTCATTCCTCTTTCTTTTTTCTTTCTTTTTTTTTTTAAAAAGTATTATCTACTTTGAGCGCTTATTTCCACGACTTTGACAGACAGTTTCTCTCATGTGATTGCTTTTATTTATTCATAGCCAATGACAACTCAATTAATGAGGAAGTAAAATAATTTAAATATTTACGATTTAACCAAGTGCCAAGGGTGGGAAAAAAACAGCTGTGTAAAAACAAATAAATAAACAACAACAAAAGCTATGTATCATCATCATCATCAAATTGCCAATAAACAGATTTTAACCATCTCTCACCATTATCTCCAAGTTCACACACACAACAAAATCATATAATAGCAACGTCTTAAGATCAATATTTTAGGACATAATTTCTAGAGAATTACGCTCATTATTGATAGAAAAAACTTATTAACACAAAATGAACTATGCAAAATAGAGCCAAATAATTAGGAATGACTTGCACAACGAAAATAAATTTCTTATTTGTGGGAGATATGTTTATAACAGTTCCTTCTTTATGAACTGTTTCCTACTCACTTGAGCGCAAGTAATAATAGTGTATCTAATTTGTAATTTAACAAAGCCTCAAAATTTTATAAAGAGAATAGAAGTATAAATGTTAACATACACACACACGCCAAAATTCATCAACACTAATAAAATATTATTCATAACATATATGTAAACAAATGAGCTGGAGTAAACATTTGAAATTCACAATGCATTAATTCCCTATATCACTGCATTTCGTTCCAACATTTCCTGTGCATCTGTGAAACCATAGATAATAATAAATCCTTTAAAAGATATTTGTGTAACATACACACGTAACTATGGTACTATTGAAGTTTTAAAATGAATACAATAAGACACCAAAAACATAAATTCAATTTTTTAAAAAGATAATTCATTAATTGAAAGAAAGTAGAGGAGAAAAAGAGAGCAAGCATATGACTGAATGCAAATTAGATGTGCAAAATGAAAAAAATGATTAATAAATGGCATTCATACAATAAGCATATAGTAAAATTTATGAATTTCTAGACAACTCTTTTGATATTTTTTTTAAATAACCGGTTACGGGAAATCATGAATAGTAAATATACTAGTAAAGAGGGATTACTGTACACATATATATATATGTAAGTGTGTGTGTTAATAGTTATTAAAAAAATCATATTATTAGTTATTTTGGAGGTCTTCAATTCAGAAGCAATTACTACTTCAACTTTCATTCTACCACTGCACTAATCCATCTAGGATAGGTGTTCAGTACTATTTTTAAATTATTATATAACATTTCCATTAAAATTATTAATATTGCTAGCATTTATATAAACACACACACATGCATCTTATTATTCATTATATAAACAGAAACCACTTATAAATGAGAGTAACTATTCCAAGTCAAAAAAAGATTTTAAAAAAAGGGAGCAAATGCTCTGGAAAAGAGTTTTGCAATGGCTATACAAACCATTCTGTGAACCACAAATAGGTCAGCATTTTTCTCTTTGTTTGATATTTGCGAAGTTGTTTAATTTTTTCAGAAGAAAAATTGTAGCTCTTCAATGTGCAATATCATTCAAATGGAAAAAATCAACATTGCATTACTCTAAAATGACTTTGAGTTAATTCTTATACCATAAATGGAATCTACGTTTCCCAGAAAAACCATACCGATATTTACCATAAAGTTCCTACATTGATCATTTATTTTATATGTCCAATCCAATGATGGTACAGTTTAATAATAGTAAACTTTGTAGTATCATATCTAGCAAAGAAAAGTATATTTATTGGGTTTATGATCTTGTCATTATATTTTAAAATTTTTAATAAAACTTTTTAATGCTTTTATACTGCAATAATATGACAGCTAAGTCTCACTTCCATACAATAAATTAAGTAAAATAACAGCTCTATATACAGATAATTTAGCTGTAGGAGTTATTTCCTAAGATGAAATGACCTATCTTTTAACTTGGTAAAAGCAGCAGTACAATATTTCTGTGTTGCACCTAAGCATCTAAGTCCATCTTTATACTTATAAAATTAACAATAATCATTATGACTTGTGTAGGTTTTATAAAATGCTAACTCCGAGTATGTACATGTTTTCTGAAATATATACTTTTAAAAATTCTTCTCTTTTATAAAATATCATTGGTGTACATGCACAAAAACATATACAGAGACTCTTGTATGAAAAATTATGTTTACATAGATTAGAGTCCATTAAAAAGCAACTAATCAAATATTCTATAACATTTTTCTTATAAAAGTGTGGTTCATTGGTTTATTTGAGGTCAGGTAAACTAAATAGCAAATGGAATAAGTTGTAACTTTTAAAAATCATTTCTTTAGAAAACAAAGTACATATCTCAGAATAGTGACTAATTAGTCAAAGTTAATTTAATGTGAATCATAATAATAATCTGTTGGTAATTTTAATGAAATATTTAATTATTTTCTAAATTTCAAATATAGTAAACTAGGCATAGATTTGCTATAATACTTTAGTCTGAAATATTTGAAATCAAAATTTTTGCTAAAATGATTTGACCTGAAAAAATTTCTTCAAAAAACAACAAAAAAAAAAAAAGAATTCACTAAAAAATATAAGGCTAGCCAGAACATGAATATCTGCAGAAATCTGTAAAATCAATCAATGAAAATTATGTCATTCAACTGCATCTCCTATTTCAGACAAATGGATTTAAAACATTATAAACAATCTGTAAATGGTATGTTTTAATTATTAAGTATTAGAATTTTATGACAAATGTTATTTTTTTCTGTAATTTATTCTTAAATTTTGCATGTTAACAAACTTAATAACTAATCTTTCTTATTGCATTGCCAAATGTATATAATATAATATTAAATCATTTATGCACTTTATTACTGTTTCACAATGCTTTAATTACCACCCACTTTGATAGTTTTGATTGCTCCAGCAATCTTCTTCAGAACTACAATATAATACAAATTTATAAATATACATGAACATATAATTAACATACTAAATATACATCTTATAATCATCATTTATTTATTACCTTTTAAATATTATATATTTTACCCTTTATACATTCTATATTTATTAAATAAAACCTATAATCATATATATTCCTTTTTTTTTTAATTTTTAAAGAAGGTGTACCATTAAGACCAATTATGGTAGTGATTCATATTATAATAAATTATCTAAATGGTTGGCAAATAAGATTTTAAAGATATTACCTGTAAATCATATATAAAAAATAATAAAGCTTTAATAAATGATATTAAAAATGTAATAAATAAATATAGTATTTATAATTTGGCAATGATTAAAATGGATGTTGTATCCATGTATACAAGTATTAATGTACAGACAGCAATAGATATAATAATTAATAGACATAAAAAGGATAATAATAGAGATATAAATATACCTATAAAACAATTAAAGAAAATTATGGAATTATGTTGTAAAGAAGTAACATTTCAATTTCATGATAGGTTTTATAAGCAAAAAGAAGATCTACTAATAGGAGGAGCATTAAATGAAGTATTGAATAATGTTTATATGGAAGAATTGGAGAAGTTAATGTTAGTGAATAATAATGCTCCAATCTTTATTAGGAGATGAGTAGATGATTATTGATATTTAATAAAACACAAAGACAGATAGATTTATTATAAAGCATGTTAGTAAAATGGATAAAATATTAAATTTATTGTAGAAAAAGAAGAGAATAATATATTGGCATAATTTAGATATAAAACTGATAAAGGCATATGAAGGAAGGAAATGTAGGATTGAAACATTGGCATTCAAATATAAATACAAAGTATAAAGTAAATACATTCTAGAATTCACAGAGCAGTAAATTATTATTCAAGCAAAGAAGATTATGTTAAACAAATAGATTTAATTAAAAAATAATTTATAAATAATGATTATCCAAATAAATTTATAAATGATAATATTAGATTAATATAGAATAAGATAGAATATATAAATAATAATAAAAATAAAGAATTAGTAATAAAGTTAATTGCATAGGTATAAAGACAGGGAATAATTAAGTAGTTAAAAATTTAAATAAAGTTATAGGTAAAATTAATAAAAAATTTAGTATTGTATTAAATGTTAAAATAGTTAATAAAAAAAGAAAAAAATATGATTAGTATTTTAGAAAATAAGTATTATGGTACTTATAATAAAAATTCAGGTAATGAAATAAATGAAATATGTGAGATTAATTGTAAAAAGAGTCAAATTAATAAAAAGGAAATTATGTAGGAGAAACAAAAAATTCAATATATAGAACAGCATTTCTCAACCTTTGGGTCATGTTAAATTTTTAATGGATCGCGAATATGCACCAAGAAATAAAAACAAAAATATCTAATAACAAAAATCTTTTTACATTTTAAAAAAATATTAGTATTAATAAAAAAAATTAGTAAGTAATACTAAGTATAGTTTTCTTAAAGTCAATTGTAAAGTTGAACTAAAATAATCATAATGTTAAATGTCACTCGATTATTTGAAAAGAAAACACTTTTTTTTGATAATTAACAAAATGTGTTAAGCTTTTAAATTAAAAATATGTAGTTTAACCTTAACTCAACTTTTAACTTACAAATCATTTGTTCATTATAAAATTGATATGAATATATATAGTACCATGCTGAAGTAATATATCTTATTTTACATTATAACTAATGTAATAAACATTTCAGTCGCATAACTATTTCAATGAAGTCTATTGGGTTGCATGGCAAAAAGATTGAGAAATGCTAATATAGAAGACTATTACAACAAAAATATGATAAAAATTCACCAATGTATTTACATAAATTAGAAACAGGGCATGAGTTTGATAAGGATTATATAAGAATGATACAATTTATGGATAATAAAAGAGATAGAAAAATAAAAGAGGCTATTTATATTAATAATATTAAGCTAGTTTTAAACAGATATTTGGGTCTAAAAAAAAATTTGATATAAAGTAAAAAAGGAAAAATTAAAAAATTTAGTTATATAAAAAATAGGAAGAGGGAGCTGCTAATAATATAAATGAAAATTTAAAGAGGGAACTAATAAAAGTATAACTGAAACGTTTTAAAATTTGAATGTAGCAGTAGAGGTTTGGAGATATAAATAGAAGGTGGGTAAAAATATGTTTAAAATAATATTATAAAATAAATTATAAATTATTGAATGAATAAGTTATAAACATTGATTGTTAATAAAATGAATAATAATAATGTAAAGTATAAAAGATATTAAATTAGAGTTAAATACTTAAAGAGTAATAAGAGAAAAATAAAAATAGAATATATATGATTAAAGGTTTTAATTAATAAATATAGAATGTAAACAGGGTAAAATATATAATATTTAAAAAGTAATAAATAAATTATGGTTATAAGATGTACATTGAGAATGTAAATTATATGTTCATGTATATTTATAAATTTGTATTATGTTGTAGTTCTGAAGAAGATTTCTGGGACAATTGATACTGTCAAAGAGGGTGATAATTAAAGCAGTGTGAAACAGTGATAAAGTGCATAAATGATTTAATATTATATTAAACAAACTGAAGTAGATTTTTTTTTTAAAAAATGTCATTTTCATATATTTTATAGTAAATCACTGCAACTTAAATAAAAGAGTACACACTGAAGTATAATAATTTAAATGCTACATATTTCAACCATTTGAATTTTTGTATTTTTTTTTTCAAAAAAATTTAAGGGCAACAAAATCATAATTTGAATGCTCCTAATATTATTAGAAAACAATCATAATGAACATGTAAATAACTAGAAATTTTAAAAAAATAATTATTTATTATTTTCAATCATATATATCACATGCATTTAAAAATTATGTTATAATTGTATGAGTCAGAATCATAACAAATTTGAGTCAAATGTAGAAGATGAACGTAAAACTTCATCATAGCAGCAATCATGTTGATATCTAATGGACTAGTTTCCAAAATACTTGCTAATTGTTTTTCAGACTTCAAGTAGAATTTGGGTGAGAATAGGGTCACTGTATGTGGGTATGTAGGTTATACAGGATACAATGGTGCTTCGTTACAAGGGTGCCAAGACAATAAAATTTATATTTAAATGAAAATGTTTACATTTCAAATCGCTTCACTGTTAGAAATAAATTCTGAATGCAAATATTTTTTATTTAAATATGAGTGAAATATTTCTTTATTTAAATTTACTGTGAGAATTGCTTAAATTTCTAGGATCAAACACAAAGTATACTACATATATACTCTTATCGTTGCACTAAACTGAATAGGCTGATGCCATTTTGTTGCAATAATTAATAAAACTTTTATGTAAATGTTTAGATTTCTGAATCACTTTATTGTTAAACACACATTTTTTTTTTTATTTAAATATAAGTGTAATACTGCTTTACCTTTTTTTAATACTTCTTTACTTATACATATGCTTGAGAATTAAAATATACTACATATATATTCTACCATTACACAAAAGCAAACAATCTGATGCACTTTTGATGCTATAATTAATAAAATTTATATGTAAATGAAAATGTTTAGATTCCCCAATGATTTGTATTTAAATATCAATTTGTACAAAATATAACACATTACTATTAATTTATTTTAAAATAAAACTTATTTTTAAAATGTTGTTCCATAATTACAGTACTTCTTCATGTGATCAAATTAGTATATTGATGATATTTTAGATGTATCATGATTCTTTTTCATCTTAGAATAATGATAAGAGTGTTAATTCCTGAATGTGGGATCCTAAAATCAATTCTGCTGTTGTCTTGGGTAAACTATTTTTAATAATAATGTTATCTTTACTTTTTTTTAATACGTTGTATTATTGCTTTACATATTTTATTAAATAGCTTTTCCTATTTTTCATAATGATATTATCTTTTTTTAATGCCGTATTAGCTTTTTACTTGTTCTCTAGCTAAACATTTGTAACTGATCCATAATCCACATTATATGCAAACATAAGCAAAACAGATTTAATAAAAAACATAATTTTTAAAAAGATATTAGTTCTTAACAAATTTCATAATATAATTTCTGAATAATCAAAATAAAATGCAAGGAAATTTAATGGTTTCTAAACATTTATTTAATAAACAATCCAAGTATAAACATTTAAAATTCTTCCCTTAAATAAATCCTAACTAAACTCTTAATTGCGGAATGGTATAATAAAGTAATAGACACTAAAAAAATTAAATATCACAATAAAGTAGTGTATTTTATTACTGAACAAAAACAAGAGCCCATTTTTGTTAATAGAAAATGTAAACTAGTTATTTGTGAGAGGTTTGATTTTTAAAATATGCATTTTTATCAAGGTGTTGCTAATAGAATTTGTTAAAACCAATTTTTAACAAGATATTGCATGCATTTCATTAACACAGCATTATTGTAATATTTATATAATTTCATTTGTAACCGCCCAATTGAGAAATTGGCAACAAATGCTTATCAACTAGTGAAGAATCCAATTGTTTGATTTTTTCCCCTTATAATAGTTGATTATTAAACAAAAAAAAAATGCAAGTCATGATATAATAGCTTCTAAAAAATTATTAAATAAATAATGTGTGAAAATTTCCTCCTTTAAGTAAATGTAAGATAAATCCTTAAAATCCTTAGATACCTGACTACAAGTTTTTAAGTTAAAATAACAAGCACACAAACAAATATTCTATTTCTGAGATTCTGAATGACACAAAATAAAAACAAGAGGATAATAAAAATCAATCTAATTAAAATATATCATATTGTGGCCACCAAAGTCAGGAAAGTTAATATATAAATAAAAAAGTAAAAATGTAAAGAACTTTAATTTTTTAATATTCTATTGTGTCTTTTGTTAAACAAAATTGTATAGAATTCATTGCTTTAAATAACTAATTTTATTTCATGGAGGTGGGATCTTTGTCATATGATAAAAACATTTAGTTATTTATAAAAATAAATTATTTTACTTGCAAAAGTAGATATATTATAATTATACAAATTTGAATAATTAATCTTGTTACAATAACATATACCATTAATCTCAACATTAAGTAGTTTATATGAAAAGCAATGGACTCAGAGCAAAAGATTTCAAAATCAATTCTCAGTTGATTAAAATACATTTCAGTCAATTGAATGTGACTTGTGTTCAATCTAAAAGTTGATGATCACATGTCACATGATCTTCCAAAGAAGTAGTTGTAAGATTTATTTCAAATCAATCTCTACAGCATTCTTCTAGATTTTATCTCTATTGAACTCTTTTTCACTCAAACTTTTCAAATCAATTGTTTCTTCATCTAGTTACATTTTCACTATACAAATATATATATATGGATTCATTTTCGTTTGCATAGAATTCTGATATCATATGACAATTCATTGATTTTCCAACAGTTGGAAAAATTATGATTTCTATGATTATATATATAACGTCAGGATTAAAATAGCAATTGACAGAAAATAAAATACAAAAATTACATGACATATATTAAATAAAACAGAAGTTAATCCATCTGATAAAATTTTAAGGTTTATATAAAATCACATACAAAAAAAATCAATAGCTATTTAACTTAACAAGTCTTTAAAAAACTGGCTTTAAAATGTCTTCTTTTTAAAAAAAAAATCAATAGTGATTGCTAACCCAGAAAAACAGTTGGAATATTTTTTCCCCCTTCTAAATTTGACATAATTCATTTAGTAAAAGATTTTGCAATCAAAACAATAGTTATATAAAATCATTATTATAGTATATCATTTTCAATATTAATATTTATATATTATTATTAATTTCTTCAAATTAATAATTTTTCTAAATGTTTCAGGTATTATCTGTCAAAAATTTAAATAATAAATAAAAAAATACTATTTCAAATTCATAAAATTAAAATTAAAACAAAACTTTGAACTTTAAAATAACAAACTTCTTTTTTATTCTGTCTCCTTACACAAGACCTTTTACTTTGACTTAAAGCAAAATTATATATATTATAGTTATATGCACTTAATCTACATATTAAATCATAAATGTTCAATAAAAACTGCTAAGATATTTCGGGGGACGGTCACATCTTATACATTTCTGATCTTGTACTATTAAGCTTTAATATAGCTATCACCAACTCCATCTGCTTAATCACTGGCCAACATTTCCTTGAATAGGTGCGTAATAATAATGTTTGGTAATTAAATTTATTTCAAAATGTACGACTATAATTATTAGGAATCAGTTTGCACTAAAAATTCTATATTATAAACTAAAAACTATCCACACATAATCTGGACAATTTCTAAAACTGAAATATGTAGAAGAGATGATAGAAATGTGGAGTGATTTAAATAAAACATTTTTGTGAATAAAAAAAATAGAATGTTGCAACAACAGAGATTAAGCATTGAAATAGAATGTAGCAACTAATGCTATAATAGATTATTAAATGGCAGATACATAAACTTAATGCATGGAAACATTCATATATTAAACTATATGACTATATTACAGCTATTGTTATATATCATTTTGTTGTTAGTAAAGATATTTTATTATATCTATTATTTATTTTTTATTTATTAAACTAAATTTAAAAACTTTTTAAAAACATTCTATATAAATATAACTATAAAGTTTTCATTTTCAAAATCTACAAGAGTATAAAAAATAACTAAATTGTTAATTGTTCAGAAAATCATATGATAACTGGAAATGATAATTTGAGCTTAAATTCAAGGCTCTTAAATTCTTGAATTTACTCCTTTATCACTGCATTAATCCACAGAGAACATTATAAGAACAATTATTAATAATTAAAGTAAAACATTCCTTTTTAATAACTTTAAATATATATTTATATTTTTAAAGACAATGCATCGTGTGTGTAAGGTTGTGTAATAATTTCCAAATGATTATAAGGTTGCTGTTTCTAATGCCTTCACAGGAATTGAAACAATAATGATTGATAATATTTTATTGGCAATAAAATATGTAAAAAAAAAAAAAATGGCATGAAACTAATATTCATTTACAAAGCATATGCTGAACTAGTAGCTCAAGTTGTTAAGTATCTTTTTGTAGCCATTTACTTTTATTTGATTATCAAAAAATTGATAAAGTTGCAATGATAACAAAAGTAGATATATATCAAAAAATTGAAGTTTGGATTCCAATCTGGCAAGTGTGTTCATATCAATTTAACATAAAATGAATATGTTATTAAAAATATTTCACAACAAAAGGATGTAACTTTCCTTGACTAAGAAAAGGTTTTAACAAAATGGATAACACTAATTTTATTTCCAAATTATATCTAATTGTTTTATGCCATCAGATTCTGAAGTAGTTATATTTTGTATTATTCATAGGCTTAGTTTTATATCTCATAGTATTATAAGTCTCACAATATCCCAGTGTAATTGAAATTCTTAAGAAAATGATTTTGGTTCACTGCTTTTTTTAATTTATTGTTTGAATGTAGAGCAGTATAATAATGGGACTAATACTGTTCACCCAGTTTTTATTAATTCTGAAAATTATAATATTTTACAATCAGATATCTGGAGATTTCAAGCTTAATCTCTGAATAAATATGGAAATATGATTGAAAAATAGTGTGATATATCCTTTTCTAAAAAAGCATCAACAAGACTTTTCAACTATATATTAACAACAAAAATTATTCTAAGAAAAGAATATCACAAACTCATTGTAAAAAACTAAAATAGTATAATGTGATTTTAAAAAATCAATGTGTAACTTGTTTGATATGTTAATTCCATCAATTTTAAATTATGGCTCCATGATTTTAACTCCACCAATGTGGTCCATAGGTTGGTATTAGAAATAGGTTTTGAAAAACAAATGATATACCTTAATTATGAAGAAATGCATAATAATAAAATTCCTAATGATATATATATAATTAAAAAATTAAACCTAGTCAGATGGATGTAGGACAGGGGTGGGCAATTATTTTGGCTCGGGAGCTGCAGAGGTTGGTGGAATGCCACATCAGGAGCCATTTTGTGGAAGCGAAAGTTAGCAGAGGGCTGCACCTTTTTATGACACAATAAACACACTGCTTTATTCCCTGTATTCCCAAAAAAATATTTGTCCATTCTTCATTAAACACATGACATTCATCACTGATTTTACATTTTTTCAGAGGGTTCATGGTTTCATTAAAGTTGGAAATGTATATATTTGCTAATGCAAAGACAAAATTGAAATTAACCAGATCGAGTGGAGAAGCACTGCACATAGTATCTACACTATACATGTGTTTGACATGGCCATCCTAGTGGAAAATACGAGACAAATCTTCGGTCATGCATGGAAAGGAAATCTCAGTTCAAGGCAGATTTTTCTGATTGTCTTGGCAGGCCACATAAAAACTCTTAGCAGGCCACATGTGGCCCTTGGACCACCATTTGCCCACCCCTGATGTAGGAGATTATCGAATGATACTAACTTTTAGAGTAAAAAGCAGCAGCCTTGTTTTAGATTATAAAATTTACAAGTGAGTCTTAAAAAATTAAACTCTGACAAGATTGTGAGTTATTTTAGTAATATTACTATTTTAGAATTAAAGAATAAATTTTAAAAACAGGACACAAAATACATGAATAATTTAAAACTGTAACAGTATTTATGCAGTGAACCAGGCTGTAAATTTGATGATAACTTTCTATTTAGATACTTACAATTGCAGATCACTTTCAATTGAAAAAAAGATAATATAAATTGAAATAAAAAATGTTTAATAGTAAAGAAACATTGTTGGATCTTGTAAGACTACAAAAAAATGAGGAGACAATTGATTTAAAAAGTGGACATATACTACATTATAAAGGTAAAAATATTGAAGCACAATTGGAGTAGGATTCATATAAATAAAAAGTGGAAGAATAACAATAATTCAAGTTGATGATCCAACAAGTTCTTATTCTGATGAAGAAGTTGAGGATTTTTATATGGATGTACAAAATGTTTTTCATCACATCAATCAATATTTTAAAATTGTCATGGACGACTTTAATGCTAGGATTGGGAAAAATGAAAGATGAAAATGCAATGAATAAGAACTCAGACCTGAGGAGTTTTCAGAAAGAAAAAAGCTGCATATTATGAATTTCTTCTCTAAGAAAAATGCTATTCAGAAATGGACATGAAAACATTTAAATGAAGAAATACTAAAATTGGATTGTATTTTGACAAACAGAAAATATGCATTTCAAGATGTTAATGTACTTAATGGTTATAAACATAAAAAAATGATCATTAATTAATGAGATTATCTTAATGCAAAACTATAGACACAAAAATTATTAAGAAAAGCAATATTCACAGTTGATATTCCTAACCTTCAGAAACATTCCAATAAATTTAAATTACAACTTGAAAATCCTTTTAAAATATTAACAGATTTTGAAAATGGTTCAGACTGATATAAAATCAGTAGGAAGATAACAAACACACTAGATAGCTGGAACAAAAAACTGGCAACGTACTAATTAAAATTTTTACTAAAATAAGAGAATTTATAAAGAAAAAAATATATAAAAATATATTAAAATGTTCCATTATACTATGGTACAAAAAAGAATTAATAATGATATAAAAAAATAAAATTGTGAATTACCAAGAAAAGCTATAGGAAAAAATAAAAGTATCAAAAAGTTAAAACATATTGATTTTGTTAGGATAGTTATTTATACAATTAAAAAAAAGATGGAACTATTACTAGAAAGAGAGATGATATCGTGAAATGTGTACAAGAGTTATAAAGAATTATATAACAATAAAAAGCAAAAAAAAAGTATCCTGTTAGTATATTTTTTGAATTGGTCAACATTTCAAATGAAGTAAGTCATGCAATTAAATTTATGAAGATAAAAGCTCCATGTAACATTGGAATTATAATGAGAGTATTCATCTGTGTATAGTTTAAAATCTGTAAAGTGCATGTGTATTAGCTGATCGCTAATTTACAATTACAATTTATTAACATAGCACTATATAAATAAATACCTAATTATATATATATATATATATTTAACTTCAACTAAGAATGACATATAATAAATTTTAAATAATTTTGCAAGTGTTATTCATTGATGCATAATAAAGTAATTCAAACTGACTGCTTAATATCTTCATGCTCTCATCTCCAAACACTTAACATTGGCACATACTTAAACATTTGGGTTGAAAGGATAGATGGGTTCATTCTATCTTTTCATAAAGACTTTATCTTGTGTTTGATAATGAGAGTATTCATTTATGTATAATTTAAAATCTGTAAAGCGCATGTGCATTAGCCTGATTGCTAATTTACAATTACAATTTATTAACATAGCACTATGCAAATAAATACTTTATTAATATCTTAAAGAAAAAGGGGAAGAAATGTAATAATTGTTGGCAATATTATATACCAAATGTCTAAATGATAAAAATATAATAGATGTTTGAAAGACTGCATTACTAATATTGATATTTAGAAGGTGATAATGAAGATATTAAAAATTACAGAGCTATCAAGATACAGATCAAGAATAATGCCATATTTTGAAAAATATTTATGAAAATGCAACAACAATGATTATATTACATAGTAATATTAAGAAAATTAACATTGAATAAAATGTAAGAGTGCTAAAAAATATGGGAAGCTAACAAAATAAAAATAAATGGTGATTACTTAAATTATCAGGATTCTGTAGATGATGGTGCAGAAAATGTCGGAAGAGTTATGAGATAAAACTAAGAAAGTAGGACTAAAGATAAATGCTAAAAAGACTAAAGTAATGTTCAATGGACATTCTCAAAAAAATAATAATAAAAGATTAATAATAATAAATTAGAAGACATTAACAATTACAAATAATTTAGATTATTAATATAAATAGAAAAAATAATGGATGAAATTAAATCATAGAATTGAAATTGGATGGAGTGATTTTGATAAAAATAGCAATATTATTTCTAGAGCAATTGCTTCATTTTTTCACTAATTAATCCCCTAGTGAGAATTTCTATTTTCCTATATATGTTAAAATATAAAATTTTACTTTGAAAAAATTCCATAGATGACATGAAAATCAAAAATTCCACAAAACAATAGAATTTAGCTCTACCCTGACAAGTGCCCCTATTATATTCTGTTAGGCTTTTGATGTCACAGAAAATGGTTTGAATAACCAAAAACATTTTTATTTGCAAATTTATTGCAATTCTATATATTTTTTATACAATAATGTACAAAATATTTATTAAATATAAAAAATACAAATTATTTATGACTTATTTTGAATGGAAATATTTTATTTTCAAAAATAGAACATTATATTAGTGGCCAAAGCAAATATGGCCTATAGCTATTTATAAGCTTAGCTTTCTATGTAATCAATCTAATTATAATAACAACTATGAAAATATCACAATTTTACAATAAATATTGAAAAATTTTAAACAAGAGAAATAAATAAATATTCATTCAGATTTTTTTTAAAAATCATAAATAATGAAGATTTCATTGATTTTGTAAAATGAAAATATTCTTTCTAGAAATGATGAAGTATAATCTTTTTGTTTTGATTATGATCTCATTTTTTTAATGTTTATAAAATAAGATGTAAACTTTTAAATTTATTTCAGCAATAAACAAAAATACCTATCAAATGAAGTCAAATTTATTATTATTTGATAAGTAATATTGGTTTAATCTTAAATTTTACATTGAATGTGAGAACAAAGAAAAATAATGAAATGCGAATGAGATGTTGGAAGGTTAGAAAAACAATACAAATATATCAGATCATTCAAGTAAATATGAAAAGATGTGTGTTATAAATAAAAAAGGGCTCAAAAATAAAATGCATGAGTAAAAAAACTGACAGGTGTTAGACATTATTGAAAGAATAGAAACTGAAATGGAGTTGAGTTAGACACAGTAATAGAAGATGGTATTAGATGAAAAGTTTAAACTGGCTTCTAAAAGATTATACAAATCCTCAAAAGATTCTACACCAGACAGATGGATGAATAAGAATGTAGAGGCAAGAGGCTAAAGATCAGATAAACTGGATAAAATGTGGAAAGACCATCATCTTATATTACATTAATAATGTTTAAAAATTATGGTGATAACTGTTAAATAATCAAATAAATTTAATTGAATTATTTGCACTAAATATATTTTTACAATAATTGAAGAGACTGAAATATGTGTTGATAAATCTGTTTATAAATATGTCTTATTTACTGCATATATTTAACAAATACATAAACAAAAATAAACAAAATAGTCAATAATTATTTAGTATACGTATGTCCATATTATAACTATTATATTGACAATACCAAAGTCACATAGTGATACTTTTGGTTACCAATGCATGGGTGCTCATATGCACACATGTATATACTTGTAGTATAGAAATAAAACAGTGAGGAATAAAATATATTTGACTTGATTTATTCAGTTATTTATTTTTCTCTTGGTTCCAAAACAAATAGACTTTATGAATTCATTGCAGAAATTATCCCCAAAAGTTTATAAACAAAAACAAAGTTGTTTTTATATGTAAATGAAGTTGAAAACATAAAAGTGAGATAGATTTTTCTTCTTTCTCTCTCTCAGTATTGATATAAAAGAGAGAAAATAAATTATCTATCAAATTAAAACTATACAAGAAGTGCAAATGATATATAACTATTTTAATTTATTAAGAGTGATAAAAACATTTTTTATATTTGGATTTTTATATAATATGGAATGCTACATGAGTGGAAATAGGTTATTATTTCTTATCCTTATTGAAATAACTACTACCTTCCATATCAATTAGTAAAAACAGATAAAGACAAATGGAACTCCATAAAAAACTGCCAAGATCTGTTTAAGAAAAAATAAAATATTACCACTACATGTAATTACAATTAATGCTCTGTTTAATGTGACTTAAAAGAAAAAGAAATACCTTCCAGATAGATGGTAAGATAATCTAAAGCAAAAACCATTAATATTTTTATATTGTTTCTTTTTTAATATTCAAATAAACAAAAGAATGAAAAACTGAAATTTGAAACAATTAAAAATGACATATTTTATTCACAAATGCATTAGAAGAATAAAACATTTAGAATTTAAATGGTTCACTGAACAAATTATATGATGATTCATCCAGAATAGAGTGGATGAAACTATTTCTAGAAAAATTACATATAAAATAATGATAATTTTTTTTATATATCTGAGAAGATATTATATAAAGTCACAGAAAGGAAAATACTTAAATATATGTAATAATCTCCATCTTAAAAAGAATTCAAGAAAGGAATCTCTAAAGAAAAACTATTAATTTGTTTTATTACTTACTTAATTTTTTCATTAAGAAATTGTTTCATTATTTACTATGTTGTTTATTATTTCATGTCTATCATAAAGCAATTATAGAATAAAATATCTTGCTATTTCATAAAATAAACAAATTAGTTATACTTAATTAATGTATTGTTATAATACTTTTTGTGATAAATTTAACACTTGCTATTAAAAATTAATAAATAATGTCACATACATGATTTGTAAAAAAAATCACTCCCCCGTAGCTCTGAGAACATGTTATTCAATGTGTGCTATTCAGACTGTGTAGTAGTAGAAGCAAGTG
The DNA here is from genome assembly GCA_028023455.1 of Epiperipatus broadwayi. Classification (NCBI taxonomy): domain Eukaryota; kingdom Metazoa; phylum Onychophora; class Udeonychophora; order Euonychophora; family Peripatidae; genus Epiperipatus; species Epiperipatus broadwayi. The sequence goes on along the minus strand of JAQFVV010012405.1, from coordinate 242,647 downwards.
AGTGTTTGTGTATAGAGTGAGCCTTCAATTTTATCTCCATTCTCTGCTCATTCTGCTTCGTCCACTTTCCTGGATTTAATTACTGTTACATAAATTGGCACTCAATGTGAAGCTTGAATAACCTATTACCATAAAGAAAAAGAGTAAAAATCGGAATATTTTACTGGGGTGGGGAGTGATGGTACTATAAATTTATTAAATAATTGGGAAAAATTAACAAATTAAAAAAGGTGTTAAATATTTATATAGAGATTAATGAACCATGATTGAAGTAAAAAACAATGAACCACAAATGAATATGGATTCACCTAATACTGTACAAGTGCAACCAATGGCAACTGGGCTCATGAGAGAAGAAGAAAAATTGAATTTGCAAATGCAAAGAGAACAAAAGCCAGTCACACACTCTGAAAATGTTATTAGTAAGAATTGAAGCAAAAATTAAAACAAAAAATGGTAGTAGCAATGAAAAAAAAATGATGGAAGAGATAAAACAATAAAAGAACTTGATAAAAGAGATAAAAGAAATGTATCAAGAAGTAAAAAAATTACATTAAAAAAATATATAATCACTCTGAAGAAAAAGATGAAAATCCAAATAAATGTAAAAGGTCAGGAAAAAATGGAATTCATAGAGAAAACATTGTATGTTGATATTCAGAGTTCAGGAAGCTGTTAAAACCTATCAAGATCATGTGTTTCAAGATTGGAAGAAAGATTACAGGCTGGAAGTGATGGATAAAGAAAAGATAAAAACATATCAAATGGAGAATTCTTCATTAAAATAAATGGTTATCAGTATTAATGACATAAAAGCTGATTATAAGAAAATAAGATTGTACAATAATAATAATAAAAAGGTAACATAATGGATGTGATGGTTCAGGAAAAGCAAGATGATACATTAATTAAAGGATAACACAGATCTTGTGAAAATATTAAATGTATCAAACAATTTTTGAAAATAGAAAACATGTAAAAACCATGCAAGGAAGATACCAACTGAGCATTTACATGAATGAGAAAGATATTTCAAACTAAATACACTGATTAAAAGATTGAAAAAAGCAAATAGCCATCATGTATAACAATTTAAATGAAATGGCTAAGGAATGGTATAATTTATTGATAAGCAAACCAACTAATTATCTGGAACTGGAAAAAACAATAATCTAGAAAATACTAGATCATACAAAAGAAAATTTCAGATAAAAGGGCATGAAACATATACACAATTCTTCAGAAGACAGATCACCAAATTACAAAAATTGTCTACATGTGGAATCACAAAAGTTATATAATAATATAATGATCACACATATTGCGATCACACATATGTACATTTAATATATAGCATAATATTAAATGTGAGTTTTATGTAAACTAAGTTATAGAAATTGGATAATAAAGTTAGAAAAATAAAATAGATCTATTTTAAGTTAGTTTAATTAAAAAATCAAAATGGTAGTTGAGGAATGCAAGTAATTAAAAAAAATCAATTATGGTAATTAAAGAAAGTGAAGAAAGGTAAGCAACCAAGATCCTTATCTTTCACCTTACAATGTCAACTTTTTTAAAATTTAAAATTAGTAAAGTTAAGGGAATAGTAAAATAAGATCATCGAAGTTGATGATTAAGTCTTAAAGGAAAAATAAATAAAAAGAGGTTAATGATTGTAGAATTAGCAATCATAAATTTCAGTCGCAATTACAAATAAAAATAAATAGATTTATAAAAAAAAAGATAAAAATCATCTCTTCAAAATACACATGTGAATGCATGAAATATATGTATAGGTGTATAAAATAAAGAGTGTGTAAATAAGAAAATTATTTATTAAAAAGAAATGGAAGTAAATAAAATAAAAATAAATAAATAAATAAAAAACAAGAAGAAAATTTTATGTATTTCATGAATATAAAATAAATGTGTGACATGTAATTAATGACATTCCAACAACAATCAAGAAGATAAGAAAAGAATTCTGGGACAATTAAGTAACAAGTTGGGGGAAAAGGAGCCATGTTTTGGGTTCTTCTTGAGTCTGCTGAGCTGACAGAGAGTTCGAGAGCTGTGAACAAAAATGTACCAAGAAGTTGAAACACCGAGAATGCAGGGCTAAGGAGCCACAAACGGATGCAAGTTAATCCACACTCGCCTTGGGTGTAAAGTCATCTTCCCCATGAAGTAATAGAGATAGTGCCTGCCTGATGGTTCACCTTCCCTGTCATTGAAGCCGCAAGAATACGACTTAAGTAAGCTGCAAGAAAGAATCCAGCCGGATCCCAAGAATTTCCATCTCTACAAAAGAAGTGGAGTAATCCACATGATGGGTAATAATTCCCTCATCAATGTCCAGAAAACCTAGGTAATTAACTTTAATATAACACGTGTGCACACACTTTCGTAAATGGCCACATTAATTAAAAAAAAAATGTAATTGCAAAGGTGAATCTGAATGAACCAAATAATTAGTAGTTTTCTATATCAAAGAATACATAAGAAAATACTATAAGCTATAAAATATCTACATATAAATGTTTAGTATCAAAGAATTATCATTATTAGTGTGGATAATTAAATTAAATATAATTTGTGTTATTTTTAATGATTACTTATTTTATGTCGAAATATTATATTTTAATGTTTATGAATGTATGATATTAAACAGCATTTATTTATGAATAGCTCCTTACGTCTCATCTTTCCTTCTGCACCATACTAATTATAATGAGATACCCGCAGGGTTTATAAAATAATAAGTAGACATTTATTCTAGTAAAAGTACACGTGTCGATATAGTACAGTAATATTAAATCTCGCAAAATTATAAATATTTCAAGTGCTGGATTATTTTAAATAAATCATTCTTATGAATGAATATCCAGCAGCTGAAGAAGCGTCTGATCGGGAAAGATAATACTGAAATATTCCATTGGTAATCTCAGTATTCGATCAGGAATATAGACTTAATTAATGAGTCTATATTGGCTTCTTTGCTTGAATTGACAATAATGCTGATCGTAAAGTGTAAAATTAAAACGTTTACAAACGGTCAAAAAGGTAATTCTGTTATAATAAGAATAATAAGACAAAACTTACCTTTCAGTATTGAACAGATGGCTGTTATTACTGATAGAAAGACTATTGAAGAGATGGTGAATTTCTTGAATGGCATAGATATGGATTACCATAATCAGAATGAAGAAAGTAAGCTTCTTATGGTGGCCAATCATTGTTAAAAAGTGAGACATATATTGGCAGTATTAATGTCAACTATAATTCAAGAAACCAACTTTATAGTTTCCAGCTGAGAAATAAAAAAATATTAAAAATAACAGAAGAATCAGAGTAACACAATGTTTTAGGAGTAAATCTAGGTCACAAAACAAAGTTCTTGTGAAGCAATCACTAACTTTACCTCCTGTCCCAGGTGCAAGTGAGACCCATACAAAAACTATACGTAAAAAAAAAGAGGAAAACAAAAACAGAGTGGAATCCAAATCAGCAGAAGGTATCTCACAGAAGATGGAAAAACAGAAGTGAAACACAAGAGGTTTCCAACTCCATTTCCACTTTGGGCATATCTCAGGAAATACAAAAGCTGATATTAAATAAAGATAAAGTATAGCTTGCTCCCTGTTGATGTTGGATCAGTTGAGAGAATAAATAATTTTGAATAAATGATTCTTAAATAGCATTATTTGTTAAAATTTTACCATGAGATAATTGGTAATATTAATAGAGTTAAATATAACACAATTAGTTTTAATAAATATTTAAATAACAAAGCAGTTTTAACTGAAGTCAGACATATAGGGAAAAGGGTATAAAATCTCATTACAGAATTTGGAAGAATTCACAATTAGTAATGGAGTTCAAACTAGGTAAAGAGGTGTAACATCATGAAGCTCAGATCGAACTTAGATTCGACCGCTTCAATATCTATATATTAAAAACCTATTTCAAACACATAAGTTTAAGTTCTTTTTGATATTAAATTATTTCTATCAAAAGCACTCGGTCGAAGTTTACTTCTATGACTAAATCCATCCATTATGTTTTCATATGTATTAATAATCTGACCAATGTATTTGTAGTTAATTTCTTCTAATTCATATTATCAATCTTTATTTTCATCTCAGAAAAAAAAGCATATATTATTTAAATCTTTTTAGTATTTATCTTTAGTCCTATTTTCTTACTTTCTTCTGATAACACTTGCAGCATTTCCTGATGCAATGAAGCATTGTCACATCATCTTAAAAATCTAAATGACTTAAATGATTGCTATTTACTTTTATTCCCTAAGTTTCCATTTTAATCCAAAAATACTTCTTGTAAAACTATTGTAAAAAATTTTGGAAATATGGAATCAATTTGATATACCCCCTTCTCAATGTTAATCTACTTAATATTGCTTTCATAATATAATCATTGATGTTGTGTTTTGATAAATATCCTTCAGAATCTGACAATATTCTGAATCTATAATTTGATAATATGATGCTTTCATCATTGTAGGCATGCTAATAGAATCAAGAGCCTTTTCATAAGTGATAAATCTGAAGCATAATGGTAGCTCATATTCAATGTCATTTCTATAATCCTGTCTCAATACATGAATGTGATCCATTGTGCTAAAACTACTTTTAAATCCACCATATTCTTTTAATGCTAAAATCTAAAATTTGCTGTAGACATGTCATTATTATCTTGGTAAACATTTTATAAAGACCTGACAGAAGATTGATAGATCAGAAATTTATAATATCTTTTTTGTCATCTTTCATAAATATTATATAGTTAATGCATTTTTCCAATTATATTTTTATTATTTATATATTTAGTATATAGAAGAATTTGAACTAGGTCAGTCTATATTCATCTTCTGTTCATCTCAAACAACCAATAATCATTACCATACAGCCATGAAAAAATAAATGACCCTCAATACGTGTATTTCATACATATCCAGCACTCATCTGTTAGGCTAGATCATAATTTCCCACACATATATACAATCATATAATTTTTCCAATAATTTTCCATTTCTTCATCTGTTTCTTTTAAGGCATAGATTACAATTCCATTATTACCTGGAACTTTTCTCTTCTTCACAGATTTAATTGTATATCTCATTTCTTCATTTAATATGCTAGGCAATTCAGAAAATATAACAACTTGAAGAGATAGATAATTTGTTTTTTTGTTTTTTTTATATTACTACATAACTCTTTGTAGAATTCTTCCACACATTTAATAATGTCTTCTCTCTTTTTAATAATAATTCAATCATTTCTTTTTATTGCAGAAATAATTGTTCTTCTAATAACAAGTTGCTGTTTATACTTTTGAGACTTTTTTCTTCTATAGCTTTCCTTGCCAATTCACAATTATATTTTATCAGTATTAACTCTTTTTCATATCATTTAACTAAACTCTACATGTTTAAATAATTCTTCCTAATAGCTCATTTTTGTATATTTTCATATTTATTTTCTTCATATTATGTTTTGTCTCTGAAAAAAATTTACAGATAAATTGTTGCCTTTTTGTTCCAGCAATTCCTTTCTTTTGCAATTCTTAATAGGATATTAGTTATCTTCCTGTTGATTTCATTCAAATGTGAACTATCTTAAACTTATTGCAGTCTTCGTGAAGGTTATAAATATCAACTGCTAAAAGTGCTTTTCTTAAAAAATATACATCTTTCTAGTTTTGCATTAACATGAATATTATATCATATTTGTCAATGATAATTTTGTTTGATGAATTAATTAAATTCATTACAATCTTGTAATACATATTTTCTGTTAATCAAAATATAAACAAATTCTGATGCATCTTCATTTAGCTGCTTCCATGTCTATTTCTATTTAGCATTTTTCTAAAAGAAAAAAAAATCATAGGTCCTTTTTTATTTGTATCACCATAACCAAAGACCCATGGAATTTTCATCTTTTTTTGTTTACTAATTCCAACAGTAAAGACTTCCACGACAATTTTAAAATGTTTGATCTGATTAATAGTATGTATTTTCATGAAACATCCTGTATTTCTTCTTTAAGATGAGAATTTGTTAGATTATAAATCTGAATTATTTGCATCTGGTACCTTCTATTAAGATTAAAAATTAATCTTGCCACTCTGTATGATATACCATCAATCTCCACAATGTTACTTCTTCACTTTTTGTTTATAAAGAATTCCACTCCATTTGTGCTTTCAATATTCATGACTTCATTCAATTTTAAAATCAACTGTCTCTTCATCTTTTCTTCTAACTTCACATCATCCCATTCAATATTAGACAGTTTCCCTTCCAATTCGTTCAATTATCCTTCATTAAAAAGTGATATGCAATTACAAGTACCTAAATAAAACATCATCAAATGGCAGTCCGGGTCTGCAATTAGAGGATTCTTAGAACATTACATTTTTGCTCACTATCTGCTACCTTGACTGTGACTATATAATTTCCTGGCTTTAAATAAAGGCCACAATTTGTCTGTAATGATTCTAAAGAAATTTATATATAAAGACATCTTTCCCACACATAATCATTCTGCCTTCTATAAAATTCAACTGATATTTTAATTAAAAAACTATATGCAACTGAGAAAAAAAACCCATGGTGTTTCTTGATCTTAAATTCAGAGATAAAAAGCCAACAAACTCACTATAATCATTGCTACTTGTTGATGAATAACCCATCCATGTTCATTCACTATATAGATATTGAAGTGGTCGGATCTAAGTTTGATCTGAGCTTCATAATATTATATCTCTTTACCTAGTTTAAACCCCATTAATAATTGGGAATTTTTCCGAATTCTGTAATGAGATTTTAGACCCTTTTCCCTATACATCTAACTTCGGTTAGAACTGCTTTGCTATTTAAATATTTATTAAAACTAATTGTGTCATATTTAATTCTATTAATATTGCCAATTACCTTGTGGTAAAATATTAATAAATAATGATATTTAAGTGTTTTAGCTATTTGATTAAATGTGTATTACTTATAAATGGTTAAATATGCATTGATATAAGATTTCATTACATTGGAATATTTATTTTCTATTTTGCAATTTTGTTTAAACTTTTACGATTAAAAGTCACATTCCTTCGATAAATCATCCTTTTCTAAAGACAATGGGGAATCCTTCATTAATTAGTTTAAAATGACAAGTTTAAGTTTAAGGGTGATTTAAAAGTCTTATCGAGGTAATGGATCGTATTTCAATTAGAGAAAATTCCTTTTGGAAACAAGATAAAAGCTTTATCTGTAAGGCATACAGATCAGAATGGATGGGAAAATCATGAAGAGAAGATAAATACCATGAAAAATCACCTAGAAGCAGCCACTACTTTCAATTTTTAAAAAGAGTTGCCACCAGAAATTAGGTCCATTTCAATATTGAACCTTGATCGTACTCACAGTATGATGCATGGCTAACTTCGGAGATCTGATTTCTGGATCCTGAAGTTCCCCACTAAATCTTCAAATGTTGTGGCTAAAATAGAACTCTCCGATGCCCAAATCGTAAGCTGCCTAAAATCCATAATAAAACTAATCTATAAAATGAATTTTATTTGAGTTAAGTGTGCACTTACATTTTTTTTAAAATCTAACCAGATCTCTGTGCTCCTGAATCAAGAAGCAAGACATGAAGAACTAGTAATTTTTAATATTTGATTAAACCATAACTTTCCAACCTATTCATGAACTATCTCGCTAATTATATTAACATTGATTATTGCCTTATATCTTATTATTCATTTAATTATGCTTAAAATTGTTACACAGTAATTCTCTATATCGTTATATCTCTGGTCCTAAATTGATACTTTGATAATTTTCTTTCTCCTCTTATGGTGGTCTATTTTTATTAACTCTTACTTGTATTTGTTTTAATGATTATTAATGTCACTTAATTGTGATATGATATGCCAATAAGGCTTTCAACTCGATAATGTTTTCGTTTAAACTTATCCTAAGAAAATATTTACCGTATAAAGTTTTAGAGCCTATTTCTAGCCTATGAGAACTAAATTAATAATGGTTCAACTAATTATCAAGTTGAAAGATGTATTTAATTATTTGATATAATTTTACCAAGAGTGGATATAAATTCTATTAGCTTAACTTATAGCCACTATGCTTCCAACTAGATTTATTTACATTTTAAACAAAATTATTCGCATGTGTTAATTTGAATTCATTAAGGGTTTGATGAAATTTTGTGAGAGAAATATATTTTCTGAGTTAAGCCTGGTCTTCCAGCATTTGTGTTGGAGAGCATGATATAGAGGGTATTATTATATAATTGGGTTTAGGCGTTTGCCTATCATAAGTTTGATTTTAATCTTATTGACCAAGTCATCAAGTCAAGCATTTATATTATATAATTTGGACTTTAAATTTAATATTATGACAATTGTATTATTTCTGCTCCTAACATTGCTGACACAAGCTATATTCTTGATTTCTTAGATTTTGTCATTCCTGTGGGATACTTTAATTGATTGAAACATAAAATAAATGTCATTGTCTCATTCGTTCATCATTTGTTGGAACACCAAAGATTTATGGCTAATCCCCGATCTGGATTTCCCATGTTCCACAACTATTCACATGGCAAATGTGCTTGTTGAGACAAGTAGCCATTAATCATCTTGAATTGTTGACAAAACTATTCATTTCATCTTCGTTCCAATGCTCATAATGTGATAGTATTGTTTTCATTGTTGAATTGAAATAACTGCCTGCATTGTTGCTTTGTAATTCGTGATGAATTAACCCCTTTTAAAATCAAATTATTTTATATCTCTATGAAATTTTAAATAATCATACTTTGTCAGGTGGTTAATTGAAATCATACCTTTATATTTCTCCTGCTTTCCATAAAATGATTTATAGAGGAGTGGGAGATAAATCTCGCTTTCTTTGTTTTTCTTTATAATAAATTAGAAACGTATTTTCTTTCTAGACAAATATCAAATTAATAGTTAATATACGCAATTCATTTGGCATATATGCTATACATATTGTAATCACACATGACTGTTTTGTTGGAGTATAGATTAGACATATATTTATACCATAGGTATTTATGTATTAATTATTGGCATATATAGAAAACCTGTCATTAGCCTTGTATATTGTAGTTTCATGTTTCAGACTAGAGATAAGTTATGCAGATCATCATTTATATGATCATTGCTTGTATTAAATATTATATATTATACTTAGTGTCTGACCCATCATTATTCATTAATTAGATTAAATATTAATGTGCAGTGTTGTTTGGTAATCCATATATATATATATATTGATTTACGCAGAGATATCCATGAGTGATTCTATCTTGCATTATTTAAAATCAATTAAATAGTCTCATTAATAATAATATCTGTTGAGCTAGTTCATGGCACATATTATCATTGTACAGTCATTATAGATAATACTTTGGGGTTTGATCTGGGATCTTGGGATGGGTTCGAATCCAAACTGGTCTCGTATCAAATGAAGATCAGTATGGCTTGGAGTTCCTTCAATAATCTAAGGTCATATTGGAAGTAGGACATGGTGACCGGTAAATATATCATATAGTGACAACAGCTGCAGTAACAAAAATATATAGAGTTGATATTAGGATTTTGCATCAAAGAACAATCAAAGAATCTGCTTTTCGTTAATAGAAAATTCCTTTCTGCAGTCAATATTCAAAAAGAAATTAATAAATACAAATTTATAACTACATGCAGTGTCTGTAATTAATGATTTAAAAACTCTTTTACTGCTAATCCTCACAATAGGTAATTTATTTAAAAGTATTTTATTTAAAAAATAATGACAATTTATCTTATTAAAAATTTTAATTCTTACATTGAAAAAAAAAAGTTCTGTACTAAATATATAATTAAAACAATTTATAAAAAGAAAAAAAGAGATTAAAATAACATTCAATATTTAAAACAAGAAAAAAGGATAATCTAAATTATAAAGTAATATTTTTCTATTTTAAAAAAAAAGCATTAGAGTTACAAATGAGTAAATGCATCAATAGTTGTTTTGACAAGAAAAACAGCCCTCTGTAATTCAATTTCTCTGAGTGGCCAATTTCAGTTGCTATAACAACTGTTGCCTGAGGGGTGCCCTTTCCAGCAACTCCACTTTCAGCTTTTTATATGATCTATGAAACATGCTACCTTTCATTTGTGGGAGAAGTTGCAAAGAATCTAGTCTACTTAGTGCATGATGTGATAGTGTCCTTTTCTGCTAATGGAAGGTTAGCATGTGGTGATGGGGACCCAAGAAATGTGAAAAGCATGTTTCCCTATTGCTATATCCCATGGGGCAAGCAAAATGTGTTGTTTAGGGGCATAAGACAATATTAGTTACTGAATATTGCAAAAGCAAAGAGGGTAAAAAAGAATATCAAATTACCTGATTTAAAATAAGAATAACTGGCAAAATGCTTAATAACTGATGATTATAAATATTACAGCTACATGGTGAAAATAAAAGATTCATTGTTAATTGAGGCAATAAATTATTATTATTATTTTTAACTTTATAATATTGTTTCCACAAAATATCATCACATACAAATAATAGGTTAAAATTTTAACAATGCAGCAACATAAAACAAATGCCTATTTTTAACACACACTAATAAAATATTTTAGTCTATATACTTGATTAAAAAAACCACTTGCATATGTAAATTAATATTCATATATTTAATTAATTATAAACTCCAAATTCTTTCTAACGACCGTGACAGTTTTTTTTTTTGCCTTATATCATAAGGCAATATATTTATATAAATTTCAATGTCCATAGGCAATGTTATGAGCAAATAGATAATAGGACACCATGATCAAAAGAATAGTAGATCTCCATAACACTTGATCATGCTTGAATATATTCGGCTATTCTGGCTACCTCCTTAATAATTTATTCTATCATTACAAATTAGGTACCACATTATAAAATAGTAAAGCTCCTTACAATAGTAATTGAAAAACTTCAAAATATGATCAACGTAAAGCTAGATAAAAAGAGAAATTGGAGTTTGTAATTAATTACATTTATGATTATACAATGTTGATTAATATAGAATACTAAAGAATGGGATATAAAATTAAAATAAGTAGGAACAGTAGCAGTTTATCCTTTTTTTAAATTGCCACCTGATGACCAATGATCACTCAAGTTTACAATAGATGGCACTAGAATAGACTGAAGAAGTAAGAAAATATTAGGTATCTGTTAATTGAATGTAAATGCTTGAAAGAAGAAAGGGTATAAATAAGGAAGTTATGGAAGAATAAATATGAACAAAGTGATTATACAGAAAGTGGATTATTGGGTTTTTATTCTGGGTTTGAGAAAAGATAAGGCAGATTATGAGAAAACTTACGGTGGGGAATGGAAAGGAAAGGTAAAGTGGCTAACAAGTTTCTCTAGGTATAGTTGCTGAGAGATTCCTCACTCCGTTTAAGGAGAAGTCACAATCCATCACATCACATCAAGCATTGGTATTAAGTACTAAGAAAAATTAGCATCTTTTTTCACCCAAATCAAGTTAACAGATTATAATAATAATGAAAATGTTTGAACACTAAAATTATCTAGAAAATTGTGAATATAAACCAAACTAAATTTAGCTCAACCTTTCATGAAATAAATGATTTAGATAGAATTTGTATATTTACCTATCCAAACTCATAGAATGTTATATAAATTATTTTTTAAAATCTTAAATGTGATTCTGTAAAATGACTTATTTTATTATAAAAGAGTACATATACTAACTGTTTGAAGTGCTATTACTAACAATTGAATGTATTTGGAATATTTAAATTAAGTTAATTTTTTCTAAAAACTTTCAATACTCATATCAGATGATGGAAATAGTCCAATATAAAAATACAACTAGAACACCATCATCACAAACCTTCAGGAAAACATCATCTTTATAATCTATCACAAAAGTGCCAACCTCAATTGGATTGGAAGCTATTTTCAAAAAAGTGTATCTCAATTGAACCACAAAAACATTTTTAGAGTTTAAAAAATCCACTCATGTCATCTAGGGATATATGGCTTATCTTGTTTTTATATAGACCTTTAAGTAAATTCTCAGAAAAATACATGACAAATTTAACTAACTTTCTAACAAAAAGAATCTGTCACACACATGGGCTTTATCCCATCTCATTGGTTCCATTTGTTATGATGAAGGAAAATATAACCATATTCCAAAACCTCAGACCCATATCAATGAATTCAATTGGAATTAAAATCCAGGAATTAGTGATTAAAGATAGAATTGAAACTTATTTTGCTATTGCTGTCAAAAACCCAGTTTGCAAAAAAAATCTCATCAACTGGGCGAGCAATAATTTTTATTTAAGACAAAAATTGATACAGTCACAAACAACAAAAATATAGATCAGTTGTAGTTTAGCTGGACATTAAATCAGCATTTGATATGATACCAATTGATATTTTAATTAATGGAGTAACAGATACATCAATATACAGGGCATTAATCTACTTGATTATGAATCTTCTTGTAAGTTGAAAAAGTCAGATAACTCTTAGTGGGAAGTATTCCCATCATTTATTCCATTTAACTTGATTCCACAAGTTTTATTATTAAGTGCTTTTTTAATTCACATTTTATATTGATCCTCTCCTTAAAGCAATTGAAAATGAAATGATCAGAATATTTATACCTGGAATAAAGGCAAATGTTTCATGCATTGTATATATGAATGACGTAACAATCTTTCTGCCAACTAAAACACAGATACCAAAACAGAAAAAAAAATCTAAATAATTACTCAGACAAATATACACTGAATTTCAATTTAGAAAAATCTAGTGCATGGTCTATGTACTCAGAAAAGTCTGGTTTGTTTGTGGGATTTCCTTTTCATTTGAATAAATCTGAAATGTGATCGATACAGGGAAAACTAATGAAAAAAGTTGAGAATATAATTAATTCTCTTCCATATCATATTTATCACCCTATGTCAAAGTGGCTCTTTTCAATCTTTTAATATATGACATGGGCTGCATACTATGCACTTATGATCATATACACAAACACTTCACCTCAATGTGTAGAAAATTGTTGTAGGGGAAGAAAATGGTCAATATCCCTAAATAAGATTTTGCACCCTCTATCTCAAAAAGGATTGAGCTTACATTGTATAAAAATTTTCTAAATTCAAAATACACTTAATCTTATATTATTATGTGCAACAATATTTCCATATTTAGAAATAGTTTTTAAAATTTCACCCATAGACAGCCCATCACCCATTTGTAATTACTGGAATAAGTTAATTTCTCCTTTATTATGTATTCCCAATTTAATATATTGCCCTCCCAAAAATAAAATGAAATACTGGGACTTAAATTCAATCTGTGCTTCACCCACCAATGACAACAGCAAACCCCTTTTAAACATAACCAATAAGCAGTTGACTAAAAAAAAATCAAATATTGGGCATTAGAGTAAAAATAATATGATTTTCTCCTAAAACTAAATCTTGAAGCACTTCTCAGCCTTTATTTCTACAGATATAAAAGAAATTACACTAACATTGAAGACATATAAAAACTATGTCAGAGAGAATCAGAAATACAATTACATGTTCTATTCATGTGCCCCATTTTTAATATTGACCGGTGTGATATCCCCAAAATATTTTAAAATAAAGATCACAACATATATACATGTCTCGATGCATTTAAAAATATATTTAAGAACACAATGGGGCCAGCACATTTATACTTTCTTATTATGGTGTACCAGATGTTCATTTATGTATGGTTCAAACACAAAAAGATATGCTAATACATTTAGGAACAAAATGGATATTATATGCATAAGGGATCAAAAAATTTCACCAGCTAACATTTATTCAGACACATAATCACTGATGTGACTTTGTTCAAACTTATGACATGACTCACTATTATAAAATGATAACTAGATAATTAAAATAAAATAAAATCATTAATGCAATGATGTATATAGAAAAATGTAAATCCTATGCAGCAGTCAGAAAATGTTAAGCTGCTTTCAAGATTGCATTTTTTTTGTTACACGTAGATTTGTAATTTTTTCCATCTCTAATATGGGATAAAGATGCAAAGTATATAATGTAAACCACATATCTACCTTCACTTAAAACCTCATAATCTTTTCTTATTCTATCCTATGTATGTGGTATCAAGTATTGTTTTGTAAACTTATAGTTCAATAATGCTTTTTGATAAGTAATTAGAATTGAATAAAAGAATACATAATAAAAAAAAGTATGGGAATTTTATGTAATTTAATTGAAGCATTTTACTTTTTCCTTAACACTTGACAATGAGTACTATTAGCCAACATGAGAAAATTTAGAAATAAAATTGAGATCATTCAACTTTCATTATAGCAAAAAGATATATGTTTGTTTTGTCTTGGTCTGCAGATTGTTTTGTTATCTTTTATACATGAAAATAATTATTTGCAGATGCCTCCAAAATAGTATAGAATATAAGTTATGAACTTATTTATTTGCAGACACTTTTGACGTTAAATAAAAGTACATTTTTAAAGGATTGACAATTTGGAATTTCTCTGAGAATTGAATCATTGCAGAAATCAATGAGTTCCATTTGAATATAAATAGAAATACTTTTGAAATCAATGTAAAAAATGAAAAAAAATCTTACATTTCTTCCTTAAAATATCTAAACAGATGATCAAATTCCTTTTTATATTTTTCTAATTTGGAATAATATTAAGGACATATGAAACTATTATTCTTATTGTTCAACTGTGCACATATAGTAAAATAATTTAGAATATTTCTTTTCAAAATTTTGTGAAATAAGTCTAATTAGTATTTAATAATTTTCTGAGTGTCTTACATATGTCATTAAGTGATCTTTTCCCTAGACATTAAAATTTAAATCTTTCAAATATCTTATAATATCAACTAATAATGCTAGTTTTTGTATCCATCAGCAAAAAAAATAAACCTTCATGATTTTTTTTTCTAGGGAAAATTGTCACCTTTAAGAACCTTATGACAAGATCATCAGTACATCTAAATAAAAAAGAACATTATAACAAGGTAATCAGTGAATTTCCATATAATAAAATAGGCCCTTGAATTTATTTTTCAAGTTTTGAAGAAATTGTTCAAACAAGTGGTGAGTTAGCCTCTGAGTTTGATGAAATTCACAGTATTTGACACATTTTTGGTTACATTGAACATTATTAATACTTTGAATTGCATGATCTTTTGGTGAATAATGCAGGAAAAACATTGCAGTTTTGAAATATCTGAATAAACAAACCTTTATTTTTGTTTATTATTGTTGGAACTCCATCAACTGTCACAGCTGAATCAGCTCAGATGAATTTAATATTTTCCCAAAATGTTCCACACAGTGTCGGAAATGTCTTTATTTGTAATAATTCCCCTAATGATAATCACTTCAAAATTTTTGTCAAGTATAATTGAAAAGCATTATGGGTTCATGAATATTTCCTGCAACTGGTTCCACAGATTCTATGACATTTCATCTACTCAGTCTATCACCATATTTCTGGACAAAGAAATATTACAAAATACATTAACATTGCTGGGATTTGGTTGTTTTTATAAATACACTACATAAACAAGGAAACATCATTAAAAGATTTGCAATATTTCATCAGTAAATAATTGATTTCATTTCTAGTTCTCATGGTTGATTCATTGTCTTTTTCTTACTTTACACTTGAAACAATAACATTGTTCTTTATGAACATTATTGAAATGCATTTTTATATAATACCAGATGTACCTGGCCTATGAAAAGGTCATCACTTTTTTTAATTTGTTGCTTTAACAAATTATTTTTAAGATTTAATGTAAATTAAACAAAAGATTTTAATATTATATAAATAAATATGAGAAAATCACAATTGAAAATATTGAAAGAAAATGTTTTGAATGAACTGGCCTGTTTGGAACACTTCAGAAATGCACCCAACAAAATATTAATAAAGCTAAAATAATACAAATAAATTAAAATTAAACTTTTACAATATACCTGTTATATTTGATATGTGGATTTAACAGCATTATAGGCAACTATAAAAATTATAGTTTATTAATGATGGAATTACTTCCTTTGCATAAAATATGCTTCACGATAAAAATTATGGATTATTAAATATAATGGGTGTAATTACTTATTTTGCATAAAATGCACTAATATAAATTACAATTTAGTCAGGTATAGTTATTTATTTATGAAAACAAATTTAAAGGTTTTTATTTTTCAATTGTGAAGTTGACAGCATTACAAACATAATTTTTTTTAAATTAATTGTCAGTGAATTTGACATGTGACAGCCTTATGGACAATCATTCACATGGATTTTATATATAACTTTGTCTTTCTTATTGCATTGCCAAATTCATATAATATTAATATCATTTACGTTATTTATTACTTTGACAATGCTCCATATAATTACAAGTCATTATTGAAGGTTTCAGTTGACCCAGCAATCTTCTTCAGAATTATAACAAGCACAATACAAATACATGAATACAAATATATATGAAGATATAATTTTACATTTTATATATATTATCTTATAATCATTATTTCTAAATACACACATATCTTTATAATTATTACCTTTTTACATATAAGACATTTTAACTTTTTTTACATTTTATATTTATCAATCAATATTTCCTATATATATATCATTTATTTTTTATTATTTTATTCTTATTATTTTTTTTTAAATATTTAACTCTAAGGTTATATATTCATATTTTTATATTTTACATTATAATTATATTAACATTCAATGAGTATAATTTTTTTACCTATAATATTATTATTTTTTATCTTTTATTACTAATTTTTTAATCTATATTTTATTATTTTTTAACATATTATATACCTACCTTCTATTTATATTTCCAAACCTTAACTACTAAGTATTCAAACTTAAAAATTTTACAGTTATACTTAGTAGTTCACTCTTTCTATTTTTTTTATATAATTAAATCTATTCTTATTTTTAATCCTTATTAATATCATTTTTATTTTATACCTAATGACTCCCTCTTTCCATTTTTTATATATTTAAATCTATTCTTATTTTTAATACATACTACTATTACTAATACTGCTACTATTATAATTATTATCATCATCATCAGCAAAAAAATTTCAGGTCCAAATCTCTATTTAATACTGGCTATATATTATTAATATAAATAGCTTCCTTTATTTTTCTATCCCTTTTATTTGTATATTGTATCATTTTTGTACAATTCTTTCCTAACATTAGAAATAGGGCATGAGTTTGGAAAGGATTGTATAAAAGCAACAAAATTTAAAAATAATAAAAGGAATAGAAAAATAAAAGAAGCTATTTATATTAATAATATTAACAGTATTAAATAGAGATTTGGGCCTGAAAAAAGTTTTTAATATAAATAAAAATAATATGTCTAAATGTGCTAAAATGCAGGTATTGGTGAAGCTAATTACAGATAATAAGATTAGTGAGTGAGCATTTTTAAGAAGTTTTATCTTCTCATTATCATAGCCAGAAAGTTGAATAAGCACAATGAAAAATGTGTGTGAGGTGTATTTAAATTTATGCAAAGTGAATTAGAGAATCCACTTTTTGGAGAAAAAGCATGCTTCTTTCTGGTTTGTATTGTGGTTGTCATTATCTATAAGCCATGCTTTGTTAACTACATTTAGAGTCATGGCACTGTATACAAGTGATAGTGGCAAAAGATAGTTTGGATATATGGCTGGTAAACCTTTGATTTTCCAAGATGAAACTGTATTCAGGTTTGTGCTGAGAATCATGAACGGAGAAAGAGGCAGGAGATTTAACATAATATACAGCACTGCAGCTGTTTTGAGGGCCCGTGATTTTATGATTTTATACACTATGTGATGAGTATGATCAGAGAGTAAGTGGTCTTTTGAGTTCATTAATAAATTAGACAAAGAGTGTGTGCAAAAGCTTAGCTTGAAAGAATAAGAGGTTTTGGTAATGTTTTTAGTTAGGAAATGAATGTATGAAAGAAGAAGCCATGATTTGTTATCCTTGGGAGATTTGATATGTAACTTCTGATAAAATTGTTTTACTTTTATTGAAAGATGGCTGTGATTGAATCCAACATGGATGACATCTTTTATATATTATTTTATGTTTCTTTTGCATGAAGCTTTGAATTTACATAAGTGATGATTTTAGAAAAGGAAAGACAAGAGACCTGCAAATTTGTGTGTAAGTGGGGAATTTGCTTGAGAATATGGGTAGTCTCTGATCTCTAAAGGTTTAATGCACATAATGCAGTTTAAGTGACCTGAACATTTAATCTCATAATGTGTGTCTTCCTGAGCAATAGAGAACAATAGAAAGTGCACCTGGAGCTCTAATTGCAGATTAGTGATGGATGATTATAATACAGCTACAAGCACATCATCAACATAATGGTCATAGATGAAATTGAAAATGGTGCTGAAGTATTTAAGGAAGAGTTTATCTTCAAAATGAGT
Organism: Epiperipatus broadwayi; assembly: GCA_028023455.1. NCBI lineage: Eukaryota > Metazoa > Onychophora > Udeonychophora > Euonychophora > Peripatidae > Epiperipatus > Epiperipatus broadwayi. Next base: position 224,025 of record JAQFVV010012405.1, on the reverse strand, counting down.
AAGGTCTATGTTGGATAGGATTCCACAGAGTGGTAATCCCATGGGCCAACAATCTGTCATATGAAAATATTGTTTACTGAATAAAGGGATGATGTTGTCATCAAACCAAGTGAGAAAATCATGTATAAAGGTGATATATATCTGTGAGTAAATGCTTTTTTTACAAGTTCAGATTAGACATTATTAATGTAGTGGTTCCAATTAATGCAACCGTATAACTCGATAATGTCCAAAGAAACAATTCTGTATTCAGATTTTAGCTTACATTGTTTAATGTGAATAATAAAGTTGAAAGATGAATTAATTGTATAAGACACCTATCCAATTTGATTTGTTAGCCTTTGATTGACTATTTTTGTGGTGTTGAAATAATGTACACTGCTAAAATCCAATATGACCATGAGCAAAGAATTAGATTTGTACAACTTAATGTTAGTAAACATTGTAGGTGGCATAGAGGAAGAGAAATATATTCTATAGTATTCAGATTTAATAAAAACTTTGTTGCAGTGTTTTTGGAGCAAAGTACAAATGAATTTGTCTTTATTGAGTTCATTGTTAAAGTTAGGAACAATGTTGAATTTTAATTTGTTTATTTGTAGCTTCATTTTGTTATTAAATTTGCTTTTATTCATCAGTATGAATCTTTGTCCATTGTTCTCTTTAAGGCAAATTATAATTAACCATAAGGAATTACTTGGTGTTGTTAATTTTTAACTTCCAATCATGATTACTTGTATTGTTTGCTTTGTTGAGCTGTATAATTAGTTTGTCATTATTAGGGTTGTCTAATAGGCCTGCCTCAACATCAGCTATCAACTCCATGACAAGCTGGTTCCATCAGCTGCTGATAAATCTTGTCCAAGTTCAAGCATAGTTCTCACATCGAGAGTTAGAGACTTGTTGATAAGATTGACATATGAATTTTTTTCCATGGTGGAAATGTCACCTACCTGTTTTTTAGCCAGAAATGTGAGTTTGCATAAAAACTTAAAGTTGTAACTTTTCTAAGAGGTTATTACATTTAGTAATGATATATTGGGAGATGGGTCTGTTTGCAGAGATGCAATCAAAGAGCTTTTTCTTCTTTTTTAAGTGCATTTTGGTACCCTTTTCAATTAGCTTGAATAAATACAATTGTAACATCATAGACAGTTTTTAATAATTGTAGACTGTGGTATTTATTTTGACTCTGCAGCAGTTAGAAAAAATATGAAATTGTGAGCATGCTTGCAAAAATTTTAGTCAGTGAGTGAGGGTGCTGGTTGATAAGCCAAAACATAATATAGTGTTATAATGGAAATTCTCATCCATAATAATGTAATAATAAGAAAAATGTAAACTTCCCAATTAAACAAGTAATATGTCTAAATGTGCTAAAATGCAGGTATTGGTGAAGCTAATTACAGATATTAAGATTAATGGCTGAGCACTTTTATAATGTTTTATCTTCTCATAATCATAGCCAGTGAGTTTAATGAGCACAATGGAAAATGTATGTGATGAATATTTAAATATATGCAGAGTGGGTTAGAGAGTCCATTTTTTTGGAGAGAGAAAAGTATGCTTCCTTCTAGTTTATAGCATGGGTGTTATTAGCTTTAAGCAATGCTTCTTTAATTTTACACTTAGAGTCATAGTGCTCTGCACTAGAGATGGTAGCAGAAAATGGTTCAAATATATAGCTGGTGGACTAGTGGTGTTCCAAGAAGATAAGATTATATTTGGGTGTGTTCGGAGCTCTTTTGTACAAGTAACAGTGATGAGACACATGAGGAGAGAGAGGCATGAGATTTGCCATTAAATGTAGTACTGCTGCTAGTGTGAGGGCAAATTATTTTATTTACTGTATGAAAAAATTGATCAGAGGGTAAATGGTCTTTTGAGTTATTAATTAGTCTATTAGTTAAAGAGGTTGTAAGAATAGATTTAATTATATAAAAAATATTAGTCTATTAATTAAAGAGGTTGTAAGAATAGATTTAATTATATAAAAAATAAAATGAGGGAGCCACTAGGTATAAAATAAAAATGATAATATTAGTAAGAATTAAAAATAAAAATAGATTTAATTATATAAAGAATAGACAAAAGAAGCTACTAAGTATAAATATAAAATGTTAAAGTTTGAATAGTGAGCAATTAAGATTTAAAAATATAAGTAGAAGGTAGATATAAAATATGTTAAAAAATAATAAAAAGTGGGTTTGAATACTTAATAATAAAAAATAAAAAGAAATAATATTACAGGTTAAAGAAAATAATACAGTTTGAATGTTAATATAAGAAAAATTAATAATAATGTAAAATATAAAAAAAAAAATGAAAATATAATGTTGGAGTTAAATATTTAAAAAATATTAATAAAATAATAAAAATAAATAAAATAAAAATAATATATTCATATGATTATAGAAAGTATTGATTGACAAATATAAAATATAAAAAAGGTTAAAATGTATTATACATAAAAAGTTAATAATTATATACAGAGGTATATAAAGATATGTGTAGGTATATAAATAATGATTATAAGATAGAATATATGTATATATAAAATTATATGTACATGTATATTCGTATTCATGTATTTGTATTGTATTTTCTATAGTTCTGAAGAAAATTGCTAGGGCAATCAAAACCATCAATAGTAGATTGCAATTATATGAAGCATTATAAAAGTAATAAAGAAAGTAAATGACATTTATGTTATATAGATTTTATATATAATGATGATTATTTGGTAATACTGACAGTTTCTATACAAATAATGCTCACAGCATTGTCTTTTTTTTTTCTAAATTGAAGTACCTGTAATTCAATTCTCTTTTTTCTTTTTTGAAATTTTCTTTCCTCATATCAACAGGTTTTTTTTTCTTACTGCTGTTGTAAAAATACTAACATTATCTGGATAAACGAGTCTAATATAAATAACAATTTTTTAATAACTGAAACACAGGTTTATTATATACCTGTGTCTATATATGTAATATATAGGGTATATGAGCACAGACTTTCACACCACCCACCACCCTCCACTCTATCTCTTAACAATGATACACTTGAACACATATATGTTGAAACGATAAATAATCACCAATATACATATTTCATGTTAAACCAGCAATCATCAGTTGGTCCAGATTACCATCTCCACACATATATGCCATAAGTGCTCAGATATATATTAAGATAGCCAATCGTCATACTGTAATGGACAGGCTTCAATCTACTTCACACTCCAACTCTTCAACCATCCATCCAATTGAAAATCTGATGATGGAATGCTCAAAGGCCACACTGAGGCCGAGACTGTTGTCACACCCATTTTTTTTTATAAAAATGTATTTATATAATTATTTACATTGCTAAAACTAAATTTATTGAATAATATATATATATAACCATGATGATACTATTTCCAATAATAGAAAAAAAAATTCTCCCACAGTTATATTAAATCACTCATGCTGTCAGATTATGTTCAATGCACTGAAATAAATTTCAGAATTCAATAACTGATTTAGCAGACAACTATAAACACATGCTTCCATGAATCACATGGGCATTATAATGCATGCCACTATGGCTATGTGAACAGCACAGTGTTTATAAATAATAAAAGCATAAATATAGTTTATGAATGATTATGATTCAATGTAGCATTAAAATTGAGCTATACATGTTTATAATTGCAATTATGTTAATTGTTGCATCCATGTTGTAACTATAAATGTCATATGGAAATTAATAAAATACTCAAATCAATATTTATATTTTATTATGAAAAGCTAATCATTCTATTTTTTATAACTTTATTCAAAATATCATGAATTACAAGAAATTGCTTTATGGCTGTCAATTGTGACACTTCTAATTTAAATTGAAGTAAATGCAAACAAAAAAAAAAAAACCTTGCATTGTATTTTTATTTTTTTTTACAATTAGACATATGAATAGTAACCATAATGAAAATTTGTTAATTTAATGATTTAAAATGATTTTAATTTTGACTCCAAATGAAATACTAATCAGATCATAGTCTTTCCTATCTTTCAATGCATGTTGATAAATGTAATTTAATTAAACATAATGTTTAAATTATGGAAGCCTGTTCTGCCCAGATTAACACAGTGATAAGGTTATAGATGTGATAATAATAAGTTTCTCTATTAAAGCTCAATTTTTTTCACTTCTGATGCACAAACTTTACATGATTTCCTGAACAATTACATATGATTTTTTATAGAAATTTTCCCATTTACCTGAATGATTGCATCAGACAAGTATTAAAGATGCAATCACTATGAAAAAAAGGATATATTAACTCTAAATTTGACTGAAAATTTGTGATGTTGAGATATTAGATGTGATAATATGTTGGATTATTTCCATCATCTAGTATTATTCTCTACAATTCTTTAGGTGTTGCTGGTCTGGTCAGTGACAGTACTACCATAGGGCTCAAACTTACACTTTCACATTCTTGAATATTGAATTTTAAGACAACATTCTAATCAACTGTGCTATTCTGACTGTTGCCTCTGACAGAATAATTCAGTTGGTTACAGCATCACCTTAAAATTTAATATTCAAGAATCTAAATATGTAAGATCAACTCTGTCAGGCCACTAACATCTGAAGAAAAGTTGAGAATAATACTACTCAAAACATTGGGTAATTACTGACCTGTATTATCTGTGTGTGGTATTACTAATAATTGTTTTGTATTTGAAAAGTTTAAATAAAGTTTAAAATTTTCTACACATTCAAAATGTAATGATAGAGGATGGAAATACTCCAACATGTTATCACAATTAACTCTAGTAATTTTCATTTCAGCTATCGTAAACTCAAATTCAAGATGGTCAAGTCAATTTTGATAGTGAATTTTTTTAATTAAACTATACAATTAAGGACAAATTGCATGTTTAATGATCTTTAATACTATCAAACATATGAATTATGCTGACAAATTCACCACTCCTTTAAAATAAAACTATTCAAACATAGTAAACTAAATGGAATTAATGCATAATCATTAATGGCTTTCTGCATCTTGACTGTGATTACTATTGTGTTTATAAATTCTGTGTTCCAGAATTCACAATTAAATTATATCATTTTACATTGTCAAAAAGGAAGAAAAATAGTACAAAATATTTAAAAGTTAAGTATCTAATGCACTGCAGTCACAACAGTCTAAATAGTATGTCACAAATGAAATAACTTAGCATGTCAAGTCATAATCTACTATTCATTATCTACATACTATAGTAAAATATTAATTGTTCATGAAGAATTAGTATTCTTCCTATCCTTCTAATAATCTGTATGATACAATTAAATATATTTTCTTCATAAGACAAAAGTGTTTTCAACTGCCAGATCGGATAACGAAGCAATAAATAGCCTCAACTGTTGTACATCTCCTAAGTTGTGCTTTGACATGGATTCTTGCAAACATCAAATGAAAGTATTCATTTATTATTAAGATTCATAAAGTGCATGTACATTAGCTTGAAATGCTGATCTTTAGTTTATTACAATTCATATACATCACGCTATATAAAATAAATCTCATTTACATATGTTTAGTTTCATTTAAGAATGAAGTGTTGTAAATTCTAGAAAATTTTGTAGCCGTCATTCATTCAGACATGGTAAAAAGTAATTTAAAGTGATTTGTTTATCTTCATGCTTTCATTTCCAGTGCTTAGGATTTGCACATACTTAAGCGTTTGGGTTGAAAGAATAGGTGATTTATTCTATTCTTTCGCAAAGACATTATATTATGTTGGAAATGAAAGTATTCATTTATTATTAAGATTCATAAAGCACATGTACATTAGCTTGAAATGCTGATCTTTAGTTTATTAGTTTATCAATTGCTTTTATTTTGTTCCTAGCAGACAATTTGTTCAATATCTAACCATGTTAAATGTTTGCAATAAAATTAATATTAGCAAAAATGTTTTTATCTAACTTATTACATTAGAATTAGTCCTTGTAGCATAATCATCAAACAATAATATCATTCTTTTAAACAAATATTTATTGTTGAACTAATATTAATTAAAAAAAAAAGATTTAAAATAATGAATAAATTAAATGATATAAAATTGTATGTGATAATATTAGACTGCATTTGTAATTCTAACAACTGGAAATAAATATACATTGACCTGTAAATTTTAATTCAATGATAGAGTGGTAGATTTTGGAGCTCCAGGTGCCATGAATTATGGTTCTGAGCAGTCATTTATTGTTAAGAAACTTTTTATAAACCCCCAAACAATTACTCTTTCAATTGTAATTATATGATGCATTATTTCCTTCATCTAATATTAAATATTTAATGTCTTCAAAAATATATATATATAATTTATTTTAAACTTTTCAAATACAATCAAAAGTTAATAATAGCATACAGATTAGTAAATAACACAATGTTTTAAATGGTATTCTCTTTTCTTTTTCAGCTGTTTATGGACTGACCAGTGATTGTACTAGGATGGGAATTGAGCCTGGAGGTTTAGATCCATGATTATTGAATTTTAAGATTATATACTAATCTCTGTTATATGCTAACCTGTGTCCTATTACTAACAGTTGGTTGTATTTGAAAATTTTAAAATAAATTATAAAATTTTTCTAAAAGCATCTATTTCAATATTTAATTTTAATGATAAAAATAATCTAACATAATTATAACTAAAATACCAATATCATAAATCTTCAAACAAATACCCATTCAATTATTATAAAACATGAAGATTTGCATATGAATACTGGAAAATTACTTATTAAATAAAAAAGTTTCATAATTGTGAAATCTCAGAAAAAACTGAGCCATAACCATACCATGAACATGCATAAAAAGTCATGATTTTCAAAAAATCTAATAAATTTAAATCCATGAGCATTTTATATTGATCACACATTCAATGAATTTAATTATAAGTGATTCAATGAAGCATATCATAGAATAAGTAGCTTTTTAAAAAAAATACAATCCATTACACATAGTTGATTTTGAATATGGAAAAAAATTAGCCAAATTCATAACTAAAAAAAAAAATAATAATAACACTGAGATCTGAGTATCAAAATTAACAACATGTAAGTTTATAAACATGTTGCTTTATACTTAAGATGACCAAATGTCTTGTTTTGAACTGGACAATCCCATTTTAAAACAGTGAATTGTGGTGTGAATTATATCAGGATGAACATTTATCATATTTTGTAAAAAGCAATAAAATTTGCATAATTTTTCATGTTTTTGAAACTTTTGAAATGTTTAAAGCAAATGATATAACATGATGTTATCTATGAAGTTCTAGGGTATAAAGTCATCTTCATCATCATCATTATCAACCATTATCAATCCACTGCAGGATGAAGATCTCTCCAAGTTTAATCCATCTTCTCCGATCTTTAGTTTCTCTTCTCCACATCACCCCTACACATTTTCTTATTTCATCCATCCATCTTACATGTGGTCTCCTTCTGGGTCTTTTACAATCTCTTGGAATCCAGTTTAAAATTTCAATTGTCCATCTATTATCATCTCTTCTAGCAATATGTCCAGCCCAACTCCACTTCAATCTTTTAATTTTTTCAATGAGGTCAGTAACACCTGTTTGTTCTCTTACCCATACATTGCGTTTTCGATCTCTTCTTGTTACTCCCAACATACATCTCTCCATACTTCTTTGAGTGGTCTGAAGTCTCTGTATTGATCTTCTATTAAGTGTCCAAGTCTCAGATCCATAAGTAAGAACTGGTAAAACACATTTGTTAAAAACCTTTCTTTTCAAACACATAGGCATATTTCCTTTTAATATCAAGTTATTTCTACCAAAAGCACTCCAACCAAGTTTAATTCTATGATTAATTTCCTCTATTATGTTTCCATCTGTATTAATAATCTGACCAAGGTATTTGTAACTGTTAACTTCTTCTAATTCATCATAATCAATCTTTATTTTCATATTTTGAGCAAATCGATTAAACATTACTTTAGTCTTTTTAACATTTATCTTTAGTCCTACTTTCCTACTTTCATCTGATAACTCCTGCAACATTTCCTGCAGCTCGGAAGCATTATTTGCAAAAACAACTACATCATCTGCGAAATCTAAATGACTTAAATAATCTCCATTTACTTTCACTCCTTTAGTTTCCCATTTTAATCCACAAAATACTTCTTGCAGCACTGCTGTAAAAAGTTTTGGAGATATGGAGTCACCTTGTCTTACACCTTTCTCAATGTTGACTTTCCCAGTATCATTATGTAATCTAATTGTTGCTGTTGCATTTTTATAAATATTCTTTAAAATATGACAATATCCTGGATCTATACCTTGATGATCCAATGCTTTAATCACTGAAGAAATGTTTATAGAATCAAATGCCTTTTCATAATCTACAAATCCAAAACATAATGACAACTCATATTCATTTGTCCTTTCTATAACTTCTCTCAATACTTGAATATGATCTACTGTACTAAAACCACTTTTAAATCCAGCTTGTTCTCTTGGTTGGTGAAAATCCAAGGTTCTCTGTAGACGAGTTGTAATTATCTTGGTAAAAATTTTATATAAAACTGATAAAAGGCTGATAGGTCTGTAATTTCTAATATCTTCTTTATCACCTTTTTTAAATATTAATATTATTACTGCATTCTTCCAATCATCCGGTACATCTTTATCATTTAGACATTTGGTATATAACTTTGCTAATATTTTTTCTGTTTCTTCACCTGCTTCTTTTAATATATCAATTATAATTCCATCATTACCTGGAGCCTTTCCTTTTTTCATACATTTAATTGCATTTCTCACTTCTTCATTTAAAATTCTGGGCAATTCGGAAGATGTAATAGATATAGGAGGTACTTGTTCTTTATTACTATATAATTCTTGATAAAAATCTTCTACCAATTTCATAATGTCATCCCTCTTTTTAGTAATAATTCCATCTTTTTTCCTTATTGCAGATATAAATTTCCTACCAATACCAAAATGTTGTTTTACATTCTTAAGACTTTTATTTTCTTCTACAGCTTTTCTTGCTAGTTCACAGTTATACTTTCTTATATCATTTTCAACTCTTTTCCGCACCATTTTACAAAATTCGAGATATTCAATTCTTTTAATGCATCATTCTTGCATATCTTCATATTCCTTCTTTTCTTCATAAGTTCTCTAGTCTCAGTAGAAATTTTATTAGTCAATTGCTGCTTTTTTCTACCAGCTATCTTTGTTGCAGTTTTTAAAAGTGTATCAGTTATTTTCATATTAATTTCATTCAAATCTGAATCATGTTCAAAATCTACTAATACTTGAAACCGATTTGTAAGTTCTAATTTAAATTCATTAGAATGTTTCTGAAGATTAGGAATATCAACTGTAAATATAGTTTTTCTTAATAATTTTTGTCTCTCTAGTTTTACATTAACATGTATCTTACCCCTTACTAATCGATGATCACTTCCTGTGTTAAATTTATTAAGAACATTACAATCTTGAAATATGTATTTCCTGTTAGTCAAAATATAATCCAATTCTGCTGTACCTTCATTTGGATGCTTCCATGTCCATTTCCTTCTAACATTTTTCTCAAAAAAAGAATTCATAATATAAAGTTTTTCCTTCTCTGCAAACTCCACAAGTCTATGTCCTCTCTCATTTCTATTACCATAACCAAAATTACCTACAACACTTTCATCTTTCATTTGTTTACCAATTCTAGCATTAAAATCTCCCATAACAATTTTAAAATGTTGTTTACTCTGATCAAAAGCCTTTGTACATCCATATAAAAATCTTCTACTACTTCATCACTGTGAGAACTTGTTGGGGCATAAACCTGAATTATCTGCATTTGATATCTGCTATTAAGTTGTATAACTAATCTTGCCACTCTGTCTGATACACCATCAATCTCCACAATATTGTTCTTCCACTTTTTATTTATAATGAATCCTACTCCACTTGTATTTCCAATATTTGTGCCTTTATAATAGAGCATATGTCCACTTTTTAAATCAATTGTCTCTTCACCTTTTCTTCTAACTTCACAAAGTCCAATAATATCCCATTTAATATAAGAGAGTTCTTCTTCTAATTCTTGCAATCTTCCTTCACTTGAAAGTGATCTGCAGTTGTAAGTACCTAAATAAAAAGTCGTCATCAAATGGCAGCCTGGGTCTGCCTCCAGGATATTCTTAGCACCCTCCGCCTTCGGCCACCAACCGCTGCCTTGGTTGGTGACTTTACAGCCTCCTGGGATTAAGGGCCATGCTTTATTTTTGTCTGTCATAATTGTATAATTGGGAAAAATCTTTATCATTTACACAAACATTCATTCTGCCTTATCAGGCACTGAGAAGAAAGACCATGGTGTTTCTTGATCTTAAACTCAGAGGTAAAAAAGCCAATAAACTCACCACGCTGGCTAATGCGTGTTGGTGAGCAGCCCATCCATGTTCGTATACTATATGAATAAACATATAGTAATAACAGCTGCAACGACAAGAACGTATGGACATTAGGAATTTGCCCTGCTCAGTTCCTTTAAGGCCTCCAAGAGGAATCAAAGGGTCTCCTTTCAGTTAATAGCAAACTCCTTTCTGCAGTCATCTTACCAACCAATAAATGCAATCAAGAATTAGTATAGTAGTATAGTAGACTTTTACATCTTAATAAAGTATCAAATAAGTAAATAATTTATTAATATAAATCTAACTAAGCTATTCCAAAGAGAAAATGCACATTTGATGAAAAGTTGCAAACTAAATATCCTTTTATTAAAAAAAAAAGTTTCTGATAATGAAGTGAATGTGTAATTAATGCAGAACTGAGATTAGAAATTGAAAAACTAGAAAATGATAATATACAAATTGAAGTGAAAAAATATATACAGAATTTTTACAATACTTGTTGCAAATATCTCAATCAATGAACTAGTCATTATGAAGAATTAACACTAATAGAATGGTATTCATTAAAGTCTAAAATAAGTTGAAATGAAGTAGAAGATATCATGATATTAATATGTAGCAAAAAATCAAATTTTTCGATATAAATTATGGTGGAAAATCATTTTCCAAATTTATTCTAGTAAATGAATACATTATTATTGACAAAATAGAAAAGTGAAATTTAAAAAAAAACTGCAACCAAACCATTTTGAATAGAAACTTTCAAATATTTCAAAAATAATAAACCATTTTGAATAGAAACTTTCAAATATTTCAAAAATAATAATTTGAAACATTAAAAAATACCAAAGATTAACAAATAAACACTAGTTTGTCAGGAACAAATGCAATGATGCAAAGTGTATTAATAGAATACGGATTCCAGAAAATAACATCCAATTATCAGATACAACATTGCAACAAAAATTAACATTAAAATGGATTATCTAAACTTTTTCAATTCTCTTAAGAGTCAGAAAAACTTGTCAAGAAAAAAATATCAATAAATTGTTTTAATTTTTTATTTGTTACGTATTTGTTACACTATAAAAAACTTTTTTTTTTTTTGCATTTTTCTGCTATATCATTGTCATTAGCACTTTTTACTTAATTTTACATAAAATATATTACTAATAAACCATTGTTATGCCTGCTCTCATGTTATTAAATGCATTTATAAAAATATGCCATTTGGGATCCAAATTGTAAATATATATAACAACATTAAAACAATTATTAAATAAAATAAAATCCATCTAAATCCATTATCTATTTAAATTTGTTTGACATTTTATATTATTAAATATTAAACAATTCATGAGACAAATTTAAATCTGTACACTCTTATTCACAAATTACGAAATGTAAAAATAATCACTTCAAAAAATTATTATTATTATTAGTATATACGAGCGCTTTAATACGCTGGGTGAAGAAGCTATTAGTGGTAACAAAAACAATTAAAGTAAATTAATCAAGCCTAGTACTTTCGAGGTTTTGTCCCTCATTTTGGAAAAAAAAATTTAAATAAGTTTTTTATTATTATTAAGGGAAACCATTTCTTTAGAATAAATACACAAATTCTTGTTATACATTAATAACTTGGACAATAGATTCAATGGCTACTCCATGTCAGTTAATGCATCAAGTATTTCAGTTACCATGCTGTTATATCTATGCAACTCAGGTATGTCTGCCCCAAAGACTGTGCCTAGGAGTTCATGTGTTAGTTTTATTGGTTTTTATTAGATTGGAAATTGAACCATCCTTTAGTTTATAGATTGAGCATGAGTTTTATCCAAATTGAGTTTCACTTCTTACCTGTGATCACCAGTTGAGATTTTATCATTTTTCAGTCATTTATTTATTGTAATGAGGTCAAATTAACCAATCTACTATTATTTCTGGGGGGAGACCCCATAATTCAAATTGCCACTATTACACAGCTTATTATTTTCTCATAAAAACACAATTGCAGAGTTAAAGCCTCTTTGTCAGCCAATCTGTTGGTTCTTCTTTCCAGTAAATTGATTTCAATGTCTCACCTTGCCATCTTTTTTCATACCCCAGACCTCCAGATGCTATGATGAATCTTCCTCTAATATCTTTGAAATCATAGTTTAGACCATATTGTTAGGGAGAAGTTCTGGTTGTCATTCAGTGCTATTTGTTTCCATGTATCCAAGAATATCCCCTCAGGTGCCAGTAAGCAGTCTGATCTTAATATTACATAAAGTTTCCTTATATTTAACCCATGGGTTCTGCATGTTTTGATTGAATTTAATATGGCACCCTAGTGAGCCACAAAGCAAACAGAATGAAGATAGACATCCATATGACAGCAAATTTACCACTGATCAAGGCTTTATTAAGATAAAAGATTTCAATACATCCTGATCAGATACTTGTAATTAGTCTATTTCTAAGATCCATTAAGTGAGGGCAGATAAAAAAGTGTTTCATAGTCTCCTCATACGAACAACATAATATACATATTAATAGTTTTACAGAGATATTAAGTAAGGCCGGCATTTTTCCTTACATAGGATTAATTAACTTATATGTATCCCAGTATGTATTCTTATTATTGAGAACTTGTTCTGTCACTTGGACAACCCCACCAAAATAATCTTCCATTTCATCCACCTATTTACTTTTTCTTGGTGGTGAGGTGTTGGTGGGCTCAACCGAGCTAGCAAATTTCTGTTCAATTTCTGTTTCCCTTATTGCTCTAAGTGTCACCAATTTTCCCTGTGCATAGAATACCTCAATTGTGTGCAGACCAAGACCAGTCAGTTCCTTTGATTTCTGAACCTTGGCAAGACTAATGCAGACTGTTTTCCCTAGTCTCTTCTTCCATAAAAGCTTATGGCATTCTGGAAGTCCTGGTTGGCCTAAAAAATAAAAGGTAGTAGATTATGTGCAGAATTATTAGTAAGTTCAGCAGTGCCACTTTTCCTAGAAGTGACAGAGAGATCGAAGCCAAGGCACTGGCAACATTTGCAGATCTTGACAGTGACACCAGAAAGACAAGAAAATTTTGCAGCCTTCCAGTGAATTTGGATGATACACTTTCACCCCTGTTAATTGTCCACACTGCCGACTTTGCAGGATTAATTTTTTTTTTTAATTTATACTTTTCAGCATATTCATTCAGTACTTGATAGAGCTGAGGAATGTGTTTAGCAGATGGAAGAATGATGATCACATTATCTACATAAATAATGTGGTGTATTACCTCCTCCAGTGCCAGAGCAAATAACTCAGGCAACCTGTTCTCAAGGAATGTGTTTAGCATATGGAAGAATGATGATCACATAATCTACATAAGTAGTGTGATGTATTACCTCCTCCAGTGCCAGAACAAATAACTCAGGCAACCTGTTCTCAAACTCCTTTAAAAAAAGGTCAATGTAAGCAACAGAGCAGGTAGGTACTAGTGGTGACCCCTGGGAATGGACAGATGTGGCTGAAACCCTGGGGTGAGAGAGCCATCTAAAGATATACAGATAGATCTGTTGAGCAGCAGGTTGGCTATTATCCTCATGTACACCACTGGGACTCCATAATGCCTGAAAACTGCAAACAATTGCACAGGCACAACAGAGTCAAAAGTGGCCACAAAGTCCAACTGGACCATGATAGGCTGTGTTCTTTTTTTTGGCTCTGATGAACTTTGCCAGAAGCAAAAAATTTCTAACTGCCTCTCCAGTCAATGAGCCCTTATGGACAAATTGGTACCTGGAAATCACAGTAAGCAGCTGCTGTTGAATCTTATTTTTTGACCAAGGATTCAACTGTCTTTATTAGGAGAGGGGTCATGGAAATTGGTCTTATATTTGTTAAACAGGAAAGATTAGTTTGTTTTTCATGAATGGTACAAGAGCAGTCCCATAGTTGTCAGGGATAGGATGGAAATCCCCTGCTAAGATGTCAATTATTCCTTGTACCACATGAGCCATGATCCTGTCTAGGTGCTCCAAGATGAAGCTTGGTATGCCACGCAGCCCAGATGAGTGTTCTCAGGAGAAGTCTAAGCCACTGCACAATAAGATCTTCTGAAATTCCATGATAACTCGGTTCCTCTTGTTCACTCCAAATGTCCCCAGTGTTGAAAGGATGGTCCTGTAATTATTCTTAAATTGCATGTATATTTTCTCTAACATTGCACTGCCTATGTAGTTACAGTTATCCACAGTGACCATGGAAGATATGTTTGTTTTTATTTTGCATAGTATTGAGAATAAATAAAAAATAAACTGATAAATTTTTAACTATTCAACTTTGTTATAAAGAAAAAATATAGTCTAAGAAAATATTTCTACATTAAATTAGATAAATGTACTCATACACAAGGATAAAGTGTTGCCCCTTTTTGTATGAAAATTAATTTTTAAATATATGCTTTTAAAAATTATTGTATAGAAAATTGTGACTTTCATATAATTTAAAGATTAACTTAAATTTTTTATAAACATTTTGCTGTACATATTATACTATGATTTTCAAGATTTGGATGATATAATAATTAAGCAATTTCACATTAGAAAGTCATGTTTTATCCTTCATTAATTAGTGAAAACCAATTTTAAATATAAAACCATGATCTGTATCTGGAGTATGCAAGCAATTAGAAATTATGTACATCTTAAAAGATTAATTTAATTTCTTTATAAAAGTGTGTTATATATGGAAAACTGATAACCTTAATTCCGCTTTTTTTCACACCAAAGAAAACAAAGTTTTAAAATAAAATTGTAATAAATTTGTTTCTAAACTATATAAGCATGATATTAGTTTATTTTCTTTATAAAAATGCATTGTGGTTATAAAATTAATTACATGGTTTTCCTTTTCGGTTTCATATTTTAAAATTAATGTCATAAATTTTGAACACAAAATTGGAGGTATTTTATTTTTATATGAAAGTTATTCTTAATAATATATGTATTATATATATTCACATCACAATCAGATTTTAATTTATTTATTTTTAACAATTCAACATTTTCATTAAAGCATGTGTTATGTAAATTGTAGTCTGTGTATATTTTTGTGATACCATGTTGATGGATTAAAAGTATTGGGGAACAAAACATTTTAACTATGTATATCAGTATAACCATAATGGACCTGTAGAAAAGTAATAATTATATGTAAAATATTAAATAAAATCTGTAAATTTAATATAAAAGTGATATCACAAATAAAAAAGAAAATTAATCAGTATTAAATTTAATGAAATCAATAGATAAAATATTCCAATAAACTTTTTAAATCTAATCTGGAACTATTGATAAACTAAAAACCTATGCAAATATCATTTATTAACAATCTGTGTTTTAGACCAGAACACATTTGTGAAAGCATTATATGGCAATGCATCACTTTGTAAGTTATTAACATTAAAAAAAAAATCTATATATGAAAAGGGAACTCATTTATATTTAACAATATTTAAATTTTGTTAACAAATAACTGGAAGACAAAAACACATTACGAAATTATTATATTTAGTTTAAGGATACTTCACACTATGTTGTAAAAGTGGAATGCAATCTGATTAGAATAAAAGTAAAAAGAAAAAAGATTAAAAAAACTAACAAGTGATAAAGCATTTTCAAGATCAGCAAGAATAATATATCAATTTGTTTTAAATGTGGAAATTAAAAGCCAATCTGAATAAAGAGATAAAAACAATTATAAAATTTGGAGTTATCACACTGATACCAACTTAATATGTAACTGAGTTTGAACAATATAAACGAAAATACTTTTTCAGAGACAAGATAGCATCCAAAACAAACTTTTCTTTCTTTAAAGTTTCTTATTTCTAAGCAGGATACCACTTGATTTAATAAATGCTTGCTTAATATTTCAACAGGAAGGCTTTATTAGTAGTATACCCACACCTAGTAATATTTCTTATATATAGAATTAGAAAAATCTTACTTCCATTGCATAATTATCAGCCCAAAAAAAGCACAAATACATCCAATAATCACATTCTACTAATCCATATAACCATAAATTTCATTATAATATATTTAAATAGAGTGAATAAGTCACACACCCCATGCTATGACTTAAAAGTACTCTAAATGTCGAACAAAGAATCAAGAATCAAATAAATGCTTGATTCTTTGCAGAACATTTAGAGTTCTCTTAAGTCATAGCCTGGGGAAGAATGATTTACTCCCTTTCTTTCCATATACATTGACCTATATTTAATATCAACAAAAACTATGAAATTCTCTTTTTTACATTTGCTATAATGCAGGTGAATTTTACTCACTAATCTTAATTGGAGTTAGAATTGATCAAGATGGGTATATTTAATATGATTCCTAACTGATCATGATGATCATATTGGATTTTCATTAAATTCATTTGTTTTCAACACCCACACTGAAAATATTTGCTGTCCACCATTTATGTAAAATCAGTTCAAATCAAAGAGCAGATCCATCCCTGGTCATTATAGACATTTTTTACTTATAATAGGTCTTTATTTATAATAAGTCTGTTATTCCTGAAGCCTAGGGCACCACCTCTATAACATGTAACATACATAGGATAGGTTAAAACCTCTTACTTCACTGATGCTAAACCCCTCCATTTAGCCACAACAGTCTCCGATGAACTTAATAATAATTACAGGGTTATTGTTTCAGGTGATTCAAAAAACATGAGTAATTGTTCAGCTCCAATCAAATGAAATTTTAAAAAAAAACTAGCATCTACCTCAGTATTGTAACTATATTCTATGTGAGAAAATCATAGAATAAAAACTAGAAGCTATTTTTAATAAATTAATAATCTAACTTTATTATGCTATCATAACTTAATCAGTTTTGTAAATTTACATAATACTTATATAATATAATTATTATTCTCTGAAGAAAATTAGTATATCAGTAAGACATTCCTCTTTTTATGATATATGTGACCCACTAAACACCTTGACTCCAAAGTTCATCTAACCCATGACATATTAAAACAAAAACAACATACATAAAAATAAAAGAATTTAAATAAATTGTATGAAGAGAGTTTGTGAAATAAATATAAAAAATATTAATATTTACAAAATGTAATATGATACAATTTTGTTTAATTATAATATTTTAAGTTTTTTGATTTATAATATTTCATATTTTAGGCCCATAAAATGGAATAACAAAATATTACTCATTTCTTAATTGTTTTGTGATCACATTTGTGTTCTTCATCATTTTTACATTGAACTCACATATTTGGTGTACTGCTTTCACATAGCTTCAGAATTATTAAATCACTGTGTGGTGATTACCTAGTTTATTTTAATTCACATGTAATAAAAAAAATGAACAGTTATGACAGGCTTTTGATTTCATGTAATTTCAAACTGCAACTATTTAGTTTGGTTAGCTTCCTGGATCCTTTTTAGTGGACTGCTTTGGAAAATTGAATAGGTAAGGTTAGATGAATTTTATGTACATTTAATGTCAGCTGGATTCATTGCATTTGATCCATTTGCCTTATATTAGAATAATCAGAGAGACAATACTAGGTAAGCTCTTATTTTTTTTATTCTACATATACTTTCTTTTTCTTTCATATTATATTTCATTATAATAGCCTCTGACAGATGGATGTCATAGATGATAGAAAATATCCTTCAATGGTTATGGTGTTATATTCAGATTTTATTAAATTATACAGTACTATTTAGGGCATTCTATTTTTACTTGATCACTATATCATGAAAAAGTCAAAATGAAGACACTCTGGAAGTTTAACCATTTACAAGAAAAATACTCTGTAAAAATTATGTATAGGGTCTTTTATGTAAATATTCTTTCCTGTTGACTGAAAGTGGATCCCTTGCAATACTCTATGCCTCCTTCCCTCTCTGAGATGGTCTTGATGCTGAAATAAAAAAAAGATGTGTCCCATAACAAGTTCTGATCCAAAAAAAATGATTTATGTTCAATTTTCATTTGCTTTTTTTTTTAAAAAAAAATAGGCGTGCTGAGTGACTGTCATAGATCTAATGGCTTGAGATTCCCCATAATGTCCTGCACTGCAAACTGGGGGGGGGGGGTATGAAATGTAACCTATTTGAAGAGTGTGTTTCAATAGTTTTGTCTTTGGTGTTGTTAAGTAGATTGTTAAGCGAAGGAGGTAATCTAAAGCTACTCGAATGGTTTCTGCAAATTTTCCGAAGTTTTGTTGAAATATTAGGAATGAAAGGAGGCTAATCCATGGCTTAGGTTGATTGGCATTGCTATGGCCTTTGTTAATATTCATATAAATTCTTTTTTACTATATTAATTATTTCAAAATAATTTTGTATGGCATTATTTGACTTCGATTTTTAAGCAATATACAAATTAGACTTGTGTAATCAAAACATTAATCAAAAATAAAATCTCTATATAAATACTAATGTTATATATACATCATCCTGTTAGCAGAAATTCTGTATAAAAGTTAACTCATAAATTCCATTCTACTTCTTAAATATCATTTTTTAACTTCCTTTTTTTTTTCTTTCTAAAACAGCAATAGAAAAGGCAGTTACTTATAATGTGAATTTTTTCCATAATTTCACATTAAATATATTGCGCTGTCATATTTAATAATTAATTGTCAAAAAAAGAACAAATCTGACCTAGTAAAATGCAATAAATGTTTATGATGTTTCAAATCACAAGTTTATAGTACACTTGTACAACTAATAAATCTGAATTACATTTTAAAAATGTGAATGTCTTTTTAAAAATAAAAAATAAAAAAGAAAGTCTTTAATGCCTTCCTCAACGTCATTTTTATTTATTTATATATTTTCTGATGCACTTGTTTAATATGTTCAAATTTTAATAACCAGATGACTGCATATTTAAAAACATAATTTTATGCTTCCATCATATGTGCTATTTTCAGTAGTTGAATCCAAAAGACAACAATTATTTAAAAATTTATCAAATAATTTACATTATTTATTTATTGAAAACAAACAAACAAAAAAAAACTTGAAAAAAAAAAAAACTCATTACAAATACAGAACACAGGATATACATATAAATATGATTATATTTATACTCTCAAAGAATAATAGATTTGCCAAGTAGTTATAAATTTCCTAATAATTACATAATTACAAATGTGAAAATATTACAAATAAAAAACAAAATACAAATGAAATATTATTAATCGAACACTCCTAATTTTAAATGGATTTCAAAAATATATATATATTACTGACTCAAAACAAACAGGTAGATCACTGCAATTAGACGTATTAATTTATAGATAATTACTGAATGTTGTGTACATACTAGTTTATTTACTAGTAGAATCTTAATTGAGTCAATCCATAAAAAGAAAAGTACACTGATGTCTGCGTTAGTTCAAAGTATAAAAGCAGGAATTTTTGCCGAAATTAGAAGTATAACGTTTTTAATGTTTACTTTGTGGCTACGCGGTGTGCACTCCTATTTGATTCAAATTGCACAAATCCTAGAAAAATATTAATTGAAAAAATAAAGACTATAAAAGAAAGAGACAATAGAAAATCTTTCCAAATACTGTTCAAGAGCACAGGGGAACTAATTGACATTGAAAAACCTGGTTTAATTTAATAAAAAAAAAACTTTCCCAGATGAATATATTAAAGATATTGATAGTACATGGTTAGCCTTGATATTAATCTGCCCAAAAAACTCAAGGCTTTTTCCAATTAACCAGTTAATATATATAACACCGAAGTGTGAACGCAGAGCTTGAATGCTCACAGATATGTGCAAGATATGTCAATTTTTTTTTAATAACAAAATTTATTTTGGAAAAGGGAAAAAAAAATTGTAAGCATATTTGAACAAAGTTCTAAGTTTATATATATATATAATTAATAACACACTTGTTAGACCTGTCATGCCATTGTAACACTTAAAAAACCATTGTAGAATTCATGTAACCTATTTTTTGTACAGTAATATATATTATTGAAAGAAAAAAAATTAAAAGCTACCGGTGAAGTTTTGTAAAACATTAGAATAAGTTGAATAATAAAGCATTTAGATTAAGAATATTCTACTTATATAGTAGCTTTTTTTAACATTTATTATTTTTAATTACATTTTATAGTAAATTACATTCTGAAAGAGTCTGTTTTGGTTAACATCTGCTAGTCCCACAGCTTTGCTTGCATTAATTGAATAAAAGAATGTAACGTAGTTGTTAATTAAAACATATTTAAATAATATTTATATGACATAAAATACATGAATTATTAACAGTAGATAAAAATAACTATTGTAATGTGTTTTAAATGCTTTTATATTAACTTACCTGATCTATGTATGTTTCTGTATATATTAACGTTTTTGAATTTTTTTAACAATAAAAAAAAATCCATTCCTGTTTAGAACTTGAACTCACGTCCTTATGCTTCCCAAAAACACTCTTTAACAAATGGGCCAATGGAAATATTACATTATAAAATTTTGTTAATATTGATTTAATTCATACTTAATTAATTAAATTATTTAAAATGCCAATACATAAATATTTTTATATAGTAGATGATCACATAATGTTTAAATTAAAAATTTATTTGTTAGTATATTTTTAATTTTTACATCTTATTACTAAATAATAGTTTTAGTCAATTTTTTTTTGTAGTTTTAGCCATTTTTTAAAATATGTAAATATAACTAAAAATTAAAAAAAAAATAATACTTAAAATTTTTTTTTAATAATGCTTTTATATAAATCTGATTAAATAGTAGAAAAATAAAACCTCTTGGTTAATTTGCCATTCTTGAAAAATTTCAGACATCTTAAAAATCTACACTTGTTATAAAACAATTGGAAATTGCAAAAATATTGTCATTTCATAAAAGCATTTGAAACTCAAATAAATCATAAAAATCAAAAAGGCATGAAAAGCTTTTATGAAATGATCATATTCTTGCAATTTTCAATTATTTTAAACAAGTGTAGATTCTTAAAATCTCTGATAATTTCAAGAATGAAAAAGAGCTCCTTACAAAAAAGCATTATTATAATATATATTTATAAACAATGCAGTATTTTACTAACATAAACAAAGCTGTGGGTACATCTAGTAGCCTATAAAATTCTATACACAAAAAGGAAGGAAATATCAAAATTCCAAGCCAATATGAAGTTTACTTATGTAAAAATATACTTAAATAAAATGGTAAAACAACATATTTAATTTATCACTTGAATAATATAAAATGATTTTAATTTTTTTACAAAAGATAATCATATTTTATAACTGATCACAAAAAACAAAAATTCCAAACCATTTTAATTTTCCACAAAAAAAAAATTCCAAATAAATGGAAAGTGAAAAAAGTTGTATTTTATTTTATAACTTCTTGTAAAATGACAATTTGAAGGCAAGATTGTTTTAAAATATTACTTCATATATTCTACTGAAAAATGTTATTTTTAAAACTAAATACTTTTATTTATTTTTAAAAAAAAACAACAATAATCCCTTTAATCAAATTTCATTTAGTAATGTTTTAAAATATGGAATAAAATGAAATCCTAAAAAAAAAAAAGCTTACAACTTCTTTAATTGTTTAATTAGTATTGCTCTCTTTTTGATTCTATCTGATATCATTTGATTTTCCAAACATTTTTATATTGCAAATTATCACAGATTTTTAAGGATGTAAAATAAAAATATAAAGCATATAAAATTATAGACAAAAAATGAAAAAAAAAAATGTGCAAGATTAATCAAGATTGATGCAATATTTGTTGTTGAGTTATAAAATAATAAAGTAAACAAACTTTCACATTTATATATTCATATAGAGGGTTTCATCCCCTAAGTGCTGAATATGTTCCGTTATTTTTTTTCAAATGACAAAAAAAAAAAACAATGCTAATTATGATTTTATAATTTTTTTATTTAACACATATATTTAACAAATACACACTGCATTTTATTTTTTTATTAATTGGTTAAAGCAAATTTATCATTAAATAAATAATTACTAATAGTTTTTTATTACAGATATGATGTTATAGTTAAAAGTTTTATTTTACCCACAGTTAATTCTGAAATCATATATATTAGAATCTTATAAAAAAATTGCCAAAACGATTCATAATAAAAAAAATTCAAGTTTTATTTTTTGTGTGTTAAACAAATTTGTAACTATTTCATAAAATACAATTTTTTTTCTTTAACATAAATTTAATTGTGTCAAAACAAATTTATTGTTAAATAAATAATTATTAACACTTTCAAAACTTTTTTTACTACAGATACTCTTTTATGCTAATTTTTTAGCAATAATTTGTTCTTTTTTATAAGAATTGGCATTATAGTTGCTTATTAACAATTTACATCAAGAATTTTTAGCAACTATGTCAATTATATAAGGCTTGAGAGAGGATTTCTCTTTTAGCACATTGACTGTAATAATTAAATAAGATTAAAAATGTAAACTTTAAATTAAACATAGCTCAATGTGTATGAATAATTGATTATTAGTTTAATAACTTTTAAGTGCCATATTCAACCTGGCTGCTAAATTAATTTCTCTCTGAATTACCAACAACAATAGCAAAGGTATGCTTATAAACATCAGAGCTCCAAGAATAGATAGACTCATTCTATTCTTGTTCCCTTGTTCAACATTTAAAATGCTTTTAGTTTATAGCATAAAAGAAGGGTGGTTTACCCCATTTTTTACATATATACTCACCCGGGTCTCCTTTTATGTGGATTTTTTAATGTGATTTTGAAGTTATGCGATTCATGTTTCTTCTTAATATCTTTGTATACTGTTTTGTGATAAAAATTATTAGATCAGAAGTCAAGCTCTGATAATGCATGCATTAGTACTTTAAATATTATAAATTTTGCGCACTCACACATCATATTTAAAATAATAGTGCATTATCAGAGTTCGACTTCCATTTGATAATTTCAATATTTTCAGCACTTTACAATAGTACTGTAATAGATTTTATGCAACAAAGAAGTTCATAATTCACTTAAAATCAGGATTTCCCCATTTTATATACACACATTAAATTTTACATGATTATAATGTAAATATGTTCAAACGTTATAGATGTGTATACTACGCATATTGTTATTTTTGCATTTTAAATCACATTCTATTTTTACTTTTTAAAAAAGAGTACACAAATCAATTAATCATTTAGTGTCTGCAATTACAAATTAAAATCTGATTTTTAATTGTAATTAAAAATTTAAAAATTACATAATGTGATGTGAAACAATGAAATTTGATTTTTAAACAGACTTAAAAATTAAAAATTAAAGACAAAAATAAGAATTTAATTTTGAATTATTAGTTTTAATTAAATTTTGCCCAACAATGATGAGTAAGTGTCTTTTTATTATCATAAGTCTAAGTTTTCTTATTTTATTTTAAATTTTTAGTTTACCCTAATGAAGAGGAAAAAACACCCAAGAAAATGGATTTCTTTGGAAAGAAAAATTTCAATTTTAAATTGCCTAGTGAAATGGGAAGGATCAACAGTGATTGGAAAACATTTTAGTTTGGGCAATTGTACTATAAGAGCAATGAAGTTGGTGATAGTTGTATTTCCTCTTGTGATGAATCTCATGTCTTATCAGTTCACAAACGAACTTGCATATCATCAAATAGCAATAATGATTAAAATACTGTACATGTATGACAAAATATAAAATACTGTAAATTACACATAAAAATATATTATTTTGATTAAAATAAAATACTGTAGTTAATAAAAAAAAAAGTAAAAAAAAGTTTGTCTTGTATCAATTTTTTCCAAATTTGAAATTTTTTATTAGTCATATTTTATTTCATTATTTTTTTTTTGCAAATTTTAAAGTAATTTACATTGTTGCTTTGCTTTAATGCGATTTTTGAAAATTATAATACATATCCCCCATTTTTCAAGGTAAGTTAGGTCTATTTTTGTGTGATTTCTTTTGTGCGCATTTTCTGTAGAACCTATCTACTGCATAAAATGAGACCCAGGTGTGTATATATATTGAACTATGTTTAAAAGTTTTTATATATGTATACATTAATATTCATTTTAATTTTGATGAATATCATTAAAAAATATATTTTCTTTAATAAGTACACTAAGAAATTAGATCTGAATGTCTATTTCCAAATGCAAGTAAAAGTGTTTTAAAAAGAGATAATTGTTTTATTGGAATCCTCACTTCATAAGGATTAAAAGACATTTTTCCTGTAAAAATCGTAGAACTTACTACTACCAATAAAAATTTACTGATTCTAAGAAAGTCCTAATGTCCAAAAAATCCCATCTCTTCTAAAATAATTCCTCAAGTTTCAGATATAAAATAGCCACTTTAGAAGTATCAAGGCAAAATTATTGTGAGAATATCCATGCCTGATGAACTAGATTCAAAAGTTTTCAATTCAGCTCAAGTCTGGTGTTTATACTGAAGAGGATAATTTTTTTTCATTTGTTCATCTTGATTAATATAATCATGTATTTTCACATATATCTCTTTGTAAAATATAATAAAATTTCTATTTGTTTAAAAGTATGTGATGATGGTATTGTAGTTGCATTTATATGATAACTACTTTCATGATGTAAAATTGATTGTTAAAAGTTTTTTTTAAAAAAGTCAAACATTATTTAAACTTTTCAAATACATTCAAAAGTTAATAATCATATGATTTGTATATAATATCTAACCAGTGACAATACTAGCAATGGAATCAAACCTGGAATCTTTAGATTCGTAGATATTAAACTTAAAGCAATGTTGTAACCAATTAGAAAAGTTCTCATGACTTCTCTTTTTCTTAAGAGTTAGATTAATAAATGGTTTCCAAACATTATGAAATATCACAATACATTAATTTAAGAGGTTGTTTACAATTAACATGTTAATATCTTGTTTAAATTTCTTATTTGTGTTCTTTTCTCCCTGTCCAATGCTTTTATTTTTTCCCAATTGAACATATATTCATTGGTACATAAATGTCTGCTACTTTAGATATATTTATTTTTTCATTTCTAATCATCAGTTTATGTTCTTTTAATCACTATTCAATAGGGTAACTAGTTTCATCACACTAACATGGCAATATGTAAGCCGTTTTAATTTTCACTACTTCAAGATTAGATTGATGCCTAATAGAATGCTATGACTGTGGAAAAATTGTTTAGAAGTTAGATTGTTTATAGATTATCCATAGTTTGTTTGCTATTCCTGGAATGTAAGAATACACTACAGTAACTATATATTTTTTACATTTCTTTTCCTTATTTATTTAAGCTTTTCTTAATGCCAGCTGATAAATAACTATTTTTCATGAGAGTTTGTTCTATGAAAATCTTTTTCAAATAAACTTCATTTGTTCTGTTCAATATTGATAGTATAATTCCATGTTTTGTTTCTGTCATGATTGGATGTGTATGGCATTTTCCTGTGAGTATGAGTTTTGGTAAACTGTAGTTTTGATTTAACCATGAAAAAGTTTTGTCACAAGAACACCTAAAAATACTTATTTTTGTTCTCATTCTATTGTGCAATTAAAATGGCAAAGTTATTGGTGATTGTCCAGGTTATTTGCAATGGTACTTCACAGCCATATAACAAATATATCATCAAAATTGCAAAGCCATTTTTAGATGGATGTGCAATAGTGTTTGTGATTGTGATGTCAAGTTATTCCATGCCAATATTCCTAATTAGAGGTGACATTGGTGAACCCATAGCGATATCATGATTTTGTTAGAAGAATAGTGTGTTGTACTGACAGTTGCCTTTGATAGAATAACTTAGTTAATTAGAACATTGTCTTACATTCAATATTAATAAATGCAAGTATCCCAGATTCAATTCACTTGTTAATGTTGTCACAGGTCATCAGTCCAGCAACATCCAAAAAAGAGAGCTTAATATTACTTGAAACATTTATAATAATAGCAAGATATTACTAATAACTGAAAAAATTTGAAAAGGTTAACGAAAGTATGAATTTTTCTAAATACAATTAACCATTAACATTAGATGTTGGAAATAGTCCAATATATAATTACAATTATAACTAACTCAATTCATTTAATTACTTTCTAGCACTAAAATTGAATATTTTATTAAAATAAAAAAAATTAATATTTCTCAATTTGATATGGATTTATAAATAGTTGCTAATAATAAAATGATGATGACATATTATTTGTGATGATATTAAAATATAATCATGAATATATTTGTAATGGCAGCCTGAGATTTGTAATTATAGTGTATAAAATTCATATAAATATCAAGCCATTGTTAATTATTATCCCTATTCATAAAAAGTTTATGAGCTAATCAGAATTAGTCTTTTTAATAAAGATACATTAATTTTCATAAGACAGAAAACAAACTAATAAATATGAGAAATCAGTAGGATTGAAATGTATTAAAACATAGACAAGAACCATTTAATAATGCTTCAATGAAATATTGTAGACATAAAACAGAATTTAATTGAAGTGCTTGTGATTATATATAAATAAACACATTATAGTATATATAAATAAAAAAATTTACAAGTGACAAATTCCAACTTAGATATTAGATGTTGCCTTACTATAAAGTGAAATCAGATATATCCACATTATGTTTACATAACCCTTGGTACAATGCATATGGTGAATATTTATTTATAACATTTGATTTATAAATATATTGTACTGTTCTGACTTAAGACTTAAAATAGGAATTATCATATATAAAAAAATCAATTATTGTCATGAAGTAATGTTTTATTTTAATTTAACAATTATTATAGATACATCCAAAATACAAAATAATTCGTAGTCTGTTTTTCTTTATATCTTTTAAAAATAATACATGGTAAACTCAATATTTTGTTATATACATAAATCTAGACGTATTTTAATAAAAGTTATAATAATGTTTTGACTATGTGCACATTTTAAAAACAATAAGTTTAGATAAATAAATTACATTCCTACATGTGTGTAGTACTTTGTGTAAATAGGAAATTATCATATAAATTTTACCTTTCGAATGTTTTAACGGTAATATTTGTTTTAAAAATATATTATTAAAATAATTATTTTTGAAACATTAAAATGTATTTTTATTTTTAAAGAAGAAATTAAAAGTTATTGTCATCATTTTATTTTAAAATTTAAAAAAAGACATTTTATTTGAGATGCTTATTTTATTCAAATGAACAACTCTAATTAAAGTGCAATATTTATCTCTTAAGTAAAAGAGGTAAAGTTTGAGTTGCATATGGTTAATGACCTCATTAATACATAAACAAACAAAGGATATATAAGGACATGAGTATAAGTTGAGACACTTATTTATCTCTCTTTATATATATAATGTATCTCTATCAGTTTAGTTAATATAAAGCATAAAGCATTATTTTTTTAAATAACTGTAATACATTTATTTTAAAATGTCTAAAGTGAACTATAGTAGAATGGAAATCTAGATAAGAAAATAAATAAAATGGAATATATTTAAGAGTATTCTAGGAAAAAATATTAAAATGCTTATTTAAAAACAAACAAATATATATATAATGCCAATAACTTGATAAAATAATAACTTCAAGTGGAATAATTACCATTTTAAATGGGATAATACTTAATTAATTAATATCATCAATTACAGTGTGAAATTTTTCCAGGAATTATTAATAATCAGTTTGTTGAATAAAACTTAATATTTTAAAAGTGAAGAGCCTTTGGAATTGTTATTGTTTAAAATATTGTATTTCATTGATTTTTTTTGTGAATTTTCTCCATGAGAAGTAATTAAAAGTCAGTGGAACTCTTGTGTATAGACATTGAATAGTATCTTACCATTAGATAAAACAGGTTTCATGGTTTATTTATTTACAATTCTTATTTTTACTATTATTGTGGTTGTTTTAAAAGATTATTTCATGTATATAGGTGGGAGAGTGAACACATAAATATATAAATTAATTAAAGAAAATTTTAATATATAATTTCAGCATTACATTTAAATCATCGTAATAGATTTTATTTAATATTTATTTTGTTTGCTGATAAATGCTCAGTAAGCAAACTGTAGCAACGTAATATTTTCTTTTGTATGATTTACATATACATATTGTCTATTGGAAGCAATAAATAAATGAATATTTTCTTGTGGTTTGAAAAACAATGTCTAATGCTTTGCATCATCTTATAATTTAAACAAATATAATATTCTATGATACATTAATTTGAATTATTACAGTGTATTTATTAATTGTCATATTATTAATTTTGTGAATAAATTATTATTTATTAAATCTGAGTTAAGAGTAATTATTAATATTTAAATTAATAGATATACGATATACAAATCATGATTTAGAATCTCATTGCAACAGAAACATAAAATTTAATATATAAATTTTATCATTGTACTGAAGTTTAATTGTGATTAAAAGTAAGTCTAACATTTTATGAATATCCATTGTTGTAAGAACTAGTTAATAAATTATTATAATAAATTGTATACAATCATTAAGCTTATACAATCATTAAGCTTAATAATTTTATTCATTCTTGAATATAGTATAAACTTACAACATAGTAATAAAGAGTTATTTATGAATGAATATCATTATAAAGCATTAATTCATATATCTGTTATAATTTTCAAATACATTATTTTATATTGTGCAGATAATATTGCTGTCCAATTGGGTTAATATGTATCTAGTACATAAATATTGTTAATAAAATTCCAATATAGATTTTGGATTATTTTACTAATAGATTTTGCTTAACTTTTGCTCATTTTAATCCATTACAGATTAGCTTTTATTTTTGGTTTATTAATTAATACAGATTTGGTATTGCACAATTAATATTATTACAGATTTTAATTTTATACAATTCATAGGGCATATAAAAGTCAAACCATTCATATGATCAATTTATTCCATAAAAAATATAGTATTCATCATGTTGTTATTTCATTATAATAAAAATTAATTAAATATTTATTTATTTTATAATGTTACAAATTTAGCCTGCTCAAAGACTTGGAGAATTATCAAAAGAAATTTGTATGTTCTCATTTTATACCATTACAATTTTATCATTCAGAGCTAGGACATATAAACAGTTTCTTTATATTTGTTTATTTTACTTCTGAAATGGGTTTGGTTTCCAAAGTTTGGACACATAACAGAGCCTCTCTCATTGCTCTCACTTTTCCACCATTACAATGTGTATATATATATATATATATATATATATATATATATATATATATATATATATAATATATAACTTTTGTGTACAGGATATAAATATACAAAATGTAAAAAACAACAACTAATATTTAATTACTTATGCAAAAAAAAAAACAACTGAATACAAATAAATAATGATAGTAATGGATTAGAAAAAAATAACAGATAAAGATATCAACAAAAAAATAACAGATATAAATGCCTTGATCAGATTATGATTACAGAGAGAAACAATGTATAAAATAATTCAAGAGAAGTTTGAATGAAATTCATTAGGTAAAACATTTGGGAATTCTTCCTAAATTTACTAATCCATTTCTTCCCAATAATCTACTTCAATAGAATTATCACAATCATCTTTGAAGTGTGTAATAGTTATTAGCTGTGAATTTTTGGGGAGAATATAAAATAACTTGATAAGTTAAGTGCCAACTTGTAATGTTCAAGTTAATCTGAAAAGGTAAATAAACAGTAAGAAAGTCTTAAATGCACTGAGCCAGATTTTGGGAGATCACTGCCAGAATCATAGTTCTGAACAAGAATGTGCAGTTAGAAATATGTTTTTATATTAGTGTAGTCCAATACATAAATTAAGCTTGGTATGTAAATGAAGCAATTAGATGGTTTCTTTTTTGATAATGGGATGCAGGAATTTTTTTATTGACAGAATGTGAATTCTTTGCAATAGCACAAGTTTACTAATTTTTTTTACATTGGAGAGTGAAAAGGTGTGTCCCTTAGTAAGCTCATGAGTGAAAAAGATTGACCTGTATTCATGATTTTATTTAGCTTTATTGCATAAGTACATGCTGGGCGATTCTCATTGATCTGTTGGTGTGGGATTCATTGTAATACACAAAACTAGGGGCATAAAATTTTGTATACAACTTGAGGAGCATGTGTGACAGGCACCCTGTTTTTTACATTGTTTAATAAGTTGTTAAATGAGGGAAGGTCAATCTTAAGCTAGGTTCTTACAAATACTTCAAAGTTGTTTTGCAAAAACAAGCTTATCCATGCTTTGGCCATGTTATTATTGTTTATAACTTTGTTTATATTGGCATAAAATTTTCCAACTGCTTTTATGTGTGTTATGGTTGTATCCAAGATATGTTAAACCCTTAATGTAAAACTCAATGTTGTTCTTTCTGTCAGTATCATACTTGCATACATTTTTGTCCTATAGAAGAAACCATTAAGGTATGCAACTTGTATTCAAATGGGACTTCTGATCCTGAAATGAAATGTTCCTCGTATTTGGATCAGTTTTACATCCATTTCAAAGTCCAGCTCTGTTTTGTTTCTTTGGATATATATTGTACCAGTCAAAATCATGTGTTCATTCAACAAGACCTAGAATCCAAGCAAACTATAGCAATCTAGCAATGTGCGAGATACACAGGTCGATACACAGGTCTGGAACAGTACTAAACGCTAACCTATTTGTCTGTGCTCCAGGGTCTCTGACTATATGGACAATGCTTTTGAGGATACTAGCAAGCTTTCATTTCCTCCAGTCCCAGCAATGAGAACAGGGTGAGCAAAGAGACTTGAAAATCGATAATATTTAAACAATTAGCCAATGATTATCACAAAAATATATTACTTAAAGTGCGGGGTAGGCGATTCTTTAATAGACTAATAATCAGATACTTAATATTGTTCAAGGCAACTTGAAATAAAAAGGAATTAATTAATAATACCAATAAAATCTTTAATTGAATTTGAAATAATTTAACTTAACCTAAACAGTCATACGAGAGATTCAGGCAATAAATAACAAATGTGAGAATATAGAAAATAATATAATATAAATTTATTGAACAATTAAATATGGTAATAACAACAATAGCTGTATAGAATGTCTGGGCAATGGTAGTTATAACTTTGATTTGCAATCACGCACTTTAGAGATGAGTCAATAAATCATACAATTTATATAAATACATAAAGTGTTACTACATACAGTTAGTTGGTGCAATTATTACATATCTAGAACAAGGATCACTTGTGCGGCTGCTCAGATATTGTGGTGTGGTTAAGATGCCAAGAATCAAATAAACTCATTTGGAACCAATAATACCTTGGAACTTAATCCTCATCTAATATATTATATATTCACATTAATAAGCTGTATTGGTCATTATATATATATATATATATATATATATATATATGAATAAGAATTTGGGTTGTGTGATTTGAAACATGTGTGATACTTGGGAGATCACTCAGATGCGTGGGAACAAAACTATTCAGCTTAAAAGAAGCTGTAATGCATAATCTGACTTAGCAATTAAGACAAATGGATGGTGAGTGACATGCAATTATGACTAATAAAGAGCATTGCAGGTGAATAGAAAACTTTAGCGATCATTTAAGACACTATTGAGTGGCTTTGTCATATTGGTACGAAAAGGAGTATGCCTGCATGATGGCCAAGGTCATATCTCAGAAGAGTAATGGCACAAGTGGGTGTTGGGATGGTTCATCCGTATGTTCCCATATACTGATTCATTGGGGTGCCTGGAGAAGATCCCGAGTAGGAAAATACATCTACTTTTAGAGGGATGATGAATAGTGGGATTGGTCATTCCGAAGATCCCAAAATAATGACAAAGCAGGAAAATTATAAATAACGATTGCAATGATACACTTATAACGCCCAAAACATATAAATAGTTTGTGTCACTAACGACCATGATAAATTAATAATCACCTGACTCTTATAAGATGCTCTCCTGTGCAATGGAATGCTTAAACACAAATCATCCTGGGCAGTTAACTAATGATCAATAAACACACATAAAGAAGATCAGAGTCAAAACTTAAAAGGGATAACTTGCTCTCTCCCACCCCTCAGAAATATCTCCACATTTCTACCAGCAGTCATGGCACAGATAACTGTGATTACTTATAAAATAACAGCCTTTCACGTTACAATTATTAAAATAAAATTAGAAATTACATATTAAATTCACTGCTGGTGAGATGTACTTAGTTAAAATGATAACTTTTAATAATGAGATGAGGATTAAATTTTTATAGTTAGGTGTAATAATTCAATGTTAATATCAAGACTTTCTGGTCATTTAAAGAATAACATTATTGAAAATAATTTGTATAAAACCAAGCGAGTTTATAACAACAAATTTTAAGGAAGTTTAAGTCTCCTTAGTTTAATAGGAGAAAACTATTGTAGGGGGGGGGGGTAAGTTCACTCGCTAGATTGTATACTTTCTTGGCATATCAAAATGAATTAGAATAATAAAATAAAAACAGTCAATTAATTCTAAATTGCTGCACCAAACAGAAAATTGATATAGCGTTATAATAAATCGCACAGACATTATTAGAATTTACATTTACGTGACAGCTTCAAAATTAAGAAGGAAGGAAAGGCATACAATATAGTCAAAACAAAATATTATAATAAATTGCAGACATTATTAGTATTTATATGATAACTTTAACATTAAGTAAGGAAGGAATGATGCACAATGTAGTTTAGAATTAGGATAATTATTAATTCAGAGTTCATAGCTGGCGGCAAGATAGATATTACCTTGGACTTGAGGATGCAACGATGTAGATAATCGGTGGATCATGATCATGGGCTAGCTTGGGTTTGAAACAGGCATTTGTAGAGATTGAAGAGTCTTTTAAGCACACATTTTCTGGACAGTTCACATATTAGGTTTAGATGTTTCTAACTGGGCACAGTGAGCTAGATAAGCCTCCCAGACGCAGGAGGCAGACAATTTCTTTCAACCCCTGCATGATTTTTCTACACAATGTAAACTTGCATGAAGTATATCTCTGACTGAAGCACGAAACAAAAAGCAGACCAAAAAATATAAAATATTAGCTATTTATACAAGTACACATTAAAGAATCAGCCACTGTAGGAATGAAAAAGATCAGAGCAATAAAATGACCAGGTAAAATAATTAAGAACCTCTGACATCTATGACTTTGTGTGTATTTTAAGAATAATACAAAGTTCTGCGAATTTTTAAAATAAAACTAATTGCATTGCTTAACCATTAAATATTACTTAAACTCACAAATTGCAAGAGTGGTTTGTCTTCTAAATGACATTTGTATTTCTACATAAATTAGAAGCAATAAACTTTCAAAACTACTGCAGTTTGTCTCTCAAATGGCAATTGTATTTCTACATTAATTAGAAGCAACAAACTTTCAAACATACCACGGTTTAATCTCTTAATTGACCATTCTATTTTTATATAAATTACTACATGCAGATTTACAAAATATATATAATATAAATTGTTTTATATATAATATAAATTGATTAGAAAGCTATTGAAATAAAATTATAAAATTCTATAACTTTCAAATGTTACTTTTCATACGCACATAGGGCAAATAAACTAATGTTTGTGTATCCATACATCTCACTATATATATATATTATTGCCTATTCAATATATATAATTCAGATTCAAACCCATTCTAGTGACTATATAATGGGCACTAGGTGAAGTGCAAATCTGCAGGGCAGATTTCCAGCTTCAATATATATATATACAAAAAATTTATCCGGTGATTTTTATCTTCATTTTCAATGGTCCATTCTAGAGATGATGCTTTAGTAAGTTCTAAATGTATATTATTAAACTTATCCTTCAAAGGACATATGAATATATCACTTATCTCATGCAGGGACCAAATATTTTGGTGATGTTTTTGAATTTTAAAAGCACAATGCCACAAACAAAATTCCACTTAATGGTAGCACCATAGGCCACCCACTCATCATCTTATAAAATTTTCTGTTGGCATTTGCTACAATTTCATTGTTAATACATTTTAGAACTTAGATTATGATCTTTTTTAATATTGTCTAGTTACTTTGCTGCAAAACATCTTGAATGATGCTGAAAGGTCTTGAAGCACCAAACCATATAGTTCCTTTATGTCTAATGAGGCAAGATTGTCTTTTATTAATTTTATTTTTTTTTAAATTCTCTCCACATGCTTGAAAGATGACTTAATAGAGTATGTGTCAAATCAATGTCTTCCATCAATCAATTGGCTATTTTAGCCTTAAGGTAATATGCACCACTAAAATCTATCATGAATCTATAAGGTTGGACTTTTTTATGCAACTTGATATTAGTGAACATACATGATAGTGTAGCATCTGAGGGGTACATTGGTAGATAATAAACCCACGTGTATGCTTTATTATATAATCTTAGAATTGTAGATATATACAAATTTGTCTTTAAAATATTTCATATTGTATGTATCAATATTTTTAAATTGTAATTTTGTGATTTGTGAGTTCATTTTTGGAACATAATCGTCAAAGTGAAAACTGGCCTATTGCCTTTATCTTCTTTAACATATGATGTTATTTTTTCAAGAATTGCTTTATTTCATTTATTTTATGAATCCAATCATTATTCCCTTTATCTATTTTATGATCCTGGAATAAATCAATAACATATTAAAACTTAGTTCAAGATTTATTGGTGAAATCACCGATATTGAAGCAAAATATGAAAATTTGGTGGCAAAAGAAAAGTTATAGAATAACGGCTAAATTACTTTATACATATAATACAGATAAAGTGAATCATAATTGGATTCATAAAAAAAATGAAATAAAACTCCTCAAGTCATATACAAAATTTCATGCTCTGCATTATCCTGTAGTCTCTGTGGATTGCAGTGAATCTCATGCCAACAGATCGATGAGAATTGTCCAACACACAAATTTATATAATAAAGTTAAACAAAATTGTGAATACAGGTTGATCTTTTTTGGTCATGAGCTTACTATGAATCACACCTTTTCACTCTCCAAAGTAAGGACAATATGTGACAAGAGGGATGATGGGAAACAAAAATATAAACAGGCTTGGATTATTGCAAGGATCAACATTTCATCAATAAAAAACATTCCTGCATCCCATTACTGAAAAAATGGAACGTCTAATTGCTTCATTTATTTCTAACTGCACATTCTTATTCAGCACTATGATTCCAGCAATGATCTGACAAAATTCAGTGCATTTAAGACTTTCTTATTGTTTGTTTGCCTTTTCAGATTAACTTGAATATTATAAATTTGTTAGAATTACATAATTGTATGAAAAGAGTACATACTATTGAGAATTATTGGATTTTTAAAATGACAATAGCTTAGAATATAATGACCTACACTATTGGTTTAAAGTACATAAAATTCACATAGCCTTATAAATATATCTAATATAATCATAAAATTATTCAAAGGTTAAAATTCTTGGATTTTCATCTCTTTGAAGAATATATTATATTAACCATCATCTACATTTTTCTCATACTAATCTTTAATTTATTCAATGTTTTTATACCAGCTAAAACATTTATTTTATAGCAATAATATCAAATACAAACAAAAATCATTAAAAACATTTATTTAAACATAATAAAAACTGTGATATAACTAGTAACATCAAATTAGTTACATGTAATGATATTGCTATAGCTGCAAATAATTTAAATATAATAATGGGAAGCTGATGCATTAGGTATTTTAATAGAAAGCTAAGCAAGAGTAGTCTGTGCTAGTGGACTTGTAGCAGATAAATAAATTCAGTGACCTGAACAATTTAACTCACAGATAGATGAGTATCTTCCTAGATCAATTTTTTTAAAAAAGTAAAAATTGCAGTACAAAATTTCCATTCACGTGAATGATATCATTGTCCTCATACTATTATTATAGGGTCTGAATGTTTTCAGTCTCCTAATATTCTTTTTCTAGATATATATATGATGATGAGTTTTCTTTTTAATGTTTTATATAGTTTATCAGAATTTGTGAAACAATGTTCATCATATTGTTAGCATTATATAATTTAGGAAGTTATTAAAAATTCAATAAGAGAATCTCATTTAAATAATATATATTTACATCGTAAGTTATAATGATATAAAAATGCATATATTTTTCTAAACAAAAAAGAATTACTTTAGAAATATAATTATATAACTTCAAGAATTCAGTGACCTTTATCTTGAAATATGTAATACAAAATATATATAAAACTGTATTTAAAGTAAAGCTTTATATTATATAATTAGTAATGCATACCTAGCATGTTTTTGACTACTTAACAGTAATAGTCATAATCATGGCACTGACCATGAGAAGAAATTGTGGTATTGATTAGGGAATAAATCATAATAGAAAATTTGCACATTTGAATGATAAATTATTTATACTGGCCATTTTTTTGAAGTGGGAATGCAGGAATTTTTTTTTGTTGATTGTATGTTTATCACTTGCAATTTATCTGGCCTCTTTCACTTTGCATTTGGCATCATCGCATTTGGAGCAGATGAAGTTGGCAGATGTAGTTTTTTTGAAGATGTGGCCTAAGTTAGGTTCATGCTCATAGAAAATTGATTTTGTATCACTATGTCCTTTGGCTTGATTATATAAATATCTGTCTTGTGAAAGGTGGGTGGATAAATTGGTGTGGTATTCCCATAATAAACAGCATGCCAGTTAATATAGCTAAATGACCAGTATAAATAATTTATTTACCATTCAAATACACAAATTTTCTATTATGATACAACAATTTCTTCTCACAGTCAGTGTCATGATTATGACTATTACTGTTAAGTAGTCAAAAGCATGTTAAGCATAACTTGAAAGTTATATAATATAAAGCTTTTCTCTAAATACAGTCATAAGTATATTTTGTATTACATACTCTAAGATGAAGCTCACTCAATTCTTGAAGTTACATTATAACATTATGGACATTCATCTAAAGCTTAAGATGGTATGTAGAATTTGTAAATCAACCTGCATTTTAAATGAAAGAATTAAGTTCCTCAAAAATTGTTTAGCTCAAAAAATGTTTCTGAACTGTTGCCAAATTTACATATCCAAGGCTATTTTTAACTGAGATAAAATCACTGTCCAGCTAAAAGTTCTGTTAAAAACATTATTAAAGATTGTAAAAGATCTTTGAAAAAAGAAGAACAACGTAAATGTGAAATGTGGGAGTCAAAGGAAACACTGTCTGAGATTAATGATAAGTGTAGAATATTAGTTCTTAATTTTCAAGCAAAATATGTGAAAAAATAAGCTTTCTCACTAAAAAATAGAAAATAACATTAGCTCTAACTACTGCTTACAACTTTTTCAATTTGACAACACCCAATCCACTTGATAACATTAAAAAAATTCTAGATTATGGAACATGATTTATTGGTGGAACTTGAAAGTAGTCAATAAGAGAGCTTGCTTCTAACATTGAAACAATATATAATGATAATCAGCAAAGAAAAGTCAAATTATGCAGGCAATTGGCAAGATAAGGAGTGGTTTAAAAATATTGCATCTACTAAGTTATATTTTCAGGAAAATGACACTGTTTGTATGAAGAAGGATAAGGAAATCAGTTTGTATTATTGTCCAAAGAGAACTTTGCAGCTAAAATGCACACATAAATTAATAAACTAAATTTTAAAACAAATAAACTCATACAACATTTAAAAAAAAAGATAAGTTTACATCTGTGGTCTTATGTAAGTTCTGTAGGAAGATATTCTCAAGATGCACATGCTTTAATATCTACCCATCAGCTGTACACCCTGCCCAAACTATTTGCTAATATAAAATTACATAAAATTGAATGGACCTATGCTTAAAGATTAGACTTCAGGGATGCCTATTATTACAAGCCTTTTAAAATAATTGGCCAATGGCTTGTGAATTAATTTGATTTTGGCAGATTTATTCTCAAACCATCATTAAAATATGTGAATAAAATTAAAAACATTTGACAAGATAAGCAAAACTGTCTGGCTTTATTAGACATCATTGAGCTATACGGTTCCATCTCATGAAAGTTATTCATCCAAATTATTAAAAAGGCACTGGAAAAAGATGAGTATAATATACATCAGATGAAATTCATCATTGAATGGCTAAATTGAATCCATGATAATTTATTGCCTTATCTAACAATGTTTATTACAAAATAAATATTGAGTGGCCAGTGGGCATTCCCATCAGTGGCATAATTTCAAATAAATTCAAAGAGGATCTTACCCAAATACTTCAAGTTAATTCCTTCTTTGCTATAACACATGGATGATGTCCTTATTTGTGCCACAGATGCACAAATCAAAAAAATACAACAGGACCTAGTTGATCTACACATGCCTCTAACAATATGAAAGAAAGACTGTCTTTAGATCTGAAATCTCAAATCATTTATGAAATTGATGCAACTATACTAACTGTCATGCTATTTATTATGACGAATCTTGTGCCAATTTATCCACCCTATTGCACAACAGTGATATATAATCGAGTCAAGTGCATACTGATATAAAATCAATTTTCTAAGAGCATAAATCTATCCTGGGCCACAATTTCAAATATATCACCATCAGCATTGTCTGTGTCAAACCAATGATGCCAAATGCAAAGTAAAAGAGGTTTGGCACTCACCAGACATAAACACACACTCAATAAAAAAAATTTCTGTATCCCCCTTTCAAGAAATGGACAGTATAAATAATTTATTTATCATTCAAATATAAAAATTCTCTATTGTGATTTATTCGACTAATAAATACCACAATTTCTTCTCATAATCAGTGCCACAATTATGATTATTAACGTTAAGTAGTAAAAAGCATAGAGCTTTTCTCTAAATATGTTTGTATGTATATTTTGTATTAAAAACGATCATAATTTTAAAATTGTTGTAAACAATTAAATCAAATCGTATTATTGTTTTCTAGGTAAACATAATAAAATCACACACATATATATTCACATATATGTATGTGTGGATATTGAAATGACTAATTCACTTAGAAAATATTTGTAATAAATCAACACAGCACATTCCACACTAGCATGTTATCAAATCATCAGCTATAAACCAGAGACCAGACTCCCATATTTCAAACCCCTAGTTCACCTGTTCACATAAAATCCATATATAGTTAAAAGTGATTAGTCAAAAAAGTTTATATATTCTATAATAAACTTTATTTGATAATAAGCTATCAAGGAATGTCCCATAAATGTAAAATTTCATTGTATGTGTACAATTATGGCTATCATATCAATAGAAAAATTGAGCAGAAAAACAAAAAGCAAAATTTAATGATAAGCTTTGCAATACTAAATAATTCACAAATACAAACTACTGCATCACTCACTTTTTTCGAGTATTTATTTGACAATCATTGAATACTTATTCTTAACTTCTTCAATAGAGAACTTTTTCGTTTTGAAAAACTCTCTTTGCTTAATTGCAACTTATCATTATATTATAACATCAATCATGTTCTTTATAGTAAAATAGGAATCTTCTCCATGAAAATCAAACATTTTGTGATAAAGTCTATTAAATTTATCTTTTACATGCACAAACCAATGAATAAGTGATCTTACAATAATAGATTTAATATTACCATACTCAGCATGAAGAAAAATATAATGTTTGATTTTCGGATTTTTTCATCATACTTTAAAAATATTATACACAATTTTTAAATAAAACATTTCCATTATCTTTAAAACTCTATGCTATATTAATGGGAAATCCTTTAATTATTTTTATATAATCAACTTGGAAAACAATAGTTCGATAACAAATAGTTTATGTGAAGTAATTATATTACTATGATAAAATATCAAATCTTTAATTTATTAAATATAATAGCAACACACATCACTAATCTATATCACATACTTCTTACACTTGTTTCATGAAGTCTTCCACAGAATTTTTTAAAAGGAGTATCATAAAAAATCAAAAACAAAATTGGAGCTACTATCAATTCCTACTTATAAACCATTTTAAAATAGCTTTATCTATAGGCAATAATTGCTTCTGTATTATCATGTAGTAACTATGTATAAGCATAAAGTTTCATAGACATAAAACTGTTTGATTAACTGAGAAACACATTTTGACCACAACAACAAAAATAATATATAAATTACACCTTTGCTCATAACACTTTCAACCAATTGCCTCACAACAAAAGCTATATTCATTTGTCCTCATGATTTTTCAAAATCACAGAGAGTTTGTTATAAACATTTCCCTACAATCCCCAAACAACCAAGTCAATAATTCACCGACAGTAATTTTGCTGTAGTGAATAATAATGAGATGATAATTACTACTGTCTGTTTTATATTTTTTATCTTTCCTTAAATTGGAACATCAGATTATCAGATGACACAACTTCATAAATTCATATATTCCTAACATGTAACACATTTTTAAAAAAATAAGAATATAATCAACATCCACAGACTTTCTGCAGTTTTAACCTAATTAAGCTTGATGTCTCTATCTAAATCTGAGTAAGTTGTTAGAATAGATATATTATTAAGTGCAGATATTTGGAATTTTTATTTTTTAAAATATTTAAATATACTTTCTAATTATTAAAAATATTATCATATAAAAGAGTGCCACTTATTGATTTTGTCTCACATGCTAATCTCAATGTGTGGAAAAAAATGAATATAATAATTGATAATTCAACAAATCTACTTGTTAGTTATTGAACTTCTGCTTTTAAATCCTTGTATTGTTTATGTAAATATATTCATTTTCTTATTCAGTGTGAGATTATCAAATTTTATTTTAATCAAGTAACTAATAATACAATCATTAACAAAGGAATAATCATGATTTTCAACTTTACGGAGTCTGATATAAACATTCTACTATCTTTAATTATGAACAAAATATCATAAAGAAATCTACAGACTTGATGCTTTGTACCACTGTATCTAATATGTTTGGTGTAGGATTTAACAGCACAA
The DNA here is from genome assembly GCA_028023455.1 of Epiperipatus broadwayi. Lineage (NCBI taxonomy): Eukaryota > Metazoa > Onychophora > Udeonychophora > Euonychophora > Peripatidae > Epiperipatus > Epiperipatus broadwayi. The sequence goes on along the minus strand of JAQFVV010012405.1, from coordinate 182,396 downwards.
TATTATTCAATTCAGCTTACTACAGTAATCAAGAGTATTTCTCCTTTCTTTATTTTTAAAAAAAAGCAGTGAATAACAGGCAAAACTCTCTTTACATATTACCATTCAGTGCAAGCCAAAGTAATCAACGGATGCCAGAAGGCTTGTGCATAAAATCACAATCTAGTGCCTACTCATCCAATATCCCCAGACTAGTGCCTGGCTTGTGGCCTTTGTCGGCGAGAAGCCTTGGATCTAAGACCACTGCACCTAGATCTTAGGATCTAATGGAGCCCTCCAGCAACCACCTTTTATCTACTTAACTACAAAACTATGAGTCTTAAATTGAAAACACTATAATATTTTCAATCCAAGCTTGTTAGCTTATATAGTCATATAGGTCTGAATTCAGTTCAGTACCTATACATTTTGGTGTCTTTGGTTTTTTAATAACCATAGCCACCACTATCCTATAAGGCAGGATTGGTTTAAAACCAATAAACATCACATGATTAACATTTCTTATGCTTGCTCATAACTGTTATTAAAACAGGTAAAACTCTCTATACGTATTGCAACTCAGTGCAATCCAGAGTAATCAATGGATGCCAGAAGGGCTTGTGCATAAAATGCCCATCTAGTACCTACTCATCCAATATCCCCAGACTAGTTTCTAACTTATGGCCTTTGTCAGTGAGGAGCCTTGGATCTGAGAGCACTGCATCTAGATCTTAGGATCTAATGCAACCATCCAGTAGCCACCTTTTATCTCTACTTAACTACAAAACTAGTCTTAAATTGAAAACATTATATTTTCAATCCAAGCTCATTAGCTTATAAAGTCATATAGGTGGCAATATGTATAGAGTTTTGCCTGTTTTAATAACAGTAATGAGCAAGCATAAGAAATGGTAATTATGTGATGTTTATTGGCTTATAATGGTGATCATGTGATGTTCATTGACTAACTTTAAATAATGATACAAATTCTAGTTAATTCACAAATATATCTAACCAAAATTATAATTATTACATGATAATTTCCAATTATGTAAGATCTATGAATATTAACAAGAACTGCATGCAAATGCAATGCAAGCAAAAATAACACAGAGCAATAATATATATATATATATATTATATATATATATATATATATATATATTAATACTTCATAAAATTACAAAAATTGGCAAACATCTACAGAAATTTATAAATATTTAATATGATAATTATAAAGATAGTATTAGGATAACTAAATTCCAAGTGGCAGTAAAAATTTCTGATGGTGCATAAGCTTGATCTCTATCTTTAATGTTGACTAAACTGTATATGAAAAGACATTTTCTAAAATGTTGGATTGAATAGGAAATAACATCTTAGACACCAAAGAGTGAAGATTAAAAGATTGCAATTTTAATGGAAGAAAAAAACCATCTCTGACTACTATTTATTAAGTGATGGCACAATGAAGAACAGAGAAAAGAAAGTATCGAAAGTTTCTTTCTCTCTGTACATAGTAAGCAAATAGTATGTATACTGACATTCTTTTAGAAAGGACTTAACTGGCTGGGCATTTAAATTTATTTTAATAATAAAGTCAATATATTTTCAATATATCAACCTTTCAATATTTTAATAATATACTTATAAAAATTAATGGGAATATTATGTAATATTTACTTATATTTAAAAAAAAAGTGATGAAACTGGATGAGAGTATTTTGAAACATGATTTATCAAATCATTCACAAATTTATTTTTAATTGATGGGTTTGAGTCATTACTCTCAATAGAAATAAAAAATTTGATGAGAAAATGTGAATTAATGATTATAAACTCAGAATGCCTTTGTATAATTTTGATGCTAATTGCAGATTCTTTTTCCCATATCAATTTGAAATACAAACATAAGAATATTTAAAAAAACAAAATGTAACATAAAATGATAGATAGGCATTAGGAAAGAGACCTGTTTTTTAATTGAAGCCAAAGGATGATTTTTATAATGTGAAAAAAATAAGAGCCCAGAATATTATTGTGGTATGAGAACAGTACAAGATAAAAGAATTGTTGCTTATCAATTATAAGTTTAAGTAGCAAGAATTTTACCAGATGGGAATTTTTGCCAATAAAGATTTGAGATTCAAAGCTGAACCAATGCAGTTATGCATCTGAGGGGTTAGCTTAGACTCAAAACAGAATTTAAAAAAAAAAAAAACAATTATTGTAGCTTCTGATGCACAATAGGATTACCAGCACCGAATCAAGGCCTCAGTAATAAAAGCAAAAACCAAAAAATGGTCTGGAGATGGGGTAAAACTACACTATTCTTTGGTAACCAATGATTACTAAGGCTTACAATAGATTTCTCTAGAATAGGGAATGGAAAATTGCTCTAACTTTTTTAATTGTTGTATCACATTAGCCTTAGAACACATTACTGTATGATTTAGCTGATAACATGTTTTTATATTAGTTCATATAATCATGCCATTATTTATACCTTGCTTTCTAACTATAACATAATTAATAAGAAGTCATTTTTGAGCATGAATACTTTCATGATTCTTTTATAATATTTTTCTTTCTAAGTGAAATTTTCATGGTAGTCAATCCACGTGTTATAGAAAAAAATCCTACAATATATTTTTAAATTGGCAAAACTAATGCTTTTATTTCCATCAAGTCTGTATCATAGAAATAATTACTTCCAATATGTGCAATTAATGATTTCTAAAGTAAATAAAAAAAATAAACTAATTTTATAATTCAGCAAAAAATAATAGGTTTTCTCAGAATAATCTGCTCACACTAAAGAAGTATTGATAAGACAAACAAAGATACCATTACACAAAACAACTGTTAATAACATTAGCCTTTCATTTGGATATTTACAAATTACAAACCCAAGTTAGACATGATGATCAATCCAATAAAATTAAGTCTTTTTTGCATGATGATCTGCCTTTTCACAAACAAATTAATAAAGATTAATTTACTGTATAAAATTTCATTCTTTCAAAAAGAAAATTTCCCGGAGATCAAGTCAATCTTAAAACATCAATAGTACTTTAGCTACATGCAGTACCCCATGTTATTATTTAAAAAGTTCATATCAGTAAAGTTCATATATTCTATATAGCTATATTTTAAAAAAAAATATTATTATTACTGTTGCTACTTCCTAATTTTACATCACTGGTATTCATGAGACAACTATTTCTATCCCTTAAACAAGCATACAAAGTTTGAGCATTAGAAGTGACAGATCTATGAGCAATTGAGAACTTTTAAGATCTGTAGTCTGCAACTCTATCCTGAACTTAGGACAATTTTGAAACAGACTACTTGTAAACAATTTTTTTATATCTACATTTGTCACAAATAGGTGCTGCCAAGCATATAATCATTTGCAAGTGAAATTCAGGTAAATCCATAGTTAACTCTTAATGTAACTTTTAAATATATTACATATTCTTGTACATATCTGCACACACATGCATAAATTATAGTAAGAAAGGTTGTGCTTGTATTTAAGAAAAAAATGTGTTGCATATCAAACAATACTTTTATTTATCACGCTCAGTACAAAAAATGCCTGATCCTGTGAAAAACTCATGATTATTAAATCCTTCAGTGATTAAAATGACATGAAGATAAAAATTTACTGTAAAGCAAAAGACAGTAGAGGAGCCAATAAGAAAGTATTATCTGCCACAGGTCCCAATTACTAGATAATAATAATTAAATAGTTTCCCACCCTGGTTTTACCACCTAGCTAAACATACCTATGTATCCATATGCTGTCAATATTGTCTGTTTAGCTACGTTGATTATGGCTTAGCTACATGAAAGATCAATTAGAATCCTGTTAAAATATAGTTACAAATATTTGACCTAAATTAAATAATGATGGGGGGGGGTAGAAGAACAAAATGACAACTTGTACCAGAATCAACCGGCCTTATGTTGACACCAGAAAGAGAACTCAATTCTTCGATTAACCAACCCTTACAAGAAGCAGAAGATATTCTTGGTCGAGCTCTGTATATTAATTATTCACATTTAACCTTCTCATGTTTGCTGATCATTCGTCTATGCAACAATGGTAGAACCTGATTTTAATAGACGACAGCGTATTCATATGCTCTCTTAAGCAATATGTGTTGTGCGTATATATATATAAATTTATACATATACTGGGAAAAACTAAAATACATTGTAGACTTTGAAACTTTATAATTTAAAAATAAGCTGTTTTAATATATTAGAAAAGAAAAAGTTTAAATGGGAGGGGGAAGGGATAAAATGGATTAAATTTAGTTTATTATTTCTTCTTGAACATTAATAATATCTCAAACTTGAAGCTCTCATATTTAATTAAAATTAAAACTTGTTATTGAGGCAAGATGGAAAACATGAATGAAAGCATGATTACTTCAACATGAAGCAATCCGGAAATTTTTCTTAAATTCAATGCTAGCTGCAGGTGATCTGTATACAGACCATGAAGCATGTCCTCCATTTCTATAGTGGGAGGTGCTGTTTACATCATTGATGACTCCTAAGAATATCAAAGAACTCCAGTTTTGAGATGTAGGAAAGCATTACAAGAGAAAGACTAAAGCCTGCTCAGTAAATCTCTAGGGGGGAGAACTTTGCACGTGCTCTTTTCAAGGCAACCTAGCAAGCGTTTGGGTTTTATGCTTGGCAACTAGGGTCGAGGAAACTCGCCAGTGAGCAAAACACGGGGAGTCCTTGACAATATTAAAAGTACTCAGAAAAAGTCAGTAACATCTGTTCACATCAAAAAGTCACAGTGAAAGCACAAGCAAAAGATCAGAGAAGATTTGAATGTGATGGATGGTTGAAGCAAATCCACCCATTTCAATACTGTTAAAGATTTCTTTTGTAAAATAGCCTTAACTGAAGACACTATAACAAGCTGCAAGATTAGCTTTCCAGATATTTTAAAATCAATCATTACAATTAAATGAAAGTAATTACAATTGTTTATTTTAAAAAAATATATAAACATTACCAAAATATTACAGTATTTCTTGCCCCCCCCTCCCGCCCCCAAAAATTAAATAATAAATATAAAATGTAACAATAAACCAAAAGAATAACTTTCATGCATAATTATAAATACATGTTCTACAATATTCAATAAACTACACATATAACAATAAATAATGGAGGCGATTCTGGAGCATTAAAAAAATGTAGATAATCTTTTAAAAACCTAGCTAGATTTTTAAACCGGTTCGTATGTGTAATCGACAGTTTTTTCTTCCTCATACTTTAATAATCCATGCACAAACATAAATATGTAAAATATACATCCGATTCATTGAGTTTAATGCGATGACAATTTTTTTTTTTAATGTTATCTTTACTTATAAGTGAGGCCAGCTATTTTCTTCCCCATTTTCCCCACCCATACAAAGTCGACAACTTCGATTAAAAAAAAAAAGATTAACTATTATGTTTGATCTTTTATTATGCTTTTTCTTAAAATAATAGTTTGTATAATATTAGTATTATGATCCTCTAAAATCTGCGATCTTGGCAAATGCCCAGTTGACCTAATAGTGGTGATGGTTTTAGTTACATGATCAAAAACAAACCTTACACATATATAGAAATTATTTTACAATTTGCCAAATGTCCATTAATGAATGTTATTTAACAAATGAGATGATAATTATAATATTAATATAAACTAATCATTATTATCTTAATTTCATTAATTAATATATTTATATTTTCAAATAATCAAATTGATTATTTAAGAGAATAAAAAATGGTTTGGAGAAACTGTAATTACTTTGATTCCCTTGGGTCACCAATTTAACTTTATTAGTAAAAATTCCAGAATTACGGGAAAACAATTTTTTAAAAGTAAGTGAGTTGCATTTCCGCACCAAGATACATAATTCTATATTTATTAATATCTAAAGCATCATCATCTAAAAAAAGTATCATATATCAAGAAAAGGCTGATTTATAAAAACTTGGGCAAAATTAAAAAATAGTGACACCATTAAAAACCAAGTATCTATTTTGGAATACAATTCAAAAGATGAACACAAAAAGAATTTTTCTACAGATACATTGTCATTAATCCAAATTGCATAAATATGACTCTTTTACTTTCACAAGACTATTAGACCACCAACATAAAGTTATAAAAATGAAAACAAAGACAATTTCTACAGAATATACACCATTGTAAAAGTTGAATTGTTAAAAAATCAGGTTAAAACTGAATGCATCATGAATAAAAATAATATATATATATATATTATAACGGTCGGGAAAATAGACTCTTACCGTATCTGCCATACAGGGTGCCACCAGGTTATTTGAACCTGTAAAATTTATATAGTAGACAGATACGCGCTGTTAAGGATCCTACTTCTACGTATATATTTTACCACGACCAACAGCCCATGCTACTAGCTCATGGAGTAGCAGAGGTTTAAAACATATTTATTAAAATATATACTTTAATGAAAATTTTTAAAAAAATAAACTAGATCACTGCCTGTACTAATAACACAAAAGATTTTATTCACGTATATATATATGTGACAACAAACAAACTTGAAAAATAATTACTATAATAAAAAAAAAAAAAGCTTTATGTTTCATTATTATTATTATTTTCTTTTTAACTTTAATTTTTAATCTTAGAATGTTTAGCATAGACGCTGCACTTAAATGATTTTCAAAACGTTTGACTCCAGGCTAAAAGTCTGCAGCCACCCCAACGCTCGCTTACCGATATATATCAGCAACCAATGGAATCTGAACATGTTAGCATAGAACCATGCTGACAGGAATGTGCATCTGACAGCGTGATATTATTTGAAGAAACATGACCTTCATCCAGTACAGGAATTATGTCTGTCTGATGAAGGAAACATGCCTATAAAATAATAAAGAGAAAAATGCTACGTATGGATGGGAGAGCAGTCTATCTTGCCGGCTTATAATCCCTATCCATAGAGCTGAAAGGGGTCAATGTCATGGGAAGTACTCCACATCCATTTCAATGCTATGAATACCTTTTTGGAGTCATGCATTGAGTTGGGCACATTGCCCTGTGTGCTAGCACACTTCACATTACATTGATATAAACCTCCATATATCCCTCCACCAGCATTGACATGACTACAAAACAAATAGTCAGAAATCAAAACATCTTTAAACTAGCATATGCTCAAACGAGTCTAGCAGCCATCTACACTCAACTTAAATTTAAGTCAATTTAATAATTTAATTCTTTAAAAAAAATATTTAGTTTAAAGTTTTTAACTTATTTTAAAATGTGCACATTGTATTCAACTTATTTTTACATCAATTAATAGATTTGACCTATTTTTAAAATCTAATAATGCACAAATAATGATACGTATTAGCTTTTATCTTTAAATTCGTTTGCAATTGCAAACCCCTGCCCTATTACAAACAGACCTTATACTAAGCATAAATATAAAAAATATAATACATGTTTTAAAAAGATTAGTTTAAATTTTAGATAAGACTTTAAAATTGCAAAGTTTATAAAAAATAAAGTTGAGATTTGATCTAAAATTGCAAAGTTTATAAAAAATAAAGTTCAGGTTTGATCAGGAAAGAAAGTCTATAGTTCATATTTAAAGAAAAATAAAGTTCGGAGATTTTAAATTGAAGAGTTTATATTTCATTTTTATCATTTATATATTATACTTTCCTTTCTCCATGCTCGTTCCTTTGTGATGAAGATCTGAGTTTACGCAAGGGCCATTTCTTGTGGACAATGATGATTTCCGATGATTTCTGAAGACGTTACTAGTAGCTCGATCCTGGGATCCATGGAAATGAAAGCTGCCTTCGGCCGGCTGGTCCAAGGGAAGCGCGATTAAACAGATTGCATTTTTGGTAACAGCGACAATAACTTTTTTTATTTTTCAGCAAGGACAAACAAATTCAAAATTTTAATCTTCTAAATAATTATTTCTTTTGAATTTTTCCTTTTATAGTCCTGAAGTGTCTTATCTAGAAATGCATGGATCCATCAAACATATTCAGTAGATTTTCCTCTGTGGTCCATGTATATATCTTGGGCAGGAAAAGCAAGTCTTTTGTTTCTATTTCTCAACTTTTATCTCTTTCGTAATAATCTTTTTAATGGTCATTTTGCCCTAAAAATCTGTTTGTAATTTTATTTTTGTTAAAAACTCTCAGTTATTTTTAAAATTAAAAGGTTTTTTATTATATTTTGTTTAAAGATTAGAATCTTTGTTTCGATTCTATAGTTTTTTTTTTTTAAAGCTTATAATATTTAAATTAAACTTATTAATAAATTAATAATTCATTATTTGTGCATTTTGAACATTTATGCTTTTAATTCAGTATTTAGATATTTACAAAAAAGTTAAGTATTAAAATTTAAATGTAACGCATATATATATATATCCTGTTACAATATTGTGCCCTTTTTATTGGGACACCCCATCAAAAAAAAAAAACAAATTGGGAATAAAATTTGTTTTTGGCATAACTTTAAATTTTATTAAATCAAAAAGATAGGTACTTGTTAAGCTAGGAAAAATAACTGTCACTTTAGTTATCATAGAGTTTGAACTTAGGCTTACTTAATTTAAAATCATATAAAGGATTATAAAGGATATAAATGCTGGGTAAAATAGTTGGATACAAATGTGCATAAAAGATAAAACAATAAACTATAAATGTATTATAGTTATAAATAAATAAGCATTTGATAGCATTTAAAATTATAATAAAGTTCAAACTTAATCTTCTAAACAAAAATGCATTATATTGATAGATAATCATTGTCTGTGTGCATCTAATATTATAAAAGCAATTATTATTTTCAGTTAAATCTTAAGTTATGTTTACAAATAAATGATTAACATTTATTTTATGAATTTGATGATTAAAAAATCATAAAAGTAATATCAAATCTAGTTTGTATAAAAATAAAACCAGAATGATCTAAAGTAAATTGTAATTTATTCAGTCTCCAAAAGGAATTATTTTCATTGAGAAATATTTTAAAATCAAAAATATTTGTTTTAAAACTAGATCAAATATTAGCAACTAAGTAAATATTTTAAAAGCTGAGAAGGTGGGGGGGGGGGATTAACCAATAAACACTGTACAGATGATTGTTTTAAAAAAATTGAAAAAAAAAAATTAAATTAAAAAAAAAAGATTACAGATCAAGGAACAAGTAACTGGTTTTCCTTTTTTATCTTAAAAAGTTTTGCTTAAACTTACTTAAATATTATTATTATTATATATATATATAAAAGGTAATGGATTTTACCTACATAATAATTTAAAGGATATAGGTTATAAAGACTTGTTAAAATGAATGAGTAAATTAAATTGATCTCTACAAGCAAATCAGCAATTAATGATTCTTGGAAAAATTTTTGAAATCATTATACAGAGAAAAAAAATATAAAAATGAAGGAGAAAAGATGTATAGACATATCAAAGTGTTTTCAAGGAATACATCCACTGAAGGAAAACCTTGGGAGTACTGAGTTAATACCAGATTTAATTGATAAACTAAATGAAGTACTCATGTGTCATAGCAGTCAAAATAATTTAACATAATTAAGTTACCCGCTTGGGACAAATAAAAGGCAACATATTCCTGACAAAGCTAAGTATGCATTTTTAAAAATATCTAGAACTAAATTATTAATAGATAATAACTGAACTAGGTGTGGATGGAAAAGGCATACATCATATTCAAAGATAAATCTTAAAGCATGTTTGAATAAAATTTTAATTGAAGAAATGATTGAAACTGAGCAATACTAGTTTTAATATTATTTTTATGTAGAGGTAAAAAGAATTATACTGAGTGATATATATGTTAAATGAAGAGAAAATATATAAAACAAGTGCAAGAAAGTAAAACCATCCCAGAAAATATTTAATAAAGAATAAATACAAATGAAGAATAAATTGTTGAAGAAAAGATGGAATAAACATTAGTGCATTGAAAAAAATAAAACATGTGTGGAAGATAATGTTCTACTTTCAAAAAGAAAATGGAAAATGCTTTTTTTTAAATAATAATAGTAACCAAAAATAAGCAAGGAATCAGTTGAAGGCTGAATTATTACTAACACAATGAGCATTTGTATCAGCACTTAAAGCAAATGGAGAAGGCAAGTTGCCGATAGTCTTTAATTGCCAAAGAAAAAAAACTTCGATCTTGTCAATGACCCAACATCATGTAAATTTTTATAATTGTAATAATTTTCAGATGAGAACAAATGGAGCAAAAGTGATAATAACATTGATGTGCAACTAGTCTGAATTATGTGGAACAATTGGAATGCCAGTAAAAGTTAAAGTTATTTTTTTAGGAACTTATATTTAAAGAAAAAAAAGAGCTTGCAATCGAATAATTGTATATACACCTGGGTTTCATTTTATGCAGATTTTTTTAATGTGATTTTGAAGTTATGCAATAAAAATTATTAGATCAGAAGTCAAGCTTGATAATGTGCTATTACTTTAAATATTACAAATTTTGCACACTCACACGTAATATTTAAAGTAATAGTGCATTATCGGAATTCGACTTCCATCTAATAATTTCAATATTTTGAGTGCTTTATAATAGTACTGTAATAGATTTATGCAATAAAGAAGTTCATAATTCATTTAAAATTAGGATTTCCCCATTTTATAAAGACACATTAAATTTTACCAGATTATAATGTAAATCTGTTCAAACATTATACATGCCTATACAATGCATGTTGTTGTTTTTGCATTTTAAATCACATTCTATTTTTGCTTTTTAAAAAAAGAGTATGTAATCAATTAATCATTTAGTGTCTGCATGTAATAAATTTTACAAGATTATAATGTAAATCTGTTCAAATGTTATAGATGTGTATACTATGCATGTTGTCGTTTTTGCATTTTAAATCACATTCTATATTTGCTTTTTAAAAAAAGAGTATGTAATCAATTAACCATTTACTGTCCATAAGTTTATTTTACAAAAGTGAGTAATAGTGGTGGGCACAATTAAAAATTAAAATCTGATTTTTAATTATAATTAACAATTTAAATATTACATACCATGATCTGAAATTAATGTGATGTGAAACAATGAAAATTGATTTTTAAACGGAATTGGAAATTAAAAAATTAAAGACAAAAATAAGAATTTAATTTTTTATTGTTAGTTTTAATTAAATTTTGCCCAATAGTGGTAAGTAGGTGTCTTTTTATTATCGTAAGTTTAAGTTCTTATTTTTATTTTAAACTTTTAGTGTACCCTAATGGAGAGGAAAAAACACTCAAGAAAATGAACTTCTTTGGAAACAAAAATTTCAATTTTAGGTTGCTTAGCGAAATGGGAAGGGTCAACAGTTATTGGAAAACATTTTAGTTTGGGTGAGTATACTATAAGAGCAATTAAAAAAATGAAGTCGGCGCTAGCTGTATTTCCTCTTGTGATGAATCTGATGTCTTATTAGTTCACAAATGAACTTGCATAACTTCAAATAGTGATAATGATTAAAATACCGTACATGTATGAAAAAATGTAAAATACTGTAAATTACACATAAAATATATTGCTTTGAATAAAATTAAATATTGCAGTTAATAAAAAAAAGTAAAAAAAGTTTGTCTTGTATCAATTTTTTTCAAATTCGAAATTTTTTATTAGTCATATTTTATTTTATTTTTTTAATGCAAATTGTAAAGTAATTTTACATTGTTGCTTTGATTTTATGTGATTTTTGAAAATTACAGTACATATCCCCCATTTTTCAAGGTAAGTTAAGTCTATTTTTGTGAAATTTCTTTTGTGTGCATTTTCTGAGGAACGTATCTACCACAAAAAACCAGACCCAGGTGTATATTAATTCTATAGTTTAAACATAGTTGTTATTACAATAGGAGAGGGGAATATATCAATAGATAATGAGATTAATAATTGATTTAATTTGGTTATCTATGTCATTAATTATTTTAAAAGTTATGTTTTATCAAATACTGTTAGATAATTAAAATCAATAGATATGATTAATGAAATATATCATAAAAGTACTTAATAATATATATGTTATGAAGAGGAGATGGGTTTGTGTTTACATATACAATAATGAAAAGGATAAACCATGAAATCTTAAATTTGATATTAAATATATAAGGTATATGAGCACAGACTTTCACATGACCCACCACTCTTCACTCTATCTAATAACACTGATACACTTAAACACATATATGTTGAAAAAATAAATAATCACCAATATTCATATTTGATGCTAAACCAGCAATCAACAGTTGATCCAGATTATCATCTCTACACATGTATACTATAAGTGCTCAGATATATATTAAGATAGACAATCTTCATACTTTAATGGACAGGCTTCAATCCACTCCACACACCAACTCTTCAACCGTCCATCCAATTGAAAATCTGAAAATGGAATGCTCAAAGGCCACCCTAAGGCCGAGATTCTTGTCCATCCCTGTTGACCTAAGATCAATCTGAACCCCACATTTACAGGACATAATCCATCTTAATAAATATGCAAGGATGGGCAGACATCTCTACAATGTAATAACTGAAACACAGGCTTATTACATACCTGTGTCTATATATATGTAATATATAGGGTATATGAGCACAGACTTTCACACGACCCACCACTCTATCTAATAACACTGATACACTTCGACACATATATGTTGAAAAGATAAATAATAACCAATATACGTATTAGATGCTAAACCAGCAATCATCAGTTGGTACAGATTATCATCTCTACACATATATATTATAAGTGCTCAGATATATATTAAGATAGACAATCTTCATACTTTAATGGACAGGCTTCAATCTACTCCACACTCGAACTCTTCAACCCATCCAATTGAAAATCTGAAAATGGAATGCTCAAAGGCCACCATAAGGCCGAGAATCTTGTTACACCCATGTTGACCTAAGATCAATCTGAACCCCACATGTACAGGACATATATATATATATATAGACAGACACAGGTATATAATAAGCCTGTGGTTTCAGTTATTAAATTTGATCTTATATTTTACGATGAAAAATTTAATATAGTTATATGAAATTATAAGTAATTTTAGTTTGTAATTTGTATAAGCAAATAATTATCAGAAAGATATTAAACAAATATAAGCTAGAAATATGAAGATAATAATTAAGTCTTTAGATAAAGCAAAAATAAGTATTGTATTTAAGATACACCAAAGTGTAGTCTATTAACATTTAGCTGAATCTCATAAATTGTAGATGAAAATTATTGCAGAAAGATGTAGGGGTTCAGATTTAATAATACATCCTATAAAATTCTTATTGATTGTATTTTAGTATATAGGTTGAGAATAAAACCATAGGAAGATGGAGTTTGAGATCGAAAAATTAATTGATGATTTTATAATTATTATAGTAATATCTTCTTAGAAAAATAAATAAATAAATAAAGCTCAAATGATGAATATCATGGTATCTAAAATAAACAAAAGGTGATATTTCAAGGTATTATAACAAGATTATTGTATTGAAGCAAGAATATAATAATTAATATTTTCAATTTTGACTTTATAATTTAAAGTCTAACTTATAATGGATTAATAATTGTAAAAGAAGGAGGGAAATGATTATTTAATGGAGACACCTGATTTGTGATATAAAAAAAAATCTAAAGGTAAATATCATAACAGCACCATGTTATATGAAAAGGTATTACTTTTTGTTTTATTGTAAATATCCAAAAGAAAAGAAAAAGGGAATGGAAAAATTTCAATTGTTTATAGTGTTACTATATTATGTAGATATATAACTTTATTACCATTGTTATCTTTAAATTACCTGTTAGTTAAAATGTTTATTATAATATCTTGTAAATAATATGATTAAAGTTGTTGTTTTGAAAGTTAACTTAAGTGTTAAATGTTGCATTTCTTTTGTGGAGGTCATTGTCACTGCATCACATGAACCCAAGGTTAGAGTTTGAGATTGTAATAAGAAATTAATCAAGTACAGAATATATAACAATCATTTAAGCATACACTTCTTAAAAGAGATTTTAATTTAATGTAAACTGCCTTGATCACATAAGTCATTGATAATATTACAAATTACCAAAATCACACTTTTCTTTATGTTTGCCGTAATATCATATAAATACAATTTATCCAAACTTCAAACACGTTTTAGCAAACTTTATTTGTACATACACCTACATTTCGACTGACCTGCAGTCTTCTTCAGAGCTATGATATAATGAACAAAATAAAAAAACAACTATATAATAACACCATAAAAAAAATTTTTAAACAATAAAAAAACTAAAAACAACATAAAATATATATATTAAAAACCTGAAATAAATAATCAAACCCATATAAAACAATTAATATAAAATAAAATGTATGGTGTTATTATATAGTTGTTTTTTTATTTTGTTCATTATATCATAGCTCTGAAGAAGACTGCAGGTCAGTCGAAACATAGGTGTATGTACAAATAAAGTCTGCTAAAAAGTGTTTGAAGTTTGGATAAATTGTATTTATATATTACAAATTATTAAAGTATGCTTATTTATAAGGAATTAAATTATGAATTATTTATTATTGAAAGTATCAAATATAATTACAATTTAGATAACAATATTGGTTTAAGAGTACGTATTAGGGAACATAAATGTAAAATAGTAGTACAATTTTATTTATAGATTCAGGTGATAAGTCTTTTCTTAATTGACGCACTACCTATAAAGTTCAATAAAATCCATCTTGATATTTTGTAGATGCAAAAAATAACTCGCTGAAAATCAATGACAATCCTGAGATCTACTTAGAATGATATTGTTATTATGGTTATTCTCAATGATAGTATTATAAATGTAAAATAATAAAAAATTACCATACAATAAAATAACAATATGACTTATTGAGTACATTAATTTAAATGCCATTATTCTAGATATTTTGTTCTATTAATTTAAGCATTATCATTAGTCATGAGAATATTTAGATACTGAATAAGGAGGAGTGTCTAAGTATTCTTATGCCATTGGATAAATACTTTAGTATTTATTTAATGTTAAAGGTATGTAATGTTGTTGATAGGATATATGAGTTTCACAATTGTTATGATTGATTAAACATATTTAAAAAATGGTAAATCTATTAAATGGTACCTAGACAAAGTCCTAGTATAGCCTAATGTAGGAAATTGGTATATCTTCTAGGCGTAGTCCTCCTATTGTCAGGGTATAATATATATATATATATATATATATTACTATATGGTGAAATTGAACTGATTTCAGACTCATATAGCTATCTGATTTGTTAGGCTGAGTTTGAAGACATTTAAGTGTCTAATAAATTCATGCTTTCAAATTGATAGAAACATATTTGATAAGTGCTGTCTTTAGAATTGGTATTTTAGGTCTAGTTTCTAGTCTCCCAGCCCTTCACTGATGTGAGCCAATAAGCTCGAAACCAGCTGGTCTGGAGGTGAGTGACAACGATAGAGATTTTGAATTCTATCTCTGCTGGCATTTATGTTAACAAAGCTTGTTTGGAGCTGATTGGTAAGCTCCATCTAGTGATCATAAAATGCAAACTTAAAGGCAAGTTACGAAATTTATAACTTGTTTTGATTATCATAAATGTACCTTTGAAGGTTTCTGCAATGCTATATATTGCAGAGGCTTTTACTATGTGGTGAAACTGAACAGATTTCAGACCCATATAGCCATCTGATTTGTTAGGCAGAGTTTGAAGACATTTACATGTCTAATAAATTCATGCTTTAGAGTTGGTATTTTAGGTCTAGTTTCTAGTCTCCCAGCCCTTCACTGACATGAGCCAATAAGCTTGAAACCAGCTGGTCTTGAATTCTATCTCTTTCGGCATTTATGTAAACAAAGCTTGTTTGAAGCTGATTGGTAAGCTCCATCTAGTGATCATATATATTAAAATATATACTAATGAATTATTGAATGTAGGATATAATGAGGAAAATATTTTATTTAAATTTACACATAATTAAAGGAAGAAAAATAATGAAGATAAGGCATAGATTTCATTTCCATATATAAATATGATGATTATATCATTACTTTCTTCTTATTTCAATGCTCAATCTAATATTGCATCAAATACTGGTAAGATGCTGTTGATAAATTCAACAAATGTAATAGTATATATAAAATGGTGTGCCAATGTGGGTCCATTACTATTGGTGAGTCAAAATATATATTGATAGATTTAAATCTGTATTTGCAAAATATAAAGTTATGTGTAATAGAAGTTTTTGCTTTGATATTGCTTTATTTTATATGTGGAAAACGATTTGAAGAAATGAATAATCAAAGAGTCATATTTTATAAATATAACAGACAACATATTAAATAAACAATATAACTGTATTACTATATATAAATTATAGAATTCACATGACAACGTCACTGTTGTATGACTTTAAGACAATTTGTTTTAATTTTAATTGTAAATTGCTATTTAGAATGAGATATGCTGTAAGATGGCTTCAGTTATCATTTATTTTTATATATTGGTATATTGAATATTGTAGAATTTATTTCAGAATTTTTTGTTTATATATACTAATTCTCAATTTTATTTACATAAAAAGCACAAAAACTAGAAATTTTATGTTAAAAAGTTATTTTGCTTAATTTATAAAAATGAAATAAAATAAATATGACTATTTGTCTGAAAGTTTGTGATGATGGTATATTAGATGTGATAATATGTTGGACTATTTCCATCATCTTCAGTATATGTTGAATGTATAGAAAATGTTAAACTTTATTTCAAATACAACAACTTGTTAGTAATAACACACAAATAGACAGCACAGATTAGTAATGACACAATGTTAAAATGCAAAACTCATTATATGTATTGCCATACACAGCAAGGTAGAGTAATCAATGGATGCCAGAAGGCTTGTGCATAAAATCCCCATCTAGTACCTACTCATCCAATATCCCCAGACTAGTTTCTGGCATGTGGCCTTCATCAGTGAGGAGCCTTGGATCTGAAAGCACTGCACCTAGATCTTAGGATCTAATGCAACCCTCCAGCAGCCACCTTTTATCTCCACTAAACTACAAAACTATGAGTCTTAAACTGAAAACATCTTAATTTTTTCAATCCAAGCCCATTAGCTTATATAGTCATATGGTTCTGAACCCAGTTCAGTACCCATACATTTTGGTGTCTTTGGTTCTTTAATAACAATAGCCACCACCATCCTATTAGGCAGGACTGGCCCTAAGCCAATAAACATCACGACCACCACTTCTTATGCTTGTGTATAGTCTGGGGATATTGGATGAGTAGGCACTAGATGGGGATTTTATGCATTAGCCTTCTGGCATCCATTGATTACTCTAGCTTGCTGTGTGTGGCAATACGTATAGTGAGTTTTGCCTGTTTTAACAACAGCTATACACAAGCATAAGAAGTGGTAGTCATGTGATGTTAATGACACAATATTTTGCATAGTATTATTCTTCACTCTTCTTCAGGTGTTGCTGGCCTGACCAGTGATAGTATTACCATAGAAGTTGAACTTTTACCTTAAATTAGATATTTGACAACCTAAAAATGTGAGTTTGACTCCTATGTTGATAATGTCACTGATCAGGTCAACAGCACCTGAAGTAATACTACTTGAAATGTTGTGTCACTACTAACCTGTGTTGTATATTTGTGTGTTATTACTAACAAGTTGTTTGTATTTGAAAAGTTTAAATAAAGTTTAAAATTTTCTATACATTCCTGACATTTACTGATAGATGATGGAAATAATCAAACATTTTATTACATCAAATATGACTGTGATTTCTAATGTCAGATCATTATAGCTTTATTTAAAGTTAAAAAACAAAAGTAAATCTATATAATCAAAGTTTAATATCTGTAATATATTTTTACACCAAAGTTAAACTAATCCATAAGTTGTTTAAAATTATTATTTGCAGCAATCCAAAAGCAAAATACACATAATTCTACACTTAAAAGTTTATTTTCAAGAACAAATAAACATATAATCTGAAAGCAAGTTCTAAAATTAAATTGGTACATTATTGCATCAGTCAAAAATTAAAAAAAACAATAGCATGTGGTCAAAATGTAATGCCAGTAGCACATTTCAATAAATAATTTAAAGTTATCCTTAACCTGCTTAAAATCTCAAACTTACAAAAGCAATAAACTATAAGGTACTTATGGATTACTCTGGCTGTAATGAAATTCACCAGCACAAACAATTGTATATATAAAGACCGAATTAAACACATTTACAATCTTTTAAAAAGGTAATGAATTAATTTTGTAAGTGAATATTAAAAAATATTCCAATGAAGAGAAAGTTATTAGTCAAAATGTTAGTTTTGTTGCTAATTTTCTAACCGTAATAACATACTGTACATCCATATTTCATTCCTACAAAATAAAGTTATAGGTGGTTATTTTTCAAAATTAAAAATCTTTATAAGTAAAGACGGTGGAAGATAATTCTCCATTAAAAAAAATGTAAATAGGTGTTAGTAGATGTTTGTATCATTTCCAGTAAATAAAGTTATAAGGTCATCATTTTTCCAAATAAATATTGCCACTAATATGTATATGAAATCTCACTGTCAATTATAATTCTATGTTAAATATTAATTGTGCAAAAAAAAAGTGAAATGTGGATATAGTTTTAATACCTATGCAAGGTTACATATGTCATTGCAAGTAACAATGTAGCCAAACATTAAACGTCAGTTACAGTTTAATACCCATACATAGTTATATCATTTTAATCTGTCACAAATTTTTTCAAAATATATAAACAAATTCCTCATTAGGGAATAGTTTAATACTTAAAAAAACATGTCCGTTTAGTTTGCAATTCTACAGTAAATATTTATCCTGAAAATTTAAACAGATTTTTTTTTTTTTTTTTTTGTAAAGGGGTGATTTTTACATTAAACCAGTTTTTGAAAAGGCATACAAAGAAGCTGACATTTTTATTATATATCTTTTTTTGCTACTTACTAATACAAAATTTGAACTATAAATTAAATAGGGCAACTTCTAAGACAATATAGTATTTGAATTTCTGTTTTCAATGCAAAAAAATTTTCGGAACTTTTTATTTTAAAAAAAATATTTGCTAATAGGTTAAATTTAAGTTAAGCTAAAACAATATGCTTAATTTTTAAATATATTTCACTTTGTTAATATAATTACACATATACAATTGAGTGAGTTTGTGAATATTGAAAATTTATTGAATCTAAGCCCAATTTTGAAGTCAAGTTTTGAAATAATAGTAGCCTATCTGTATTAATAAGTGAAGTACTATTAAAAATAAGCCATTTCCAGAAAATTTTGATACAAATAAGTTATTTCTTAAATTATGAAAGGAAAGATATTGCTAAAATTAACAAATCAAAAAATTATTAAAATAATGTTCAAATTGCCATTGTATAACACTAATTTTGTCTTAAACAATCAAAATAATATAACAAATTTGTAGCTAGTTATAGAATACCACTACTGGAAGTCCACATATTAATATAAATTAT
Organism: Epiperipatus broadwayi; assembly: GCA_028023455.1. NCBI lineage: Eukaryota > Metazoa > Onychophora > Udeonychophora > Euonychophora > Peripatidae > Epiperipatus > Epiperipatus broadwayi. The sequence goes on along the minus strand of JAQFVV010012405.1, from coordinate 162,753 downwards.
TGCATTACTCTTGATTAATTGACTAAATGGAATTTTAAAACATAAAGTCTTAATAATTAGAAACTTAATAAAAACAGATTAAAGTTAAGACCCCCCCCCCCTTCAGTTTCCAAAAAATATTATAACCACAATGTAACGATATATAAATATGTCGTTACATTAATTTAAAATAAAAACTTAAAAGTTCGCAAATAAAAGTAAAAAACTAAACGCTAAAATTAAAATGTTTGTTATACGTATATACATTCGCACAGATGCCAAACTTTAAAAATATTTTTAAAAAACAAAAAAACAAATAAGTATTTGAACGTACTTTTTTATAAAAAAGTACAAGATTTAAAAATAAAAACAGGTATTAATTAATGTAATCTGTAAATGGAAATGATTGTTTATAAATTGTTTGAAAAGCAAGCTAGCCGTGGGCTCTTGTATAATTAAAATGATCTGATGAAAGATAGATAAGAAAATAAAGAGAAATTAGCTTGACCAATGGAAGCACTAAGCCTTGGCTCGGACCCTAACGAAAGTGATGGATTAGTGACGTTTTGTTGATTGAATCCGTGTGGATAATATAAAAAGGGAAATACAGTTTTTCGGGAGTTCCAGCGTTGTGTGTTTGAGAGATGCGGTAGGACGCACATACCACACTCTCTATTTAAAAAAAGGAAAATGAAAAGACTGTGATACCTTGAACCAGCTATTGCCATCTCCAGAACATTATCTTCCAATGGAGGCATCGCGGGAATTAAAAGCAGAAACCTGGACTCTTCTACCATAAGCTATATGAAATGAACAATTATTAAAATCAATTAAGAACTTTCGTCAAGTTTTACAAATTAATAAACAAGCCAACTTAAATGTTAAAACGGACTCTTATCTGACTTTTGTAAGTTTTTAAATCAAATTAATAATGTTTAATTTTATATGTTTTCCGATTGATAAAAATCATTTCCATTTTTTTTTTTTCTTATTGTATAAATTGTTTATTGTTTAAATTTTAAATGATGAAATTTAGGTTGGGTATAGACGTTGCATAGATTCGTTAGCGGTTGATAATGTTGTGGTTTTCACATTCGATTAGAATATATGTCAACGATATCACTGCAAGCATCTTACGATGAATGCTAATGGGATTTGTATATTCCCTATGCAAGTGACGTTTATCGATGACTTTGTATTTTGATCGGTTGTGTTTAATTTGGAATGTTTTTGACCGTGGAATCTGTGCAGCTGATCTGTACTCAACATTTTAAAACAAATTTTATAAAATGCATTTGTGCGAACGTATTTAAATGTTAAATTTAAGTCGGGCGTGAATGGCTATATAGTTTTGTAAAGTTATATTAAGGGAGGGTAATCTTAGGTTATTCATTTCGTAGTTGAATTGGTTCAATGGATTGGATATATTTGTGTAATTAGTAGATGTAGTATGAGGTCCGCTACGGGCAGGATTATAGATATACGCCACACACCCTCTGTTTGCCTATGGATGGGTTTGTAAGTCGGCAGAAGACCGCAGTCCATTCCTATGGAGTTTTTTGTTTATTGTTCTACTTGCCAACAGATGTCACATTCCTGTTGGTGGAGAGTCAATGTCTTCTCTATTTCTACTTATTGTTCAGATGTACATTCCTGACAGTATAGTATTTTGTGTTGTCGTATCATGCTACATTGAATACATGAATGTATCAGATGGATTGGCGCCAGTTTGGTTGCGAAATTTGTTGCCTAAGGTTAAATCAGGGAAGAATATTTTCTTTTCAAATGCAGATCTATGTAGTCTATTCATACTTGACTATCTAAATAAAATATTAAACTCATTGAAACTTAGTTAAATGTAAAATTAAAAGTTAATATAAAAATCTAAAATGTTAAACTTATTCCTCAAAATTTAAATGTTATTTTATATGTGCGTAAATAAATATTTTTATGTGTTAATTTCTGGCAGTGGCTTTTATTTATTGATATTTAAGATATAAATTAAGATATAGATTTTTATCTCTGCGTCTCCGCTGAGCTAGTGACTTGGGCTAACGATCGGAATATTTAAATAAAGTGGAATCTTAACAGCGCGTATCTGCCTACTTTATAAATTTTTCTAGGCTCAAATGCCTAGATGGCGCCCTGGTAGTTGCAGATATTGTTTTTGCGGTTAGATTCGATCTTCACTTTCATTTCGATCGTTATAATTGGCGTCCCAAGTGTGGCCTTACCTCAGAGATTGACCCTGAGAAGGGGAATTGATGATGATGAAATTTTCTATCTTTAATAAATCACGAGTGCCCTGAGAATTTTAAAAGTGAATCATGCAAATAACATTTTTTTTTTTCTGAAATAATTTTTTTATAATAAAGTTATGCCAATGTTTAATAAACCACTAGTACTTTTGAAAATAAATCATGCCCGTAATATTTTTTCTGAAATTAGTATAAATATATTTGTTGTATTGACGTGGAGTTACAGTTTGAATTTTTGTCTTAAAGGTACTGCCAGTAAGAAAAATTGCGCATATGTAAAGATAAATGCGAGGAATAAAAACTAAAACGTAATAATAAATATAAATCATATTTTTTTTTTTAAAAAAAAGTCTTGTTAAATTAAAATCTAATCGTTCAACTTGCCTAAGTAATAGTTAAAGGTAGAAGAAATGAAACTTGGAAGGGAGGGGGCAGAAATTTAGCTGGTAATAAGGAATCAACAGTCAACTTTTTTTTTTTAATCATTATATTTGTGTGTAATTACTGTTTTGTCTTGTAAAAAAAAAAGTTTTGTCCTTTTGAAATTTTCATATATAATCAATTTGTGTAACGTAATTACTAACACTAAGTAAATTCTTTTTTTTTTTTTAATGTTTTTGTTTTTTGAGGAAGTTTACTGATATGTAACGATATATAAATATGTCGTTACATTAATTTAAAATAAAAACTTAAAAGTTCGCAAATAAAAGTAAAAAACTAAACGCTAAAATTAAAATGTTTGTTAAACGTATATACATTCGCACAGATGCCAAACTTTAAAAATATTTTTTTTAAAAAAAAAACAAATAAGTATTTGAACGTACTTTTTTATAAAAAAAAAAGTACAAGATTTAAAAATAAAAACAGGTATTAATTAATTCTTGTAATCTGTAAATGGAAATGATTGTTTATAAATTGTTTGAAAAGCAAGCTAGCCATGGGCTCTTGTATAATTAAAATGATCTGATGAAAGATAGATAAGAAAATAAAAAGAAATTAGCTTGACCAATGGAAGCACTAAGCCTTGGCTCGGACCCTAACGAAAGTGATGGATTAGTGACGTTTTGTTGATTGAATCCGTGTGGATAATATAAAAAGGGAAATACAGTTTTTTCGGGCAGTTCCAGCGTTGTGTGTTTGAGAGATGCGGTAGGACGCACATACCACACTCTCTATTTAAAAAAAGGAAAATGAAAAGACTGTGATACCTTGAACCAGCTATTGCCATCTCCAGAACATTATCTTCCAATGGAGGCATCGCGGGAATTAAAAGCAGAAACCTGGACTCTTCTACCATAAGCTATATGAAATGAACAATTATTAAAATCAATTACGAACTTTCGTCAAGTTTTACAAATTAATAAACAAGCCAACTTAAATGTTAAAACGGACTCTTATCTGACTTTTGTAAGTTTTTAAATCAAATTAATAATGTTTAATTTTATATGTTTTCCGATTGATAAAAATCATTTCCATTTTTTTTTTTCTTATTGTATAAATTGTTTATTGTTTAAATTTTAAATGATGAAATTTAGGTTGGGTATAGACGTTGCATAGATTCGTTAGCGGTTGATAATGTTGTGGTTTTCACATTCGATTAGAATATATGTCAACGATATCACTGCAAGCATCTTACGATGAATGCTAATGGGATTTGTATATTCCCTATGCAAGTGACGTTTATCGATGACTTTGTATTTTGATCGGTTGTGTTTAATTTGGAATGTTTTTGACCGTGGAATCTGTGCAGCTGATCTGTACTCAACATTTTAAAACAAATTTTATAAAATGCATTTGTGCGAACGTATTTAAATGTTAAATTTAAGTCGGGCGTGAATGGCTATATAGTTTTGTAAAGTTATATTAAGGGAGGGTAATCTTAGGTTATTCATTTCGTAGTTGAATTGGTTCAATGGATTGGATATATTTGTGTAATTAGTAGATGTAGTATGAGGTCCGCTATGGGCAGGATTATAGATATACGCCACACACCCTCTGTTTGCCTATGGATGGGTTTGTAAGTCGGCAGAAGACCGCAGTCCATTCCTATGGAGTTTTTTGTTTATTGTTCTACTTGCCAACAGATGTCACATTCCTGTTGGTGGAGAGTCAATGTCTTCTCTATTTCTACTTATTGTTCAGATGTACTTTCCTGACAGTATAGTATTTTGTGTTGTCGTATCATGCTACATTGAATACATGAATGTATCAGATGGATTGGCGCCAGTTTGGTTGCGAAATTTGTTGCCTAAGGTTAAATCAGGGAAGAATATTTTCTTTTCAAATGCAGATCTATGTAGTCTATTCATACTTGACTATCTAAATAAAATATTAAACTCATTGAAACTTAGTTAAATGTAAAATTAAAAGTTAATATAAAAATCTAAAATGTTAAACTTATTCCTCAAAATTTAAATGTTATTTTATATGTGCGTAAATAAATATTTTTATGTGTTAATTTCTGGCAGTGGCTTTTATTTATTGATATTTAAGATATAAATTAAGATATAGATTTTTATCTCTGCGTCTCCGCTGAGCTAGTGACTTGGGCTAACGATTGGAATATTTAAATAAAGTGGAATCTTAACAGTGCGTATCTGCCTACTCTATAAATTTTTCTAGGTTTAAATGCCTAGATGGCCCCCTGGTAGTTGCAGATATTGTTTTTGCGGTTAGATTCGATCATCACTTTCATTTCGATCGTTATAACAACAACATGCTCATCTTGGGAAGCTATTCTAAGATCCATTAATGTCATTCAACTAATAGCATTATAAAATTAGTAGAATGAAATAGAGCATAACAAATGTGATTACTTGGCCAATTCTCTATAATCATGATTAATTGTTATCAAGTTCTTCCATCAAAAATGTGAACAATTTTAAATAACAATCAAAAAAGTGCAATTGAAATAAAAACAAAAACCATACCTGCAATTTTCTAATCCTGAAATAAAATATTCCAACATATGCTCTATAGCACCAACAGTTCAATATTGTGTTGAATTTTTTTAAAATAGAATGTCTAGCCCTTTTGTTAATTTTATTATTTTATGAAATTTATTTTGTAAATAAATAATGTATTTTAGAGAACATATATTATAATTAATTGATAATTTGAATTATATTACATGTGTCTCTATATGTAAATCTTTTATTCTATATAAATAAATCTGTTTCTAAATAATGATTGTAATTTTCTTGAACATTATTATTATTATTATTATTATTATTATTATTATTATTATTATTATTGTTGTTGTTGTTGTTGTTGTGAAAATATTGTATAAAATGCAAAAAAAACTAACATAAATAGATTATCATCAATCACAAGTTGGTTAAAAGTTTTTAATTTGTACCATTTCATCTATTAAACAACAAAATTAGTTCAAGATAGACCAAATAATAAAATACTATTCAGGTTCTTTACTTAGATTTATATTGTAGAAAAAGTTAAAAGTAAAAAATAAAAATTTTTAATTAACAGAACACCAAATATGTTACAATAATTCTATCTTACACTATATATAAAAAAAAACTCTATTTAAAAAAAATGCTGGAATAATGTTATTTCATAAAAATTTGAAGCACAAATAAATCATACAAATTTAAAATGTCTCAAATGCTTTTATGAAATGACAACATTACTGCAATTTCTAATTGCTTAATAACAAGTCTAGATTCTTAAGAACTCTGATAATTTCCAAGAATGGCAAATTAACCAAGAGGCAGTTTACTTTGTAGATTACTTTGTTATTTTGTACATTTTAATTGTCTATTTACATAAAAACCTTATTTAAAAAAAGGTTTTTTTATATATTATTTTTTCTGCTTTTTAGTTATGTTACATAAAATTTTAAAAAATTGTTAAAATTACAAAAAAAATCTGACAAAAATTTTAATTTAATAAGATGTGAAAATAAAAAATGCACCATCTCACAAACAAATTCTAAATATGTGATCACCTACTATATAAAAATATGTATATATTGACTTTTTAATTAATTCTTCAAGTTGCTTTTACACATTTATTCTTTTTTTTCACAAAATATCTATGAAATATTAATTATTTCAGAAGAATAATTCAGACTATGGTAGAAAATATTTACTTTTAATTAATTAAGTATGAGTTAAATGAAAATATTAACAAAATTTTACACTATAAATATAATATTTCTGTTGACTCATAGTTGCTAATAATCTTTTCTGGAACCTTAAGTATATGAGTTAAAGAAGATCAATTTTTTTTAACTGTTAAAAATTAAAAAATATAAACAACATATAAAAGCATTTAAAAAGTATCAGTATCAAAAAATATATTAGTAAATAAACACATTAATTCCAAGATAAACATAAAAATAAGCAACCTGTCTAATAAAAGGGAGGATATGATATTGTGATCATATTAGAATTTTATACCTATTCACTGCCCTATAATGACCATGAGTAAAAGAAATAAAATATGCTGAACAGAAGAATGAAAATAATTAGATCTTGATCCATAAAACCTATGACAGATATTATATTTCTGCTAATTTTAATACAAAGAACTTTAAAATCAAATAAATTTATTTTCGGTAAACCAAAATTTCTGAATTTGAATGGCAGCCACCATATTAAATAACAACTAACAAACCAAATGCAAAAACTTCTAAAATGGCATTGATAAATATATAAAAGTTTTCTACGTACTTATTATTACAGATCCATTAGATCATCAGTCTTTTTTAAGTTTAAAACAATAGATGATGTGATGATTTTAAAATTATTCATTCTGTAAAATCACATTATAAAATTTACATAAAGGAGAATTAATACTTATAATGATACTTAATAATAATAATAATAATAATAATAATAATAATAATAATAATAATAATAATAAAGTTCAAATCTCACTCTTTAAGAACAATAGTACTTAAATCTCCTATTTTTGATATAATTACAATTTAATAAAATAAGAAAACGTAATAAAAGATAATAAAATACCAAACAACTTCTGATCCATTAGACAAATGTATATCATTTTTCAATGTCTATAATCATTCATACTGTAACAAAAAGCATCCATTGTTTTTTTTCATTGCTTTTTGAACTAACTTCTTTTGGAATGTAAATAATTTATTTTAATTTAAATCTTTATTTATTTAATTAAACAATAAAATGGGGGTGTGATAAAAAAATTTGTTTCAAACTCCTCTCATTTATGTTATATATCACTTATGTTTTGTTGATAAACTTTGATTAAAACAAAATATGTATTGTATATTGAACTGCAATTGTACATTATATATATACATAATAGTAATGAACTATTATATACAATCTTTCACTCCACAAAAAATATTTTTGGTTAATTCCTTACCATTCCTCAACTGCCGTATTGTTAATTTACAAAGTTGTGTCCTTCAAAAACAAAACATTTACAGTATCAAAATAAAAACACACTTATAATGAGAAAAGCTCCTGACAATATGACTTTGAAAAAAGTCTGTTCTTAAAACAATAAAGTATGCAAATTCATAAAATAGTTTGTCACCTATTAAAAGTAAGTAATAGAGTCTCATTGTTCAATCAATAATATTTAGTCCTCATTAAGAGAGATGATTTCCATGGCTTTTAACCATTACATATTTTGAAATATTGGAGCTGCATCTCAGATTTCTAAAAGTTAAGTGTGTTTTTCACCCTCTGCTCAAAATTTTGTGAAATTTTTTATGGCTTTAAAATTCACATATATTTATTTTTTAATATTTTAAATACAAAAAAAAAAATCAAAACATGCAGGAAAATTGAATATGCAATTCTTCAAAGCATCTCAAACTCCAACATGATGGGTATCCTTTATATATTTTATGATCTCAAACTTTATAAGATTACTTTGAAAAAATATTGATGGTTGAGAAAGCATTATGATGGCCTAAAAACAAGATTTGTCAGAATGTTTATGTTGTAATTGTATCACAATTGTGTAATAATTATTAAAAATCAAAAATATATATTATTACATATCTATTTTTTACAGAAATGTTTTATTTTTAAATATAAATAAACATATTCTTCTGAATATTGTTACTTTAGAGATTACACTCACGGAAAATGCAGCTGTCTAAAAATGAGGTCACTCAGTAGATTGTTATAATATTTAGTTATATCATAAAAATTATAAAAAAAATTTGAACTTTTAAACCATAAATTGATAAATTGAAGAGTTGTTAAAAATAATTTGTTCAGATTTTTAAAACAAACATCAAACAAAAATTTCATTCATTTTTCAAATTGAATCAGTCCATCTTAAAATTTGATGACACATCATTTTGTTTTGATTAAAATCTAATTTTTTAAATAATTCCAAAAATCAAATGTAACTATTTAAAATTTATTTAATTTCTAAACTAAAATATTTAAGAAATGAGGTCAAATTTATTATATTCTGATAAATAATAATGGTTTAATATCAAAATAAAAGTTGCAAGCTTAAATCCAGTGAGAACAAAGAAATCTGTCAGAATATTACTGAAGTGCTGAAGGATTAAGAAATACAGAAACGGTGTCAATGTCAAATTTTATAAAAGTATTTAGTCATACTGTGTGAACCCAATTTTTACTTTTTAGCAGAATAAATATCACATTATTGAGAATGTCCAACTAATCAAACAATTTAGTTTTCACAGCAGACACTTATCTTGGACTTATGGTATATTCATGTACACAGCTTAACTTGAAGTCTATACAGCCTGATTCTTATAGTATGACAAATATTTATTCTTTAGGTATTGTTTTGTTAACTATAATAATTTTTGCACTGATGATTTTTTTAAGAAGCTATATATACATATAACATAGACACTTTTTATATGTGTACATATATAAATTAAAATTAAAGTATAAACAAAATTACATATATTTAGTAATAATAAATTGAGGAAACACATTTACATTTATTTTAGGATGTTCAATCATTCTTTCACTGAAAAAATAACAATAAGAATGAAAACTAAGTGTACAATATTTTAGTAAATAGTGAAATGTCTGACTTTCACACTATTAAATATGTTATAAGTGATATTCTTTTTTTTCCAAAAACTTTTCTCTCCTATAGCTAAATAACAGTAATCTTGTTATCAAGAAACTACATCTCTCTAATTGTTTGATTGTTTTTATGTTAATGTCAATTTTAAATACATTGTAAAATTTTGTTAAACTTTTAACATTATACTTAAAAAAAGTTTTATTACACAAAATATTGTCCTTCAAATTTAGAAAAGATAATAAAAAAGCATGCATGTTTTCAACATATACTGATGAAATTTTATTAATAAATGTGATTACATATGTTTCTCAGAAATGGAAAACTAGCTGCTTGAATACTGTAAAATATATTAAATTTATGAATTTTTATTTATTTTTATTTTGCTTACATTTTTTTTTCTTTTTGCACAGCATATATTTGAAGTCATAAACAATGATACAGTGTATTTCACACTTTCACTATAACAACAATCACAATGTCCTCTTCATCTTTAAATTTTTATTTATTACTTTTTTTTTTAATTTAAAAAGTTAACTTCAATCCTTCCTTCCCATTCTCATTAAAAAAATAAATTTATGTTTGTTTGCAACTTTCTATTAAAAGTTTTAAAATTTAACAATTTTTTTCTGACCAACACCATAGTGAAGTTTGTATGCATCTATTGAATTTTCATAACTATTAATATAATACAAATACACCATAAGGCTAAAATTCCATTAAAACAATAAAACTAATAACATGTAATAATTATAAAAGTAAATGAATTAAATAATTTTAAAGTTATCACTTTAAATATATTCATAAATTGCATATTTTAGTATGTTAATTTTAGAATTAGAATATTTTCTTATATTTTAAATTAATCCACACCAAATTATAAAAAGAATGAGGTAGATTTTGTTTTTGCAAAGATGGGGGTCTTTCATACACCTAGCAAAATTTAAGATCTAGATGAAAAAATTCACTTAGATTTTTCTCCTTCTTAATAAAATAAATATTATTTTTGACATGATTTGTTTTTAAATATTTATTTTGATAAAAAAGAAAACCAAAATAATAAATTCTCTGATATTGATTGATTTATATGTATGAGCACATGCTTATTCAGTGTATACATTAAAATGATATATATATATATATCTAAATGATGAAAATTTCAATATTATTTTATAATTAAAAGTACTTTTAAATAGAAATAATAATTTTGGTATAACATTAAAACTTATAATAATTGAAATTATACTTAAATATATCCATCATATTTATTATAAATGCCTTCAACATTACTGGATTTTTTTTCTTTCTATAAAATAAATATTTTTTTTAAAAAAAGGATCTTTCTCCAAAATTGCTATAAAGTAATCAAAAGTCAGATCACTGTGTTTTCTTTATTTTGCTAAAAACAACAGAAAATTATCTACAGGATGTTATAAAACACATTTGTGTTGCACACAAAGATGTTTTTAAAAATTCTGCTAATGTGATTAATGAGAAAATTAATCAAACCACATTGATGAAACTTTGCAAACAAAAAATATTAATTTAAAAATTTTATTGTTGTTTCCAATTTTCTATTAAAAAGTCTTACAATTTCCAGAGACAACTGAAGTGATAAAATGTATAATAAGCAAATAAATATTAATTTATCTTTTGTTACTTTTATAATAAATTAGTAACTAGAAAAGATTATTTATTAAAAACAAATCTAACAATACATAATTAATATTAATATAAAAATTTTAAAAAATATTAAAGAAAAAACTTATAAAAATATATAAATAGATCATTATTGTAAAAATATATATAAAACTTTTGTTTTAAATAAAGATTTTATTTTTAAAAAAATTAATATTAACAATGCATTTTTAAATACACATAATTAACATTATATATATATTGAGACAGTTATGTGTCTCATGGCATAATATAGTAGTGTGTGTCCATGTACATATATATAAAATTGACAAAAAAATAAAAATAAACACAAGCAATTTTTTTTAATATTAATTTAAAATATATAGACTGCCATAACAGTTAATGGTTAAATAATAATTTTGAATGTAAAATTATTAAAAACTGTAATATTAAATCAAACATTTAAAAAGATCTATTTTATGTTCATTCTGATTTTGACATTTAAAACAAGCTTGCTTTTATCTTACAATAGATATTATGAGTAATTATAGAATTCCCCTATTTATTTTTAATTAGATTAAGGATTTTTTTTAATTAAAGCTTTTCAAATAATTCTTCCTATACTTTGTTAAGCAAAAACTTTTTATTATTATTACAGTTTTGACTGTACCATGCAGTCTTCATCAGATCTGAAATGATAAGAGATAAATACAAGAATGTATCTTCACTCCATAATTTACCACTGTTATATACCAAACCAAGTCACAAAGCACAAGAGAGTGTGAGATAGCATGCATGGCATTTATAAATTCAAATTTATTACTTTTTATAGTTCGTGGATATAGGGTATCATTTACTATAATTTTTACTAAAAAGATGGAAATGGTTTTTCCTTAGACTAACAAATCTTGGGACATAGAACATTTGCATAAAGCCTGTTAGCCAATTTAAACACAGCTTTTTTTCTGAAATCATTATAAATCTCAGTAAAGCCATCTACTTTTTTCTCCCTATTTATCAGATTTTACCAGCAATGACTCATTTCTTTTTTCTTATACATCATTTTAATATAAGATGTTTCATTATTCCCAATTTTTTATCTTCATTCTATAAAATATCAGTGTAAAGTAATAAAGTAATGACAACAAAATGTTTATATTTTATAAAACTCACAACAGAAATTAAAAAATTACCAAAAAACTGTACGAAGAATTATTTGAATTGCAATATTGTATATGAAAATAGCAGAAATAAAGGAAAGGAAGAAGTGTTTAGAAGAATTATATATAATTAAAGCTTGTAATAACCTACAATCTAATGTTGTTTAAAATATTAAGAAAACTTTTATATAAAAAGTTGGTTTTAATTAAGATGAATTGAATAGAATCATTAACTTTTTTGATCAAGATAAAGAATTTACCTAATTATTGTTTTCAAATTTGATGATATACTATAAAAGAGAAGATTTGAAAAAATAATTTGAAATATACCACTAATATTATGAAGTTATAGTTGAAGACAAGTAGATGCTGCTAGTGTCACAATGATAGAGTTTAAATTCACATGAAAGCAAGAGCCAGCTTTTCTGTCATTCATAGCCCATATTGGGTACTAGATAGCTTGGTTTCCTGAAGCTTATCAAATTACAGAGATTACAACAGTTACCTAATTTATACTTTCCTGAAGATGTCAATAAGCCAGTCTACTGTTTTAGAATAGGCCAGCTTACTGACGGATTCCAATACTAGGCAAAAATCTGAAAAATACTATGCTATAACTTTATACATAGGATTAATCTATATGCAAAAAAGCACAAATGTGTACCTACTGCTGGACAAAAATATAAAGTACATACAGTTGTTGAGTAAAAAATAATTTATTAAAAATGACATTATTTTAAATACTAGTTAAAATCGTTAATTTACAAGTTGTAAAAGTAAATAAGTTTTGCTTCAATTATACATCTAAAAACAGAGGACTGATTCTAGTTTTTATTTTATTTTGAGAATGAAGCAACAAAAGCCCAAATTTTAAAAGGACTTTTCAAACTAGATCCTATTTTAATGTTTTTTTAAACAAGACAAACAAACGTTTACTTACAATTAAAAATAATGGACTAATAACCTTGATTTATTTAAAATTGATAGTCTATTTTTTTTTCATATATATGTACATACATGTGCATGTTATTCATATATTCAAAATCAAGTTAATTTTCTTGTAAAAATATAACCATGTGGATTTAATAAGTTTATTTTTTTGACAAATGAAACATTATAGGATATAACTGCCAATTTGTCCACATATTTGAATAAGTACTCACATATATGTTAAATCAAAGATTATGTAATATTAAAAATTAATTGATTTTTATAATTAGTTTATGACAATTCAAATGTTTTTTAATATTATACAGCAAGTCTTGTGTGCTTATATATAGTTGCATTTTATATAACATATTAACAATTTCTAAATCAAAATATAATTGCTTATTTTTTGTATTGTTTTAATCAAAATCAGAATGTTGAATTTATATTTGTAGTGTACTTAGCAGACTTTAATTTCATTTTATTGTTATTGTTTCAAATTAATAAATTTATATTTCATTAAATTATTCCAGTGAATTCATTTAATCCTAAAATAGGTTTGAAATATTATATGTTGGTATTATCTTTTGCTCATGGCAATAGTTATAGAGCTCCATTCCTTGAGCTGCGTAACAGTCAGTTATATGAATAGGGTTTATGTTTGTTGTTATAGACATTTAGTTAATGATGATCCTGGTTGGTACAAAGATATATTCTATAAAGTCCATGCACTTTCATTTTATTTGTTTAATTAAGTTTATAGTTGGCCAATACATTAATGGTAGTAAGTGATCACAGCATTGATGATGATCAGTAAGTTTTAGTATCCCAGCATTATTTTTTTAATTGTTATATCTTGATGGATAAAACTTAAATATGTGTATCCAGATAAATGTGGTATTTCTGCCCTATGTTTGGATGTTGCTTATTAATTAGCTTGGTTATATATATATATATATGCTCTTAATTTTATATATATATTGCACCAATGTAGGTCATTACATATTTCTAATAGTTAACGAAAGGAATTTTATTGAAAGAAATTTTTTTTTAAAAAAATGTTGTTTTAAAAGTTATTTTAAACTTCAGAAAGATTTCCATGAAAGTTTGAGAAAAAAAAAAAGAGGTGGAAAGATTTTGATAATAAATAAACTTTAACAAAAAAAAATGATTAGCATTGTTAGTTTTAAATTAAGAAAATAAATTGCTCGTTTTGTCTTGTAATAAGGAATGTGTGTGTCCATAAATATTAATTAAAAGAAAACAATTTTTTAGAAAGCTAATGCAATGTAGATAAAAAGAACTGAAAATTAAAATCAAAACAATGGAAATAATTAAAAAAAAAACAAGACTACTGTTTGATTGAAATAAAATAACCAATAAAAAGACTAAAACAAAGTTTGAACTCTTAAGTAACAGGAATAAAGGCCCAATAGAATGGAATCAATTTCTCGATCGATCCTCAGATAAGGAATGCTAGCTATAAAAGGGAGATTTTGTACTGCTTAGTTTTCAATTCAATTCATTAAATTTAACCCTTTAAGCGTCTAATTGTTCATTCGCTGCAGGTGGTAACACTCAAATCTTTTAATTGGCCGATGCACAAAATAATGTATCAATTTTTCAAAAGTTATTGACTGTTTTTTTAAATATATTCACTTTAGTTTCGGTTTTAAAAAGTATATTAGTAATTTCTCACATTATAAAAATAAACGAAAGTTTGTTCAAAAATAAATTTTGATTTTTAATTTTAAAAATATTTGTTATGGTTGACATGAAAAGAAACGTCAATCATAATTTCACGTTATGATTTTTTTTTCCCGACTTTGCAATAAATAAATAATTCTTGCTAAAATCGTAACTATTTTTGTAAAATAATATTTATTTTTGACATATTATATGAAAATAATTTGTATTTTATTTGTATTTCATCAAAAAATATTTTTAAAATGCTCTAAAACATTCGTTTATCATTTTCAAAATAAAACAAAAGCGTTCGTAAATTTTTAATTTTTGGCAGCCATATAAAAATTTTAACAGCCAATAAGATTCAAGAAAAGATGATGAGAAGGCGGAGCTTTTCCATTTTCTTTTGTTTACAAAATTTCAACAGCCAATAAGATTCAAGAAAAGATGTGAAAAGGCAGTGCTTAGTTTTTGTTTGACATAAATCATCAATTAATTTATTTTTTACTTGTAAAATAATTCAATAGATGGCAGTATATTATAAAACTTTTTGCGTTCTAAAAAATGACGTCAAAACCGTAAACGTAGTACAAAAACTAAGCAATTTACAGTGATGTCAAATTTACTCGATTAAAAACGAATATGTATCAAATTGCCTCGATTAAGAACGAGTCAGTCAGTTAAAGGGTTAATCAGGCATTCAGACATTCATAAAATGAAAATGATTAAAAGTTATTAATTATTCAGAATGAATGTCCTATTATCTAGAATGTGCTGCTGAACCCATCAGATCATGCGACCAGCCTGAACCTCTCTGCAATACTATCAGCAGTCAGTTCAAGGAAGAAACCATGTCTGTGTAAAACTGGAAAAGCATTGGAGTGTCTGTGTTAAAATCTGCAAGGAAATAATACCTATACATCACAACTGGTTGGAATCAGGAGACCCAGCAGAAGCTACATTGCCTTATTCACATGTTCAAATCCAAGGTAAACATTCATTTTGTCTTCAATATTAAATATTTCAAGAACTATAATTTAAATGTAAACCAAATATAAAACTATTAATGATCTATCTATATGCATTAGCTTAGCTTTCATAATAAGACTTTTAAATCAAAGACCTCATTAGTTATGTGTGTGCATTATATAATTAAATGTTTTATTTTATTTATTATTATAAGTATGTAATTTGAGCATATTAAATGTATACTTTAATATAATTTGTATATGCATTTATTATAAGGCAAGAACAAGTATGTAAAGAAAGATGGAAATAAATATTTTAATTATTGTTAAGTAAGATTGAAAGAAAGGAAGGGATTCATGTCAAAGAGTTAATCACATAGGTGTATTCTATTGGTCAGATATTTGTGAATCTTTTTAACTATTATTAAGTAAGATTGATAGTAGGGAAGGGATTCATGTCATAGAGTTAGTAATGTATGTGTATTCTATTGGTCAAATATTTGTGACATAAATATTGGGGAAAAGATATTCGTAATATAGGCAGAGAATTGAGAGTAGCTAAAGTCCAATGAGCTAGCTGGAAGGTCAGGTACTAAATTCATAGCTGATTGGGCAAGCACATTAGTTACTCCTGTAATTAACTGTCTCCTAAAGGTTTTTTTCCTTAAAATAAATAAAATACATGGATGACCAGTGATATAATTCAGTAGCAGAGAAATAATATTATTGGTAGCTTGCTACCAGTGATGTTGTTATATACCTGAAAGATTGGCAGCCTTCAAAGATAGAACATAGAAACTAAATGAAAGGGATCAAATAAATCCATCTCTTTGTGGGCAAATAAAAAAAAGCAGACAGTACAATGGCACCCAACATGGGGCATAACTGACACAGGTGACAGTTAGGGAGAAAGAACATTAGAAAGCAACTAGTTAAATTTGAAGAGCCCACTAGTTAATATTAAGTTTAACAGAATATGTCAATGTCAGCCAACAGAACAGTTGAGATTTCATGGGACAGTATAAACATGGATGGATAGTAAAAAATGGACTCTCCAGGTGAGTTATGATAAAAGGACAAGCAGAACAAGCAATAGAACTAAGAGGGTTGGGGTTGATTATGTGTTCGTTTAAAATTTTATCATGGAAATAAATTTGTGTTTAAATAAAAACAGATAGAATATTCAGTTTTAAAATGGAAGAACAAGCCAGATTATAAAAATAAAACTTTCATGGGAAACAGAAGGGAAACAACAAATACACACCTAGAGAACTTGGAACAATTTTTCTCATGCAATGAATTTAGCAAGTCTGTCAAGGTTAACATAGCTAGTAGCTACATACAGGATAATGCTCAAATTTGGTGGGAGTCAATGGGAGTAAAACCCACAAATTTTGAGGAATACAAACAAGCACTGTTAATAAACTATTGGGGGAAGGACTGCAAGAGAATGTTAAGCATCAAGTAGAACAGGATAAATGATGAACAGGGGAGTTGCTGATTATGTTTTTGCACAGACAAGTGGCACAACTAAGAATTATTACAGTGTACAAGCTATCTGAACAACAGATTCTGCATATTGTAAAGAGGGATTTCCCAGAAAATGTTCAAACATATAGTAATGGGGAAGGATACAGTAGAACAAACCACAGAGATATTTATGATGCTAGACAGTAATACAGCAAAAAAAAAGCCAGAATAAGGAAAAGAATGCTGAGGATAATCACATGCAAGTAGCAATCTTAGTACAGAATGATAAAAGAGAGGAGCTAATAATGACACATCAGACCTGTACTAAAATAGAAATAGGGATCAAAGGAATGAGTTAACACACTTCTCGACTCAGGGAGTCAAGTATCAGTGGTGTCAGAGAAAACCTTTAATGAGATAGTTTGGAGCAATTTGAAAATAAAAAACTTACCGCTAAATAATGTATACATAAGATTGGCGAATAAAAAAATAGCAAACTTGGTATCAGAACAAATTTGCATGAATATGTGTATAGCAGGAAAGGAATACAATCACATCATGCTAATCCTAGAGACTAATACATGATGCTATACTGGGGTCAGATTTTATGTGCAAGGCAGGCTGTGTTAGATTACGAACATGGCCAGGTGAGGGTAAACAAGGCAGAGATCCCATCTGAAATCTGTGAGACAAATGATGGTAATGCGATGTTGAAAGTACAGGGATAGAAATAGAGAGAAAAGGGAGGGAAAATGGATATGAGAGACAGGAGCAAAAGGAATGGTTGAAGTTGTTGGCCATATATGAGAGCATGTTTTCAGAAGACCCTGGAGTTATCCAAAGATATGAGCATAGGATTAGGCTTATAAAATATCAACCATATCACTTGAGCATATCCTATACCACATCAATATAGAAATGCAGTGGAGGGGCAACTAGAGAATATGTTAAAATGGAGGATGATCTTTAAATGCTTGTCCCCATACAATAATCCGATAGTGATGGTAAGAAAAAAAGATAGGTCTATTCAGCTATGCTTAGATGCATGGCAATTAAACAAAATAACAGTGCTAGACACCAATGCCCCACCACCTATGAGTGAGTTACTAATGAAATTTCAGAAAAAAAAAAGATATTTTCAACTTTTGATTTGACAGTCAGCTACTGGCAGATCAGGTTGCATCCTGAGAACCGAAAATACACCACTTTCCGGTATAACAGATGGATGTATAGTTTCAACTGAATTACCTTCAGGCTAAAATAGCTTAGCTTTCATAATAAGACTTTTAAATGAAAGACCTCATTAGTTATGTGTGTGCATTATATAATTAAATATGTGTATTATTTTATTTATTATCATATGTGTGTAATTTGAGCACATTAAATGTATAATTTAATATAATTTGTATAGGTGTTTATTACAAGGCAAGAACGAGTATTTAAGAAAAGCTGGAAATAAATATTTTAATTATTGTTAAGTAAGGTTGAATGTAAGGGAGGGATTCATGTCATAGAGTTAATCACGTAGGTGTATTCTATTGGTTAGATATTTGGGAGATAAATCTTTTTAACTATTGTTAAGTAAGATTGAAGGTAGGGGAAGGATTCATGTCATAGAATTAATATTGCATGTGTGTTCTATTGGCCAAATATTTGTGACATAAATATTGGGAAAAGATATTTGTAATATAGGTGGAGAATTGAGAATAGTTAGCGATGAGCTAGCTGGAAAGCCAGGTACTAAATTCGTAGCTGGTTGGGCAAGCACATTAGTTATTCCTGTAATTAACTGGTGCCTAAAGGTTTTTTCCTTAAAATAAATAAAGTGCTTGGATGACCAGTGTTATAATTTAGTAGCAGAGAAATAATATTATTGGTAGCTTGCTACCAGTGATGTTGTTATCTAACTAAAAGATCGGCAGCCTTCAAAGATAATACATAGAAACTAAACAAAAGGGATCAAATAAATAAATCTAAAAGTAAATAAATGTTTCCATCTCTTTGTGGGCAAATAAAAGAAGGTGGACAGTACAATATAACAATAATAAATATAACAGTGATTATCTATTATACAGCCTTTCAATCTGCAAAATTAATTTTGGTTAATTACTTAACCCTCTTCGACTGCTGTTAAATTCAAAAAACATAAAGTAAACAACCGTCATCAACTCAAATCCCAAGATTCCTGAATTTTAACATTATCGGTTTGTCAATTATATTCGTTTTAATTCGATTTATTAAAATTGCCTCCTTAATTTTTCATTTATTGTGGTTTATCTCTTTATGAAGAATCAACAAATTTCAAGATCAAACTTAAACTCATATTTAAATGTAATTTCATGATTCATGAAAATGGAAGCAGTCATTAAATAATTATTATTTTTACATGCTTGTATAACAATTGATGCTCTTTTTATCTTTTATTTATACTGAACCTCAATTCATCTATATATGATAATATACATCCACAAAAATTTGACAAATAACACTATTTTTTTGCTTGATAGCTTTTACAATTTTAGAATTATTCACTAACTTATTAATGTTATTTGTAACACAAAATGAAACATTTAACAAATCCTAATATATATCCTTAAAAATATTTACCTAAGCATTTGATATATAAAAAATA
Source organism: Epiperipatus broadwayi (assembly GCA_028023455.1). NCBI lineage: Eukaryota > Metazoa > Onychophora > Udeonychophora > Euonychophora > Peripatidae > Epiperipatus > Epiperipatus broadwayi. The sequence goes on along the minus strand of JAQFVV010012405.1, from coordinate 143,006 downwards.
GATACTCATTTTTATTATCAATTTTCAACCCCTTTAAATCATTATACTTCCTTTTAAATTGATATAAAGTACTATTAAATTGTTCAATTTTATAATCAACTTCAAGCAATTCCTTTGCAAATATTAAAATAGTTTTTAATTTATCACTTTAGTAATGACATAATTTTTCATTATGAAACAAAAAAGATTAAGTTTCATTTTGAAAATATTAAGATTCTTCATGAAGAGAGAAACCACAAAAAAAAAAAATTAAGGAGGCAATTTTTCAGAAATAGAAAAAAAATGAATATAATTAATAGACAAGCTGAATTCAGGAATCCTGGGATTTGAGTTGATGATATTTGATTCCAGTATGCTTTTAAAATTTAACGGCAGTTGAAGTGGGTTAAGTAATTAACCAAAAGTACTTCTTCAGATTGAAAAATTATGTATAGTAGTTAATCACCATTATATTTATTATTTTTATTGCTATTGCAATATTTTTTAATTAACAGACATTTTATTTGTTATATATATATATATATATATATATATAAAAACAAACATAATGTGCTTTATGTATATATACATACATATGTGTTGAAAGTAATAAATGTGGAATATTTTGAATCTTAATATCTGAATTATATTTAAAGCTACACGTTAAATTATATTTTACTTATATTGAAATTCAGTATACAATCAATAAATTACTTCTTAACAATAATTTTAGGTCTCATTAAAAAGGATATCCAAGAAAACATCATTGGAAAGTTATCATCTTATCAGTTTGCAAAGAGGGGAAGCTTGACTACTGATGCTGTCAGACAATTTTGCCTCCTGGTTGATCATGTTTGTAGGAAAAGGATGTCGCAGCCAGTTGTAGTTCAACTTGACTTTGCATGGGTCTTTGATTGTGTCAAAATTGATGTGCTTCTTAGTGTTCTGGAGGAACTCCAAGTGCCATCAGCATACCTTCAGATGATTGAGAACCTTTTTCAAAATTGCGATGTATTTCTCTCACTGGATGAAAGAGTTGCTCCAGATTGTCAATCATGTATTTCTATTCCCCAGGGCTTTGCCACTAAGTGCACTCTTTTTATAGCCTATGTAAATCCATTACTGTTATGCATCGAAGCCATCCTCCCTGGGATAGCCATTCCTTTGCTGAGAGAGAGCATATGCCACATTTCCTATAAGGATGATGTGATGGTGTACCTCTCATCTCAGGATGAGTTTACTAGACTCAAAGAACTTTTATATCAATATGCTCATGAATTTGGTCTGAGAGTTAATGGAGCAAAATTGGCAATGTGGTCCATCTTGACAGCAAGCAAATATCAGGTAGATTCAAAGCTCCATCTTGCCTCCCCCCATCTATTATGAGAAAAGAGTTGGAAGAATTTCTTACTTTCTAAAATAGAAAGCATTTTCCAAGATATATCTTTCTTTGTTGGGAAAGGGTGCGCTCCTTAATGGGGTTGTATTATCCAAAATAATATATTATTTGGCCGACTTTTCCCTGACCAACATTTTTATCAGAAAAGTAGAATCGCTATGTAGAAAGTTGTGCTGGAGGGCAGGGAAGTGTCCCTGTCATCAGCCTCAACCTGCTACAAAAGCCCAGATCACTTAATGGATTAGGGCTTCACTCAATCAAGATATTCATGATTCAAAGAACCCACAATGTGTTAGTTAACATCTTCAATAATAATGTGAATATGGAAAGTTCACTTCCTTTATAAAAAGTAGATCCCACTGATAGTCCCCCTCCTAGGAGGAGAAAAATTTGATTGCAGCAGCAGTTGATGATGGTAGTGGTCAATAATATCACATCCTCCAGTTCCATGTTCTATGATAACTTATCCTACTGGAATTCCTATCAGTTGATATATATCGGAAAATCCAAAACAGAGAATTTTCTTCCAGTTGGGATCCCTCAGCTTGCGAGGTTGACCCAAGTTTTTAAATCTCAAACCTAAGTTTGTGGACTTTATAGTGAAGGTCAACCTTGGGGCCCTGCCAACTGGTATGTTTCTTTGTCACCAGAAGGGACACAATATTGATCCCATCTGTCCCCTATGTAAAAGACAAGATGAGTCCATTGGCCATATATTCAATCAATGTGAATCGTGGACTCATCTTCGAAACATAATCTTACAGAGAATTATAGGATTTGACCCAGTCTGTGTTCATCTGATTGATGCTTTCAAAAAAAGAGTTTTTGTGTTATCGGACAGGCTACATTTATAAACTTTATCTGGATAAGATGCTGAGTCTTAATTGAAAGAGATTTGGACTGTGCTATGGAAGAACTACTCCTCAAGTTGCTTCATAAATCAAAAGAAAGTGATATAAGAACTTTTCTGCCATGACTTGCAGACCAAAATTGTAGCCAACTGAAGCTTTAAGGATACCCATTGCTCCATAATGTATTAAACTGTCATTTTCCAAGTGGTTGCATAGCCATTATGGGTTTTCTCAATAGCATCATACATTGTAAAAATTGGTTTCTACTGTATTTTACTTAATTTGTTGATTTTTATTGATGGACCATCTGTACTAACACTTTTGATTTATAATTGATGTAAACAAAATCGAGGTCCATATCCCATAATTGCTTTGGGTGGACCTCAATTATGACCTGAATTTGGTCAAATGTATGTTTGTTTCTCCAATTATATTGACCAACAATGTAAATTTTGTCATTGATTATTTATATTGTACTTCATATCCCAGAGGGTTTATATTGTGAGCCCATATAATCTTTACTAATTATGTATAAGGTAATGCTATGTTGTTTAAATTGTTAGTCATTATAAATTTAGTATAATATGCATTCATTCTTTAAGTTGCACATGTTGTAGCCTGGTATGTCTAGCCTTTGTGACTCTAGATAAACCATATAAATTAAATTCATTTGCGATCTGTAACTATTTATATTGTACTTCATATCACGTCATGTTTGCTTCATTCATAATTCTCATATCAGTTTGAAATTGTTATCTTAGTAGGCTTTATTTGAAGAGCCACTACAGTCTTGACAAGTTATTTTTATATAATGCCATTTTGGTTAATCTCATTAACCATTCTTTATTTAGTGTAATATGTTTCAATTCCTTGTAAATTATACATGCAACTTGCAATTCTTTGTAAATCTGGATTAACTATTTGCACTATACTCGATTGTGATTTGTATTTCTGTATAACCTTCTGTATTTGATTTATAGTGTAAATAAAGTTTATTTTTGGAATAATAATAACAATAATTATAAATCGACTTAAATTCCATTACTTTTACATATCTAATTATTTGGTTTCTCTAGTTCTTTGAAAAATAATGTACTGAGTCATTGCTTTTATATATAAAAAAAAACATAGCATCTAATTCTTATAGACTTTTCTAATCATTTCCTTTAAAACAATTTTGATATAAGAGATAAATTCATATGGAAAAAAAAAAGAAATCATCAGACCCAGACTGCAAGTGATTGCTTTGATGCTTTTGGATATGCCTCCTATATAATATAAACTCAAATTATGATATAAATAATGAACCAAAATACTGGAATAGAGATTTAATCATTCTTGCTATAATTATATAATCTTAAACTTGGACAAATATAATTACAGTTTTTAAAGATTTATCACGCATGGAAGATTCGTTTCTAACACAAAATTATTAATCAGAAATATAACAAATTACATATTTTATAAAAATCAAACCCACGATCTGCAAGACAATTTTTAAAAATAAAACAAATATCAACAAAATCATTCTTATAAAAAAACCAAATCATGCAGAGTTATTTTAAACTCTTATAATTAGTTTACACTGGTTTCTGAAACCATCATTTGACAAGATCAACCAGCAACAAATATGTAGCATTGGACTATGTGTTAAATGAGTAGAACAAAAAAAGACAATGTGGTTAAATATAATGTATTTAATAATATTTATGACATACTTAATATTAATATTACTTATTTAAAATGACAACAGCAATATTATTTAATAATAAAACTACAAAAAATTCAAGGTCATAAAAAACAATTATTTCAAGTGGAAAATTCATTCCCATCTACTCAAACACACATAATAGAGACTATAAAACTGAATTGATTTTTTTTTCTCATGTGTCATAGCATCAGCCGGGAAGCGAACCTGCTAACCTGGGACAACTGCTTGTAATGCAGCTGTCACCGACCTCTCGACCATCAATGCTTGACAGAACTGAATTGATTTTGTTACAATATTAATAATGTACTTTCATTGTAGCATTCATTAATTTGTTGTAATACCATAGAGTACAAAAAATATATTCCAGAACATATATGAAACTAGTATTTTAATTAAAAAGACATCAAAAGTTATTTTCTTTCACTCCAGCCAAGTCTCATTCAAATATTAGTTTTTGGAACCTTTTCATATACAATCATAATTTTTTTTTTAATTTCTTGCAATCTTTTCAACTACAATGACACATTTTCTCCTTAGCTAAAAAAAAAAAAAAAGATTAAAATTTCTATTTCAGATATTTAATTGGTTTCTGCAAATAGTTTAAATAAATGCTTCTTATATTAGCACACATATTTTGATGTTTTTAGGTAATAGTGGGTTAGAGTTTGGTTTCTTTTCCAGCTGCATAAATTTTGGTCTTATCTCTAACTAAAACATGCTATCACAGTGATGATTTAAAAAAATAACCAGTGTTTTCTGATGAAAACCAGTCTGCTGGTTGAATTATTAAAGCAGTTTTATAGAGAAGTAATTATATATATATATATATTGTAACCGTATTTTGTGTAATCCCAACTACATAACGTAAGTGCACTAGGAATTACAACCTTGGTCACTGATCAACTCTCATTGCACATTATCAGCTATTAAGAGCTGTATCCAAAAGCATATCATACTATTTATTTTATGCACAAAAGACCACAATCAACATCTGGGGCAATTTTTTACTACAGACAAAATTAATGAATTAACCTAACTTTTTATAATTTATTTGATCGCAGCCCGGGTATACCGCGAAGACCTATCATAGTATTATTATAAAACATATTAAACAAATTATAAGTGCAATTTTATCACTTTTAAACCTCAATTTGCGATTTTTATGGTATGCGACCCTATGGCCGACCATGTACAAGATAGCGTACTTTGTGGAATTGTATAAAATTATGAAACTAATATATCATCTATGTGATTTCTAATACAGATGCTAGTCTAGGTAAAGCTTTGCAATTAAAAAATGAATACTTGGGTTCTTTTATAATTTAGTATATCATTGAGACTCTTATTGTTTTGACGAATATAAATTTAAAATTGTTAAGTAAAGATATTTGATCGTGAAATTATTTGATAAATCTGTTTATAAGCTTAATAATTAATTTGTACTTTAGACTAGAATCAACTACGCAAAGCCACAATGATGGAAAAGGTAAATGGGATTTTATTGTACCCTGCCAATCATATACAACCAAAGACGAAAAGCATCTTAATGTTTTCTCAAAAAATATTTATAAACTCTTTCTATCATGTAGACAATAATATGTACTTAAATGTATGCTCTTCACTGTATGCTATATCCAAAGTTTATTATTTCTGATGTTATGAATGACACATAGCAACGGCACAGTAAGTTTAACTATAAATCAATCTTTATTTACAAACTTTATGAACAATAAATAGTTTATTTCAATATTTAAATAAATCATAACCAAACAAATAAAATAAATAAATGATACTTCAATAGACTTTCTTCAGTACATTTTGTAGGTATAGTTTTAACAAAACCTAATCATACCTTATTTCACTCTACTATAATGAACATTGAGACAATTATTAAATTCAGCATCAACCTCTAAAAAAACTAAACATCATTTCCAGATTCAATATATCCCTTCCATAAACTTATAATCATATAATAAATAATATGATGTATGTATGATTTCACTATCATGTAATAATTAATTAAAATGAAAATGTAAACTTACACTCCGGTGGATAATAATCAACTAACAGTTAATTATTATGAAGTACTTGAATAGAATGTCCCGTTACCATTTGTTAATCTAAACAATAAAATTATGCTTACAAAATGAAGAAGATGATTTAGCAGATTAACTAAACACTTTGCACAACTTATATCTGTGAAGCAAACATATTCCTGTGGATGTATTCATCTACACATAGGAATAAAATAATACTAAATGTTTTGCGTATTTAAACATTATCATAAAGTCACACGTATAATCACAAAATTCCGCGGATTAACCACCAGCGCAGGAATATGTGTAAAATACAACATGGCAATTAAATAATCTGCGGATTAACCACCAGCACAGATTAAAGCCCTTTAATATTCTAAAAAAACAAACATTATAATTTACTTCACAGTAAAGTGCAAAATCATCATCCTCAATTCTTCTGACTATTCAGAATATGCTAACACTTTAGCAAATGTGGGTTCTTGCTTAGTAAAATATTACAATAATCAGGACAGTTAATGTACTACTTATATTGCTTAAAATAAACCTGTGTAATATAATGTAAATAATATTGGAATGGAATATAAATCTGGAAAGACTCACAATATCTCACAAAGATTAATACGTCTCATAAATTCATTATATCTTGTTTAAGCTTTTTCCGCTAGCGCTATTCTTTGAATAAATATGTTATTCAACCTTTATTAATTTGAATCTAACAAATATAAATTATGAACTTCATATGCGAGTTCATATAACGATAAAATTTAAATAAATGTATAATTCATTAATTATATAACATTTAACGGTGTGTGTGATAAAACTAAATGTAAAGCATTTATAGTTCAACACGTGAATTTTTAACAGATGTATATCACTAATTGGATTGTATAGTATTTATAATTCCTGATGGGATCCGTTGAATCCATGTACAATGTGTAGAATAATTATTATATAAGGCAATAGCTATAGCTGTAGTTAAATTCCATCCATGCAATTATATCCATTTGACTAGTTATTAAGACAATATTAGATTAACGATTGCGTGGCTTTCCAAACATGAAACAATTCTAAACAAAATACGTAGAATTTAAATGAAAATGTTTTTCATAAAGTTATTAATCACTACATCCTGATCAAAAGTGTTTCAAGTTTATCCTATCCATGCAAGTATTTATTTATCCATTGCGTTAATCCAGGAATAACTATTTACAGCAACTAATTTATTCATTTTTAAACAGACGATAATATTATAAAATAGCTCTAATTAATTTTGAAGAATATTATTGATCCAATTGTTGAACAAATTAACTAGCAAATATCAATGGCACTATAAAGTTAATTATCAATCAATATTATATTTTATTAGAATTAAAATGGAAATATTAAAATATTTTGATAGCTTTAGCATTTTATTTTAACTTAAACTTTTTTCTTTTTAAAAAACAAATTTTCATTTTCATCAAACTTTTATGATTAAAACATTGATCTAATTTTTCCAAATTATAGATTAATAAACAATTTGAAACATACCAAATTCTTGCAGGTAATTCTTTCAAACTTAAACTGGGAAGCTCCGACATTTCAAAAATGTAATATTGGAAACGCTACCGGTGATTTGATTCTTGGCCGACCGACTTGAAAAGATCTTTAAGTTTAGTGATCCATTTTAAGTAGATACCACTAAGTTATTCTATGTTTATAACAAATTTTGTGGTAATTTAGTTACTTATTAACGGTTTCAAAATAAGCTCAGCAAATTGACAACATTTGCCTTTACCATTTTGTTCTTTCTCCCCCAAAAGACAAAACTAACAGACGATATTCTCTTAGAAATTCGCGCTCTTTTCTTTTATTATATTGAGACGCCTACGCAATTGCTGTATTTATTTAATAATTTATTTTAATTGAATAAATGGTTTTATAAATTTAATAGAAATAATAATTTTAAGACTACTTTAAATAAATGAAAATAAAATATTATTTTTAATAACACTTTATCAAATTTTAATATGTTGTAAAAAATTTTTAAAAGTTAAACGTTTCCATATAGGTTAGCATAGGGAACGGAGCAAATTGAAATTTATTAAAATAATTTCATAAAGTAATCTTTTCAAATACGAATCAAGCCAACCAAATCACCAACAGAAGAAAGAAAAATTTTTATATAAGTTACATCAACGAATATATTTTCTACTAAAATATATGGTTACAATATATATATAGTAACCTTATCAAATTTATAAGGACTCTCCAGCTAAACTCTTAAATGTACTACATGTTAAATCACAATCAAATTATCGAAACAATATTCATTAAAACAATATTTTGACTAATTCCGAATATATTTCTAACATGTTATAGATAATAAAATTAACATTTCAATAATTTATCTTATTTAAAAAAAACATAAATTAAATACTAAGGTTCAAATCAGATTACCAGCTCATTTATTATCATAACAACTTAAACTATGACTATCTCATCATTTACTCTTATAATATGGTTCGATTAAAATACTAACAAAAAATATATAAAACTTTACATGAGACATTCAGCAAGGTATAATGTTGGGTTAGCATTGAGAATGTATCCTGAAAGATATACTCTCAATGGTATAAGAACATTATCCTTACTTAAATTTATATAACAAATCTAACTTGTAATACTCTCATAGTTCACAACACACATAAAATAAATCCTAACTTGATAATTTTTAAAATTAATTGTAAAAATAATAAACTTATCATTATCCTTCCATAAAATAATATTTAAATTTAACATTAACTAAAATTTCTATTCATTATCTCTTCATTTAACTCTTAATTATTCAACATCTGAGATTAATCTCCTAATAATAATACTAAACAAATTAATGCCATGTACTTAAATATGAGGGATTTTCCATATATTCAACTACTCTCACAAAGCAACAACGAACAATTAGAATATTTTCTAGATTCTTAAAATAATACATCTACCTAACTACTACTCCTCAATAATCATAAGTAAGATTATAAATTCTTATGAAAAACATCATATAAAATATTTTTAACAAATTCCAAAATATTTCATCTCATATTAGACTATAAAAATCTTTTATTTCTTATGTGATATTTACAGAGAACATATTCTTAATATACTTGCAATATTAAATATTTTAAAATTAGCATTGTATAATCTTCACAATCATCAATAATAAGATCTGCAATAATTATAATAATAATTATAATAATATATTTTTGTTAATCATGTGCAATAATATAATGATCCTAATAATATTTATAACTCGTATGTGAGTACGAAGATTCTAAAACATTCAGACACATCAAACAAAGAAACTCTCAAGACTATGAATTCCAAAAAACATTAATAATTTTGTTATTTAACAACATGTTTAAATTAACAACAATATAATTTCATAAAATTTATAAATATTCACAGAATAACAAAAGAAAATTAATTAAAAAATTAAAATATTTACAAAAAAATATGAAAATAATACATAAACATTAAATAGCCTTCATTCTGACAATTTGCTGTACAGTAATAAGACTGTTATTATTTTTTTATATTTACAATAGCGATAATCCATCATCACTATCATAATAAAACAACAACTATACTAAATAAAATTTATTTACATTATTATTTATAACTCACAATATACTTTATATTTTCTAATAAGAAATTATAATTATAATAATGCCTCTTAATATTATAAATTTACACTAAGATTAGAACTTATTAAAATTTAACAAGGAAATTATCCTAAAGATATTAAGCACATAGTTTATATCAACAAAGTATTTATCTTTACCCTCCTGGTATATTTTAATATTCTGACATGAGATTAAAATAAAAAAAAATATAGTTAATGAAATAACTATTCATAATTTGGCAAATTATTTGCCATAAACTATTTAAAATAACCATATAACTTTACTTATAAAATATTCAAATTATATTAAAAAATTATATATTGCTTGTATATGTTATGTTTATTCATTTTAAAATGTATCCCATAATAACACTCTGATGTTTCATTCCATCTTTCTCTCTTTCAATCATAAATATGTATTTAACTCTTGAGTTCAGTGATCTCTATTATTTACATATTTCTAGGAATATCAACTCATTCCTTTTCACCTTTCACCACAAAATCAATAAATAAAGATCATTTGTGATAAAGTTTTTTCTCTTCTAATGCATTCACAAATATTGACAATTTTCTACAGCCCAGTTATTATTCTAACCAACTTTTAAAGTATACCATTTACTATGTAATATCCAGTGGTGATTAATAATGATTACAGTGAAAGATATGAATACAATGATAACTCAAACTAACATGAAATATCATGGTTACAGTGATTAAGGTCACATATTTATCATATACCCTAAATTCCAGTCACGGCCTCTACTTGAGCTCTTACTGAAGTATGAAAAGAATGCAACTGCCAATGTACTAAATATAGAGAACATCATTACCTTATTTAACACATTAATTCTCAATAATATAATTCAAATATAATCTTCTTCCTCAATATTAATAGCATCCAGGATTTCATTTCACAACTAATTTCCTAGACCACTATCCTTCATCTTCCCCATTCTGAATACTTCTCTCAACATCGCAAAGAAATTTTAAATACTTTACATAAAATAATCTCCAAGCTACATTTCCAAAATAAATATCGAATAAAAGTCAAGAAGGTCCGAAAACATTGTATACACAAATGATTTCATTTAATATTCATCATTATCACACATTCATTCACTTATATTATAATACAAAATAATTCAGAGATCAATATTTTGTATTGATTATATCCAAACAGATACTGTCTATAATGATATCTTAGAAATTCATAATCACATTTTAAAATATGTACTTAAGCATTCATAAAATTGTGTAAATACCTTCAGGTAATACACCCAGTATTTTCCACCTTTATATTGCATTCATAAAACAATTGATACACTTTTAATCATATAAATATGATTCTATCTGATTTTAATACTCAAGCAATATGAAAAACAAACCAAAATAATTATTAAAATGTATAATAATTTACTTTTAATCCCAACAATTATTGGAATTAAATATGGCAATCCCTTTTCTTTTTGATCATCTGAACATATCACAAATTATAAGTATATTTTATTTTTTTACCTTTCAGAAAAACTACATTTTTGACACCTATTATTTTTCTTTATTTTCTAAATAAATATTTCAATCTTAAAACTAAGTTTATTCCTAAACAAATATGTTAACTGAATATTATTTCTAATAAAAAATATTAATATTAAAAATATATATAAATAATAATAAATTCAAAGTTATGTAAAGTTCTTGTTTGCTTTCATTCCTCCAGCACTGTCGATAAAAAGATAGGAGAGCTCATTCCATTGCCATTGACTATGAAAAAGTTTGAACAAAACTTCTCTCCCCCCACCACCACATAATACACAAAATTAAATCTTTAAAAATCCAATAAATCTCTGTTCATCCAGTACTTGATAAATAATCTTTCTAAGTCCATTTTCTTAGCACTTCAAGTTAAACAGATATTTCAGAAGCAAACATCCATTAAAATAATTTTATATTAAGCAATAATTTCCATATGTACATTCATCCATGCTGATCTAGACTTATGGCAAAATATATGACAAGATTAATATTTCTTCAAGAAGTGCTTATAAAGATTTTCAAACAAATACTGTCATTTACCAATTGACGAATTTTTCAGCAGACAACTTTCATTCGCATTTTTTCCCAATGTATACGCTTGTATTTAAATGGCAATAATTTATCATAGGATGCTTCTAAAACATTCAAGATTTTTTCTTTTCCAACAGGCATCTATTAATTAAACATTTTCTTGTAATATTATATAGTTTTTCCATTCAGGTAATGTTTTTATAAAAAGACATAAAGATAATTTTAAGATAATATTAAAATTCACCTCTCTTTTAAGCCGGAAAATCTTTTTCAAATGTAAAGTTCAAAAAAACATTTTCTCTTCATCTTGACACACACAATTTTAAAAATATATAAAGTTTATTCAGGCCATTCTCTTTTAAACAAACTAGTAATAATACATCTTTACATATGCATTCACAGATAATATAAAATATATTTACATTTATAAAATTCTATCATACGTATTTAATTTACTTGGCTAATAATCACTTTTTGTTATTCCTTTCTTCCTTTTAAAGAATGCATAAATCATTAAATAAGTTTTGAGAATTACCATTCTCTTTTAAACAAAGTAGTAATAAAACATCTTTACATATGCATTCGCAGATAATATAAAATATATTGCATTTATAAAATTTCATCATATGCATTAAATTTACTTGCATAGTATCACTTTTTGTTCTTCCTTTCTTCCTTTTAAAGAATGCATAAATTATTAAATAACTTTTGATAAATATACTCAACATAATAATAAGATACAAATTCCTAGCCAGTTTATATTTATGATGATTTATCATAATTGTTAAATATAAATAACCTTTCACTTCACACATGCTAATAACATTAAATATAAAGTTCTTATGAATTCTTAGGTTTTCCTTTGTTATATGGTTGAAATTCTTACAGCTTCTACTAGACATTAGGCTGGTGATTTGATGACAACTATTAGTCTCTGTAAAATCACCATGGTTTCATTAAGCTTTGATGTGAAATTTTTCTGACATTAACTCATTTACTCAAACATTGGATACATAAAAATAATTATTTAAAATTATACTTTCAACTTTACTTAAAAAAAATACTTTTATAAAAAATTAAAACTTTTAGAAGCAAGACCAAGTTAGACAAGACAAGATTAATCAAAACCAGGTTAGACAAGTTCAGACTGTTTAGACCGATTAAACACCTATACTTATACCATTTTTATCTTCTGATTTCATTGGTTGATCCAAGTTCTTCTTAAACACTAATTTACATACAAAATAATTTTTTGTCTCCAAAATAATTTTCTAAAATAATATGACTAATTATTTTTAGAAAATATAAAATTTATTTAATATTCTACAATATAAAATATTTTTATTTAAACATTAAAATATTTTTTAATAACCTTAATATTGATTTTAAAATAGAAAATATTATTTAGACAGCACAATAAAAATTAATTGTTACTTCTAAAATAAAATTTACAAAATTATTTGCAACATTTAATGTGTCAAATTTTTATCAACCAGGAACTAAAATTAATATTTCTACAAAAAACAAACAAGTTCAGGGACAAATACACTTTAAAGACATGATACTTTTCAAACATTCTAGAATAATTTACATTCTGATTATTTAAAATAATAACTTAAATAAAGAAAATTATTTAAAATATATTAGAAATATTATATAATATTAAATATTGTAATCAGACTATTGTTTAAACATTACATTCTTTAAATATAATAAACATTAAATAATTTTATCATTCAATTAATACATTATATTTCAATTTTATCATTAAATTATATTGATGCAACTTTAAAATACTTTAACTTTTTCCTAATACATTTAAGCTTCATTTATTCACAAAAATTAATACAAAGTATTAAGAACTGCTAAAAAATTTAATTTTTTTTAAATTAGCTCTTTTTAAATTCTACTTAAAAATGACTTTGGCAAATAGCATGGGCACAATATACATATATTTAAGCTATTTAAAAAACAAATTCCTTTTTTAAAAAAAATTATTTCTTGCAGAGCAATTGTTGCTTTAAAAATATTATTGAATTTTTAAAGTAATTTATATAAATGCTATTCAGATAATTGAACACATTTTTCTGCCTCTTTTTTAATTATGTTTGATTACAAGCCATTATAGATAGATAGGTAGGTAGGTAGGTAGGTAGGTAGGTAGGTAGGTAGGTAGGTAAGTAGGTAGACAGACAGACACAGACAGACAGACAGACAGATAGATAGATAGATAGATAGATAGATAGATAGATAGATAGATAGATAGATAGATAGATAGATAGAAAGATAGATAGATAGATAGATAGATAGCTAGATAGATAGATAGATAGATAGATAGATAGATAGATAGATAGATAGATAGATAGATAGACAGACAGACAGACAGACAGACAGATAGATAGATAGATAGATAGATAGATAGATAGATAGATAGATAGATAGATAGATAGATAGATAATTTTCTGGATATTATACATAGGAATACTAAAATCACAATAGCAATATTTAGATATATTTCAGTTGTACTTTAACCAGATAAAGCATTAGAAACTGAAATCATTTCAGGGATAACTCTTTCCTGGAAGAACTTCACATTATTTCAGATTGACACTTCTGGTTAAATTCATGGAAGACAATTTATCTAGGATTACTGGTAATTCTGTTGCAATCTTGTTTTTCAAATGGCTGGTAAAGAATATACATTTTTAGCTTTCAATTTACTAATATATAGCAGGGGTTATCAAAAGAATATAAAGCTGTACTTTTTCAAAGATTAAATTAGAGAACTCAATTTCCACAAAGTGGTAGCACTTGTTCATTTACATTTTATTTGATAAGCAGAAATGGTTATAAACAAAAAAATTCATATTATTTTAAATCATTTGAAAGATGTTATAAAAATAAATATATTGTATATTTATTAAATTATATTATGGTTTTATAAGGGTTTAAACTTATACCAATGGAAAAAAATAAAAGAAATTACGATTGCACTAACATAAAAAGTAACCTTTGGGGTTTTTTATTTCATTAAATAAATGTATAACTTTTACATTTCCTCTCTTCTTTTAGTTATGCTGAAAATTAATTTTAATAATAATTTTTTTAAAAAAAAAATTGTACTTGAACAAAAATATTACTTGAACTGAAGATCACATATGTGAAAATTAAATTTTCCAGATTTAGTCTCACTTTAATAATTAATTCTATTTAGCAAATAAAATTTAAAAGTGGGTCAGGCAAAAATACTATCACAGGAGAATGTGATGTGAGTTTGCAATATCAGTAGGTGAATACACAGAAAGTTTCATAATAATTTCAATATTTATATTATATATATTGCACATATAAGTGTATATGTGTCCATATATGTGACCTTCAAATCTTTCTCTACTATACAGAATAAAAGCATAAAAAATATCCTACTGCTGTAGTATAATAGTAAGAATAGTTATTCAAAAACTAAAGATTCCTGTAACAATTCCCAGTTGAGAAAAAAAATCCCCAATTATCCAAATGTAATTTCAATTTGCAATAAATGATTATATAATCATAATTATAATAATAATCAATGCATGTGTGATTATAAAAAATTGTGATAAGCAGTATAAATATCATCAGATCCTTTCAAACTATTCTGATATATGAATATTCTCTCTGCCATTAGAAGTTGGCATACTTATAAACATAATAACTAATGGCTTATGGTCAATTGTTGAATAGGAAAAGTGACCTCCAACCTCACTTTGTTATTTCCAAAACAACCAATCTTACGATAAATAAAATTATTTTCTTTTTAGTCAAACTCTATTTCTCCTGCTCTCATATTGTATGGAAACATTTCCTAAGTCTTTATTCACTTCCCACAATCTAAAGATTAATTATTATAATATATGCACAAAATGCCTTTTCAATATACTTTAAAAATTATATATATATATAATCAAATAGCTTTATTGATTGGGAGTTCATAAAAAATTTGAGGAATGAGAGTGATAAATCTGAGCATGATCCATACTCATTCTATTATTGTACCAAACTATGCAGCATATTATTATGATTATATTACACATTATAGGTTGGATTTTTGTCTCTGAATTCATTGTAAAGAATTGCCCAGAAAACATTGCTTCAAAATGAATTGTAAAAATTCTATTTTATATTTCATTATTTTACATCCAGAATACTCTATGTATATGTGTTTTTCTGAATGTTTGCGATCATGGTATTTCAGTTGTACTTATATAATAGACAATCTACATTGTCTAATATCTGGAATGTTTTTAGAAAAATTTAACTTTATTTAAATTTTCAAAATGCATTCAACTGTTAGTAAGTTAGTAATATGCAAATGTTTCAAGAGATATTATTCTCCACTCTTCTTCAAGTGTTGTTGGCCTGATCAGGGACAGCACTAGAATGGGAACTGAATCTGGATCTATAGATTATGAATATTGAATTTTAAGATAATGCTTTAACCAAATGAGCCATCCTGCCAAAGGGAACAGTCAGTAGAAATTTTATATACTTATCTATGAAATTCCTCATGATTTCTCCACTTTTCCCCAAGGGCAAAGTTGGTTAATAGTTTCCATACATTACGTATAGTCAAATTAGGTTCACTTGTGGAGTTATTCACCAGTATCATGTGAGCAGTTTCTTTGAACTTTCTTTTTTATACTTTTTCCTCTCTATCCAATATTTTTGTATTTTCCCAATTGAACATATGTTCATTGTTACATACATGGTCTGCTACCTTAGTCGCATCTCTTTTCCCTCTTCTAATCATAAATTTGTGCTCTTGCAATTGCTTTTCAATGGGGTGACTAGTCTCAGCAATATACATTATTCCACATTAACATTGTATTTCATAGATGGAGATTTTATTTTTTAGTATTTCAAGTTTAGGCTTTCTAAATGTTAGAATTCCTCATAGTATGATATTGCTCTGGAAAGCTGTTCTGATGTTATACTGATTGCATATTTTTCTTAATTTGTCTGCTATTATTGGTTTTTATGGATATACTACAGTACCAATAATTGTTCTTTTTTTAATGGTTCTTCGTGTTGTCTATTCTTAATAACAGCTGATGGATAACCATTTTTCATAAGCGTTTATTCTATATGAATCTTTTCTTTTTTCCAAATCACTGGTTTCTAAACAAACTTCTTATGCTCTGGTCCATAGTGATAGTGTAACTCCATATTTTGTGTTTCTGGTGTGATTAGATGTATATGCTAAGTATTTTCCTGTATGTGTGGTTTTATGTAAATTGTAGTTTTGATTTTGCCACCAGGGAGTCTTGTCACAAGAACATCTAAAAATGTCAATTTGTATTCTTGTTCTAATTCTATTGTAAATTTAATTAAAGGAGATATGTTATTGATGTGTTTCCAGAAAGTTTGTAAAAGTGCTTCACCATATGGCCATAAAAGAAATGTATTATCAACATAGCCAAGTCAAACTTTAGGTGGATATGGAGTAGTCTTTATGGCTGTGGTTTCAAGTTCTTCCATGTAAATATTATTTATGAGGGTGATAGTGGTGAGCCCATAGCCATTCTTTGATTTAGTTGGAAGAATTATGTGTTTGTTGTAATGCAGAAATGTTAAAATTTTCTAAAAACATTCAATACTCAATATTAGATGATGAAAACAATCCAACATATAAATACAATATGCATATGTGTTTGTACAATTTGTTTACTTAAACAGCAATAATCGAAAACTATAACCGAGATGAATAGTAACTAATTAGATACTGTAGGAATTTTTTTTATCTCATAACGATCAAATTATGAATATATTTTTAACAATTATTAAATAATTTAAATAAATCATAAATATGTATTAGATCTTTATTCACTATTTAAGCAAATTCCTTAGAAGATCAAGAAAGTTAAGCCATTAAAGTAGAAGCAAAGCACATCAATTTCATCCTTACTCTATTTTTATATTTCACTTTTCTCATTTAAAAATCGATTTGAGAACTTTTACCTCTGCGATCATCCATTCTAACTACTGAGCTAAATATGTGCATATAAAACAATCATTAAGTTTTATTTTATTCACATTTTAAATTTAAAACAAACGAACACATTCGAACATATGCGTATGTCTGTACGTGACTATATATTATCCACTGTAACAATATTGACCAAAAACAAAAAAAATACATACATCAAATCAAATAAAGAAATAAAGGTAAATAAATATAAAGTTATTGAGAGAATTGAAAATAATATATAAAATCTAATTTCTGACGCAGCAATTTGATTTATGGGTGGTTACAATTCGAAATTGCAAATATAATGAAAAGCAATGGGAAGGAGGTTTTGGTAAGGAAAATACTTATTTTCAGAGCAGCTCAGTGTGGTAAAAGTGGATATGGCGGCTGAGCTGGAACATAAATAGTGAGAGCTATTGCCATTTTCTGCAGCACAAATGAGGCGTGAAGCTGATGTAAGGGCAGTACACTGTGGCTTCTCAAGTCAGTCAGGCCTCAGTGAACAGCAGTGGCAGACCGGTTTGCAATGTGGACCGCACTGTGATTTATTAAGAAATATTGCCCAATAGAGGAACAGCAGGTTCAAAATTATAGCGTTTCAATTTTATCATTTATGTTTATCTTGGCTAAGTGGGCCTTTTGCAACAAAATATTTAAATCTTTTTTTATATCACAAACACAAAACACAAAGAACCAATCAAACTTTCAATTAGAATAAGCTTTAAGATTTATCATAAAAGATTATAAAAATGCATATCAATTTCTAATCGATTAAAAGAAACTTGACAATAAATGATAAATTATACAGATCAGTAGAGAGATATTTAATAAAATCGAATACAAATTAACCCTAGTAGGACTACAAGAAAAATATTATTTTTATAATTACTTGATTTAATTAAATAAGTGTACTACAGTATTATTTTTTTAATTAGAATTTTAGTTATACTTGTAAAGTAAGTAAAATTTTAACAATAAATTCATCACAGAAAATAAATATCTTAAGAATTAAACGATGGTATGAGTAGTTAAAAAAATAAATAAAACTTTATAAAATCCAGAATCATTTAAACGTACTATTACTATTTTTTTAATTCATCTACAAAGCAGTATATGTGATGAAGAGTATAATTCTCTTCTTAATAGATCATTAGTTAAATTGGAACACATATTCCAAATGAGTAATTTGAACAACATTAATAGAATCAGTCAAAGACTTATCTGATAGGGCAAAATGAACGATGCGCATAAATTAGAGAAATAATGAAAAGAAAATAACAAAAATGGCAGATAAAAGATTAAGAAATAAGTTTAATACAGAAAAAAAACCATTACAATATATGTATGAATATGGTTGATCCATTTCTAATAAACATTTAAGTATTTTCTAAAATAAATATATCATGTTGCAATAAATAAATAATATCTAAATGTTATATAACAATAAATATCCTATTATTTTAGTGTAAAAAAGCTTCTTTTGGCAATGTCAAGTTAATATTTTAAATATTTTATGTATATATATGTACAGTATATGAATGTAATATCTATACTATATATATATAATCATAAGTGGCACTTTTATGTAATGAAAATAGGAGCAAATGATGCAGTTCACTAAAAATCCCAAATGTAAATCTGTTAATAAGGGATTAAAATTTGACATATCTGCCACCCTTCTAAAAAAAAACAAAATGGTAAAAATCTCACAGAAACAACATCTGTACTGAAAAATACAGTATTCTGAAAAAGTATGAATAACTATTTATCTACTCTATATATAAAGTCATAAGTGATGGAAATGATGATAAAGTGGGTGAAACATATTAAAAGATGATTATTTTAAATTCTTACCTTATAAATAATTTTATATTTGTTAAAACACATAAAGGTAACTTATTCATTTATTTTTTTTTTAAAAATTCAATTCTTTATTTAAATTAATGTTAGATAAATATTCTTCTATACACTTCATTACTGAGATTGAAAGTTGGAAAAAATTGAAAGTACTTCAATTTTTCAGCATTTTTTTTTTGTCTATTAAAAAATAATGATGATTTTACATATACATTAAATCAGGGTTATTTTAAGTTGATTAAATATAGACTCATTGTGTTTCATAAATGTTCTACAGTCTTTATTACCGAGACTGAAAGTTGAGAAAAAGCATGAGATATTTTTTTATTTTTCATTTAAATTAATATTACTATGTTAGATAAATGTTCTTCTATATCAGGGATGGGCAAATAGTGGCCCAAGAACCACATGTGGCCCACTAAAAGTTTTTATGCGGCCCACGAAGACAGTCAGAAAAATCTATCTTGAACTGAGATTTCCTTCCCACGCATGACCAAAGATTCATCTCGTATTTTCCACTAGGATGGCCACATCAATACACATGTGCAGTGTAAAGACGATGTGCAGTGCTTTTCCAGTTGATTTGGTTAATTTCAATTTTGTCTTTGCATTAACAAATATATACATTTCAAACTTTAGTGAAACCATGAACTCTCCAAAAAAATGTAAAATCGGTGATGAATGTTGTGTGTTTAATGAAGAATGGGCAAATAAATATTTCTTTGATAATACAGGAAATAAAGCAGTGTGTTTATTGTGTCATGAAAAAAGATGTGGCCCTCCACTAACCTTCACTTCCACAAACTGGCCCCTGATGCAGTCCTCTGCCAACCTCTGTGGCCCCCAAGCCAAAACAATTGCCCACCCCTGTTCTATATCAATCTTTACACATTTTATTTTATTTTTTTGTCTTTTGAAAAAAATAATGACAGAAGGGATGTTAAAATATATAAATGTAACTTATACATTTATTTGTTTTTTTACAATTCTTTATTGAAATTAATGTCATTGCAATTCTATATTTAAATTAATGGTATTGTGTCAAATAAATGTTCTTCTAGATTCCACTTCGTCAAATGCTGATTTATGTGACAGAATTATATTAGCTTGCCATTATGATGATATAGTGCACTAAATATTAAAATATTGAATTTAGTCAGCACCAAAGGTGACAGAAGACAGAACCTCTTAGCATATATATATATATATCATTAGTTTTAATATATGGATATGCAGATATAAATATAAATAGTAATATTATCATATTTCCAATTACTGTATTATATATATATAATAAAATGTCCATTATAGAATAATTATAATAAAAATTGTAATAAAAAAATGAATTATAAAGGTGATATGATATTTTATAAATAACTATAATGAACTACTGAATTCCTTTCAATAAATTTTTCAAAATTTTTCAATTGAAAAAACATTTAAAATTAACTTTAGGATGGGTAAATGTCTTCATGTTATCTACTAAGAGTCACAAATTTTAATGTTAGCACATTGTGTATTAATTAAAGATATTCAATTTCTATATAATAATTTTTAATTTTATTATGGTTTCCTTCATTATGAAGAACCTTAGCATTGTTCAGATTGAAATTGAAAGTAAACTCATAAGTTTTTTCATGATTAAAGAAAATATGTGTCATTATTAAATCATATTAGTCATATTTTTCAGATATTTATATAATAGTTCATACTTTTTTTAACAGTTTCTCAAAACTAGATACATGAAGATTTGCCCTTGAATAAAATTTCATGTGCAATATAACTTTTTAAATATATTTCTTACATTATTTACCAATCTACTAACATTAAGTGGAACACAAAATGAAACATTATATAATCTCTCTATATATTTTTAATATTAAGTGGAACATAAAGTAAAACATTATATAATATTTTTAAAAATCTCTTAAATATATATTTATATTGTGATGACCACGTAAAGTCGTCGACACACATATATAGTTATTAATAAAATTAGAAAGTAATAAAGGTGAAATAAATTAGCTAATAATTTTTTTTAAAAAAAGAAGGAAGGGAAAGAAAGAAATTGAAATTATAATGTCAAAATTACTGTGGTTTTTGTAATAGTAAGAGAAGGGGAGGGGGGCTGCATAAATAGAGATATGCGACTCTTTCTCTCTTGTAAGAAATGCTAGAAAGTTATTTTTGTTTATTGTGGGAGAGGGGAAGTGGATGCATAAAAAAAAATGCGTTTCTTCTCTCTTTTAAAAAATATATTATAACAAATGAAAGTAAATGTAAAACGTAAATGTGAAAAAAATGAATGAATTGTAAACTTTAAATAAAATAAATGTAATATGTGATATATAAAAAAGAAACAATATGGCCGTAGGTGTGAAAGTCTGTTGGACAAATTAAATTCCACTGACAAAGAAATGTTATCAATGGAAGATCTTGGCCTGATCTGTTAAATTAATTGGGACTTACATTCCAGCCACTAATTAAATAAAGAAACATAATGATAAGAATTGGTTGGAAATCTAAGTCTTAATTAAAAAAAATTTAAAAACAACGAACAAAGGAAGATATTAATAAAATTACAATTTTTGTCTGGCATTGCTAGTAGAGACTTTAGAGAAGCAACAGCTAAAAAGAAAATGGAAGAAGTGCATGGCTAGTGGCATTAAAGGGACGTAGGTTCGGATTCGAGCCGTCTCATCACTGACTCGCAATGTAAGATCTTTGCCTGACCTGCTAGAGGGACCGCCGCTTCTGTAGCTGTCAATTGAAACTCAACCTAAAGAATCAACCAGCAAACTGGATGAAAATAACCCCACAAACTAAGGAAGTTAATGGAGAACCTAAGGAATCAACAAGAAAAAACTGGAACAAAATAACCCCACAAACTAAGGAGTACGTATTGCCTTGGGGTTCGATCAAGGGTATAGATATGAAATTAAGTTTGTATCTGTATTAGCTCTCTGCTTGTATTGTAACGGCGTTGGTTAAAATAATAAATAAGATAATAAAGAATCTAAGTTGTAAACAATAAATGGATAAAAATAAAAGTTATGAAAAGAATAAATGGATATAATAAATAAGTATAATATAGAATAAAATAATCGAAATAAATATAATTGAATACACAAATAATTAAGCAACCGTACGAAATAACCATTTCCGTTATAATTGGGGGCCAGTCCGGGATATATTGTCACGTTTACAAGTTGAGCACATTTGAATTCGAGTATAACAAAATTAATAGTTTATGCAATAATTAATAAACAAATCAAAAAATAGCTTGGTGGTAGACAGAGCAAGAAATAAAATAAATATTAGAGTGTAAAAGGAGAGAAAGAGAACGTAATATAACGTGGGAAGTTAGGTTGTAAATTGGAGACAGTTGCGGAGGGGTCTTGAAGGCAGGCGTGGGTGAGTGATGATTAGTGAGTGAGACGGGGAGAGCCGAACAAACGTACCTAGTATCCGTGAAATATAAAGTTAGTAAAGTAATATAATCCTATAAGGATAAGGTTAGATAGTAAAGCTGTAGAATAAAACATAAGTGATTAATTAGTGTGTGTGTGTTAAATAAATTTGATGCACACCAGGTCAAAAATAAAAATGGACGCTCTAGTGGGCGAAATAGGAAAACCCTCCGAAGAAATAATGGAACCGTCCGGAGAAACAGCTAATGACGGAGGTATAGAAATTAGAAAGGGAATGGAGACAGTGATTGATGATAAAAATAAAATGGAAAGCTATAATATAAGGGATATGTTCACAAAATTAATGGAAGGCCAGCAAAGGTTGTGTATGGAAATGAGGGAAATAGATGAAAGAAATAGTAGGAAGATAGAAGAGTTGGACGAACGACTAAATAAAAAATTTAGTCAAAGGGTGGAACAAGTAAATGATGAGATGAAGTATGTGAAGGATAGACTAGAAACAGTGTGTCAAGAGGTAGACAAGCTTAGAGAGGAGCAAGGGAAAGAAATAAAGAAAGAAAGAAAGGAGGAACAGGAAAACATGCAAACATGGGCAGATATATGTAAAACAGAGGCAGACAGTCAGTTGTTAAGAGTGAAAACATTCTCAGGACAGGAGGGAGAGACGCCGAATGAGCATTTGGAAAGTGTGGAGCGGTATTGCAACTTGAATAGATTGAGTGACGACACAAGGGTTGCCATAGCACGCAGTCACATACAGGATGAAGCCCGGTTTTGGTGGGACTCACTACAAGTAAAACCGGTGACATTCGAGGAATATAAGCACTCGATGTTAGCAAGCTACTGGGGGGAGGAGCTTCAGGAAAATTTTAAGTTTCAAATAGCACAAAGCAAATGGCAGCCGGGGGAATCACTTCACATGTTTTTTCACAGACAGGTAGCGAAATCGAGAGCGCTCACTATACACCCATTAACAGAACAGCAAATCATGCGGCTAGTTAGACGAGGCTTGCCCACAGAGATAGAACAAATGATGATTGACAAGCAAACGGTAGAACAGATGGCTGAAGTTTTAATAACTTTAGATAATAGTACGGGAGGAAACAAAGACGTGGAAGCTGGTCATATACAGTTAGCGAATTTGGTACCTAACAGGGAAGAGAATATGCCTATGATGGCACCACAGATCTGCCCAAAGATAAAAGTAAGAGTAGGAGAAATTGGGACTACTGCACTATTAGACTCGGGGAGTCAGATATCTGTTATGTCACAGGAGATGTTTGATAAAGTGAGTTGTGTCAACCCGGGGATTAAAACCCTACCTTTGAAAACGACACATGTCGTAATGGCTAATGGAAAGAGAGTCAAATTGGCATCAAAACAGGTATGGGTGACATTACGCATAGCTAATAGGGAATATGATCATGTATTGTTGATTTTAGAAGGATTAATCCATGAGGTTATACTAGGATCGGACTTTATGCATAAAAATGAGTGTGTTGGATTTTAAACATAATTGGGCAGAGATGGGTAATGTAACAACTCCATTTATAATGGATTTAAAAGAACAGACTGATAAAATGGATTATATACAAAATGCCTCGATGGAAATAGAAATGCTGAAAGTGATAGATGAATCGAAAGTCATAAGTGATAGACAAAGATATAGGCTGAAGAAATTATTACACTGCCACGAGGTGGTATTCTCGGAGATTCCCGGAGAGATCCGGGGGTATGAACACAGGATAAGGCTCATGGAAGATCAGCCTTATCGAGCTCATGCGTATCCCATACCCTATCAATATAAACGTGAGGTAGAAGAGCAAATAGATAAAATGCTGACATGGGGAATCATATCTAAATGCTCGTCCCCATATAATAACCCCATCGTAACAGTAAAGAAAAAGGACGGATCAATTCGGTTGTGTTTAGACGCTAGACAGTTGAACAGAATAACCATTCCTGATACGAACGCTCCGCCACCTATGAATGAATTGTTAACAAGGTTTAAAAATAAAAAAATAATTTCGACTTTCGACTTGACGTCCAGTTATTGGCAAATTAAGTTGCATCCAAGGGACCGGAAATATACGGCATTTAGGTATAATGGACGAGCGTATAACTTTAATAGAATTCCATTTGGGTTAAAAAATAGTGGAGCGGGGCTAGTGCAGTGTCTAGATCAAGTGTTGTCGGAAGAGGTGAAAAATTTTGTTGTGATATATGTGGACGATATTGTTGTTGCGTCAGAAAATATAGAGGAACATTTTGAGCATTTAGAACGGTTATTAGACGAGTGCAAAAGAAAAGGTATCAGAATCAATTTGAATAAAAGTCATGTGATGGCTACTGAGGTCAAATTTCTAGGCCATATCATCAGCGAGAGGGGAATACTACCTAACCCGGAAAAAATCCAAGCAATTCAGGAGTTTCCAACACCTCGAAATAAAAAACATGTTAAATCGTTCCTGAGGCTGTGTACGTTTTACAATCGGTTCTATAGGGGCTTTTCACTAGACATGGAGCCATTACAACACTTATTAAGAAAGGAGAAAGCATGGACGTAGGGTGAACAGCATGAGCGAAGTTTCCAAAGAGTGAAGGAGGGATTCTTAGGGGAGGTTATGCTGTCATATCCTGATTTCAATAGACCGTTCTTCGTACAGATGGATAGTAGTGGGTTCAGACTGGGGGCCACATTGTTTCAAATACTAGAAAAGGGGCAACACGGAATCCTTTGCTTCATTAGTCGCTTACTGAAAGGACCGGAAGTGAATTATACCGTGACTGAGAAGGAAGCGCTGGCAGTTGTGTGGGCGTTTAAGAAATTTTGGCAATATCTGATAGGTTCCGAAGTAGTGGTGATGACCGACCATAAGAGTCTCGAGTTTCTTAACCACAGTTTTTTGACCAATAGCAGGCTAATAAAATGGAGTTTGTTCCTGCAGGAATTTAACTATAAAGTAGTGTACTGCTGTGGGAAAGAGAACATTGTAGCAGATACCCTAAGCCAATATCCGGTGGCAGAAGGGCAACATTTAAGCTGTGATGGAGTATATATAGCCACAGCAGAAATGGATGGAGAAGGAACAATGGAAGATGAGTTGCGGAAATAAAAAAAGCATCAAGGAAGGGACAACGATTGCAAGCAGATAATAAACTATTTACAACATCAGCCTACGACTGACACGAAGGAGAATCCATTGTGGAAGGACAGGAAGCACTTCTGCTTAAAAGGAGGAGTCCTTCAGCGTGTGTTTCGGAGAAAGAAACAAACGCGTATTGTCTTACCGGTCATCATGAGAAAACGAGTGATTGAACACATACATAATACATACGGCCATTATGGGGCGAAGAAGGTGGAAGGATGGCTCAGCCATTGGTTCTACTGGCCGCAAATGTATGCTAACATTATAAACGTCATTGGCACATGTGCTGTGTGCGGAAAAACGAAGCCGCCTAACACATCGGGGATAGGTCCATTGCAACCAATCTATGCCCAGCGACCCAATAGTTTAATAGCAATTGACTTCTACGGGCCATTACCCCCATTTAATAAAATGAAATATCTGCTTGTCACATATGACATATTCTCGAAGCTAATGGCGGCGTATCCGGTAACTCAGGCTAATGCAAAACAAACCATGAGGGCTTTAGAGCAACAACACTTCAGAGCTGTGGGAATTCCTGAGAAAATTCTATCGGATCATGGAACGCCGTTCATATCAAACGAATGGAAGAATTGGGTTCACAAACATGGGATAAAACACATACTGACGTCAATCCGTAACCCTCAGTCTAACCCATGTGAAGGAGTTATAAGGGAATTGGAACGATTATTTCGTGTCTACATCCAGGATGACCATCGAAGATGGGTAAAGGAAGTCCCGTGAATAGTAAATATGATAAACTGGTCAAAAAAATGAATCCACAGGGTTCAAACCTGTTCGTTTGCATTATGGGAAAAACATCCTGTGTCCCTTTGAGACCAGACTACCAGTGGGAACAAGATCGATAAATAGAAGAAAGGACGCAGAGCAAGCACTCAGCCGGTTAAAAAAGATGGGCAATTTAAGATGTCGGAGACAGGGAGCAGCAAAAATCGTATTTAAGATAGGAGATGAGGTCATGGTAAGAGTGCAGCCTGTGAGTCATCCCGAGAAACATATATATAAAAAATTTCAACCTATCTATGACGGCCCTTACATAATCAGATGAAGGTATGGGAATAATGCTTTGGTAGTAGCACAAGGAATGGAGGAAAAGGGGACATATAATGCTCGGTCGCTAAGGCTGATAAAAAGAGATAAGAAGCCTCCAGACAAAGACTAAGCCGAAAGAAATAAACGGACGGAAATGTCGGTTCAGTGAAACGGATAACGTCATGGGATCATGAGAAATAAAGTTAATTTTTTTTTTAAAATATATGACAGGTGGGGCAAATCGTCTCACGACAAAAATCAAAGTTACTTTAATAAACAAAAAAAAAGAGTAGTGTTCACGGAGTGAAATTAATAATGAACTTAATTAATGAGTATTTATGTGCAGTCAAGCACAACAAGACAATGTAAATAAAAGTAATAAAAAAAAAAAGAAAAGAAATCTATAAATAGTTTATTCGTATCACAATCTGTCAGTTATAAATGCAGATATAATTGACAAATAAATACAAGTAAAAATAAAATAAGAATCGTTTAGGCTCATTAAAGAGCCATTTAATAATTAATAAAATAAACTAAATGAACAACAGTGATAATGCTTAAATGATAGATATCACTGATAGGTGTATGAGGTTGCAGATTGAGGCATATATGTGTGTGTGTATGCATTATGTTTGGGTCGTATTTTGAGCTTGATTCAGCCGTCTCTTCGCACTTTAGATTCTCATGGCTCTCGATGGTTAAACTTTTAAATGAAGCACCAGTAAGCATCTAGGACTCATTATATAATAAGAATTAGTGCCTCGAATAAAATAAATAAATCAGGAATAAGAATTTGTTGTTTGCGCAAGATGAACAGGCAGTAGAAATATCCTGCTGTCCACACGCTTTAAACCCTGTTATGTTTTTTTATTCTGATAGAGTTAAGTTATGCCATGGTCTCATATGCGTAGAGATTAAATTGGTTGATCAGCCAAAATCGATCGGAAAGAATTGTGTAGCTTTACCTAGCTGTCTCTCTGCAGTCACCCTCATCATCATTATCACTCATCATAACAGTGTGGGAAAGTCTGTAATAAAAGCAGAAGTAAGAGTTGAAAGCAAAGAATTGAAATAGGCTCTCATCTCAGAATAAGATTCGACCCGATTTTAATTCTCAAAAACGGGCGGAGTGTAATGTGACGACCACGTAAAGTCGTCGACACACATATATAGTTATTAATAAAATTAGAAAGTAATAAAGGTGAAATAAATTAGCTAATAATTTTTTTTTAAAAAAGAAGGAAGGGAAAGAAAGAAATTGAAATTCTAATGTCAAAATTACTGTGGTTTTTGTAATAGTAAGAGAAGGGGAGGGGGCTGCATAAATAGAGATATGCGACTCTTTCTCTCTTGTAAGAAATGCTAGAAAGTTATTTTTGTTTATTGTGGGAGAGGGGAAGTGGATGCATAAAAAAAAATGCGTTTCTTCTCTCTTTTAAAAAATATATTATAACAAATTAAAGTAAATGTAAAACGTAAATGTGAAAAAAATGAATGAATTGTAAACTTTAAATAAAATAAATGTAATATGTGATATATAAAAAAGAAACAATATGGCCGTAGGTGTGAAAGTCTGTTGGACAAATTAAATTCCACTGACAAAGAAATGTTATCAACGGAAGATCTTGGCCTGATCTGTTAAATTAATTGGGACTTACATTCCAGCCACTAATTAAATAAAGAAACATAATGATAAGAATTGGTTGGAAATCTAAGTCTTAATTAAAAAAATTTAAAAACAACGAACAAAGAAAGATATTAATAAAATTACAATTTTTGTCTGGCATTGCTAGTAGAGACTTTAGAGAAGCAACAGCTAAAAAGAAAATGGAAGAAGTGCATGGCTAGTGGCGTTAAAGGGACGTAGGTTCGGATTCGAGCCGTCTCATCACTGACTCGCAATGTAAGATCTTTGCCTGACCTGCTAGAGGGACCGCCGCTTCTGTAGCTGTCAATTGAAACTCAACCTAAAGAATCAACCAGCAAATGGGATGAAAATAACCCCACAAACTAAGGAAGTTAATGGAGAACCTAAGGAATCAACAAGAAAAAACTGGAACGAAATAACCCCACAAACTGAGGAAGTTAATCAAGAGCGCTTGGAAGAAATACCCATGGGACAATTACAACAAAGCCTAGGTAAAAGCATGCATGCATTTTCATTTATCTACTATTCATAACTAAATATAAAATCCATGATTTGATAGAATAGAACTCTATCAACAGGACGTTAAGAACTTTTATATCTGATCTATTTGCATATATTTATTATAGCCATGTATTTATAAGTGTGTGTTTTTATTATTATAATGTAATTTTTTATATAAAGTGTAAATATTATTATTAAACATATTTGTCATTAAATTTCGTATCCTTGCTTTATTCTCCTATCACCAAGCTACGACAGGGGGAAAACTGTAAGTAGTGATTAAAGGGGCATACTGATTTGTTTAAGATATTCATGTGCTGCTTGTTCGTGCAAAATCCCAATTCTAAAAAATAAATAGCAAGCGCTGGACATTCGTTAAGTTTCTTTGAAATAGTTTGCGTTGTTCAGCAGCCGAGGGTATCTTGGTCGGGAAAAATAACGCCAAGATAATATGTACGTATTGCCTTGGGGTTCGATCAAGGGTATAGATATGAAATTAAGTTTGTATCTGTATTAGCTCTCTGCTTGTATTGTAACGGCATTGGTTAAAATAATAAATAAGATAATAAAGAATCTAAGTTGTAAACAATAAATGGATAGAAATAAAAGTTATGAAAAGAATAAATGGATATAATAAATAAGTATAATATAGAATAAAATAATCGAAATAAATATAATTGAATACACAAATAATTAAGCAACCGTACGAAATAACCATTTCCATTATAATATAATGTTTCATTCTGTGTTTCACCTAATATTAATAGATTGGTAAATAATTCAAGAAATATATACCCATAAAACAAAAAAGCAATATTGTATATCATATTTTATGTAAATGCAAGTCTTCATACATAGATGAATGAAGTTGTAGTCATGGGAAATGATTAAAAAAATATCAACTGTTATATAAATGTATAAAAAATATAAGTAATAATGTTTTAATAATAGCATCTATTTTATTTAATCATGAAAAAACTTGGGAGTTTACTTTTCAATTTCAATCTAGAAAATACTAAGATTCTTCATAATGAAAGAAACTAAAATAGAAGAAAAATTATGAAGGCAATTTTGATAAATAGAAATGTAATATCTTTAATATAGACAATGTGCTAATTTTGAAATTCATAAATCATGAGATATTACATGATGACATTTACTTCTGAACTAAACTTAAATTTTTAGTTGAGGAAGGTTAAGAAATTAACTGAAAGAACATCTGCAGTTTAATATAGCTTATCATATAATATATTATCAGTATTATAATTCATTATATTTATTACAATTATATATATAAACAAAATTATTTTAATTAAAAAAAAACTTTACCTGCCATTACATGTGTAATGTCTGTTATTAATTATAGATATATTGTATTAGAAAGTGGGGCCAAACTAATTCAAAGCTATGAGTCAGGATGGTGTCCCAATGGTTATTTCTGGTAAATGATTTAATACTAACTTTTCTCAAAATATAATTTTATTTTGAACTATTTTAGCAATCAGTCATATCTTACATCCATATATATATATATGAAAAACAAAAACAAGTTACTCACCCCCCCAATTTAAAAATAATTACCTACTTCTTTTTCTCACACCAATATATTTTTTTTTCTTAGGAAAAAAATATCCAAACTCACTATTATAAATTATATATTAAAAATTTTACCAAATCCTCAAACTCACCTAGAAGCCAGATATATATATGGGCTGATATCAGTTCAGTATCACCATATAACATATATAATATATATCATACTCTCCCCCCCCCCCTCCCCCCCCCCCCCCCCCCCCCCCCCCCCCCCCCCCCCCCCCCCCCACACAAAAAAAAAAAATAAAAAAAAAACAAACCCCACACCCCCCCCCCCCCTTATTTTTTAAAAACACAAAGTAGTGTAAAAGTAGTTTACATAATCTACCCCCCCCAGAAAAAAAACCCCCTGAAAACAGCACTGGGGGGGAGAAAAAAAAAGAGAGGATATTCACACTTTTTTCTTTTTAAAAAAAATTTAACACTTGTTCGGTGGTTTTGGTAAAAGCGCCATCTTTTGAACATATATATATATATAAGTTAATTAATAGATATGGATATCACTTTCCTATAGAAAGACTATTTTGAATGAGCTGCCATTCAATCACAATCCCAAATATCCCATTTAGATGTTGGCTAAAAACTCAGCCTAAAAACTTGCTTCTCTCGAGATAAGACAATTTATGACATAGAATTAAATGAGATCAAAATGGCATAAGTAAACTTTAATTATTTATACTTAAATAAGGCTATAAGCTTAGTACATGCGCGTTGAGTGCTTAATTTATTACAAGAGAAACCTCTACAAATCTAGGTTGTGTTTTTCATATTATTTTTATGCTGGTCTGTTTTAATTTTGGATTTGGGGTAGTTTTGATATATATATATCAAAATACAGTACAATTTATATAAATTATATTCTTTTAGAAGTACTTTCGACTATACACTTTGTAGTCTTCATCAACTATATAACGTTGAATAATCAAAACGAGACAACCCTTAACAATACCCATAGTTCAATTCAGATTTCCCACAATTCTGTTATCTTAACATTTGATGACTGGCGATTCATTAACATTTGACGATTTCTTGAAATCAACATAGCCTCTTTTATTTTACGTTTATTATGACAACGTTCAATTTGAATAATTTTCATATTTTTATAATCAAATTTAAATCCATATTGACAAGATTTATTATGATCAAATATAACAGATGATGAAGGTTTATTTACATCTGTTCCATATTGATTCTCTTTTTGAATTCTATTATATAAAAGCATATGTTCTTTTATTCTCTTCTCAAATGTACACTTAGATTCACCAATGTATTGTACACCGCTTCCACATATCAATCTATATATAATAGAATTTTGATTAAACTTTGAATTTTGAATTTTAGAATTATTAAGCAATCTATTTATGTTATTTGTAGAGAAAAAAGCAATATGACACAAACCATTAAATGGCATTGAAATCCATTTCATTTTGATATTTTTATTTTTAATTTTATTATAGTGTTGATTTCCTTTAAATCCTTTAATAATATTAGCAATTGCATTTTTATAATAACCAATTTTCAACAAGTCATTAACAAATAAATGTACATTTTTAATTTTATCACTAGAATATTTGCATAATTTTTCATTTCGAAATAAGAATGATTTCAATCCAGACAGCTTATGACACATAGGTACATGTGATTCATATGGAATAAAACCTCTAGTTTCAATTGGTTTAATTAACATAAGATAATCCAAACTGTAATCATTAAGAGTAACTTGAATATCCAAGAATTTTATGGAATTGTATTTCTCTTTAGTTATAACCCATTTTATATCATTAATCTCATTTAATTCATTAAATAAATTGACTATTAATTCTTGTTTTCCAGTCATCAAATGTTAAGATAACAGAATTGTGGGAAATCTGAATTGAACTATGGGTATTGTTAAGGGTTGTCTCGTTTTGATTATTCAACGTTATATAGTTGATAAAGACTACAAAGTGTATAGTCGAAAGTACTTCTAAAAGAATATAATTTATATAAATTGTACTGTATTTTGATATATATATTGATTTGTATATTACATATATTGTGAAATGAATACAGATATCAAACTTTATTTATTATATATATATATATGCTATTAAGACAGCTATTCTCATTCTAAATTGTAAAAAAAATGATAAGTAAATACTGAAGAAAGAGCCTCCCTTTTTTCACAGAAAGTCAAAGCAGCTTAAAAAAGAATAATTTTATCTTAGACAAATGGATGAGTGGACTTTTAAAAATATTTAAAAAAATACATTTGCAAAGCTCAAAATACTTTATATATGTTATCTTCTATCAATAATATTTAAATGAACTGATTAGAAAGACCACGGAAGATATATACCATAAATTCAATGTTCTTCAAAACATTTAAATTATATGCATAATTTAAAGTATTATCAACACACAAGAAGATGTCTGCCAACAATGTTTGAATTATAAAATGAATCTGCCTATCCAAAATGTTAAAATGATTTGCAGTTATTACATATCAATACAGGATAATAAATGGGGTAAGATATGACTTCCCAACTCTTCAAATGTTTGATAAAGTATAAATGATGATCTATATGATCAAAAAATATGCTTCCTATCTCTACTGATTGGACCTACTACTTGCAATCTTAATACTTCTGCATACTGGCATTAACTTCCATGTCAATAATAAGTTTGCAATCCCAACTAACTCATAAATGATTTGCTTGTGAAGCTCTGATCTTTAAAATGACTTTACTCCCTAAAGTTAAAACTTATTCACTATATTTTTTGTGATGCTGGTTTTTTACAAAATTAATTCTCTGCCCTTTACTAAATGTAGTCATTATTTTTGATATTATTCTTGGATACTGAAATTTCAGCTAATAATATATCAATTATACCTTTACCCTACTTAGCAAGAGCAATTTATTCCCTAAAACTCATAGCTAAGTAAGAGTTTTTCATAAAGAACAAGTAGTTATAATAAGTTTCCTATGGGAAAAAATTTGCCTGATTACTCCAGCTAAAAATTACATTATAAACTGTGAACAAATAACTTAACCAAGTATTTATAGTAATTAAAAAACTCTCTTAATATACATTATATGATTGGATAAACTATGCCACATGTATTATGCAAGTGTGTACTTAAAATATGTATGTACATATAAACATTAAAAGCATAAAGCTAAAGTAGTCAATAAATAATCAAAATTATCCCAAATCCAAAACTCAACCAGATTAACCAAGAAAAAAAATCTAAAATGCTACCAATGGTTTCACTGCTACAAGCTGACTTCACAAGTGTAAAGAGCTACAAAATAGCAACATATTTATACTAAACATTACCCACAATTCCATTTACTTCCGACCCACCTTTAATATTAAAAAGAACTTTTAACTAAGTTAATTGCTTCAGAATAATAAAATTTTAATAATAAAAATTTTTTGATTATTCTTTTTATTTCATTTCTCTCAAAGAAGACAACTTTAGCTTCATCAAAATTAATAAAGGTACATAAAAGTAGAGTTGGAAATAAATATCTTAGTTCTTTGTATGTACATGAAAAGGATACAGACCACACTATTCATTTTGATGAAGCTAAGATTGTCTTCTTTGAGAGAAATGAAATAAAAAAAAGAATTAAAGAATCTTTATTATTAAAATGTTATGATTCTAAAGCAATTAACTTATTTAAAAGTGCTTTTAATATTAAGAGTGGATGGAAAGTAAATGGAATTCTGGGTAATGTTCAGTGTAAATATGTTGCTACTTTGTAGTTCTTTACACTTGAAAAGTCTGCTTGTAGCAGTGAAACCATTGGTAGTGTTTTAGATTTTATTTTCTTGACTAGTCTGGTTGAGTTTTGAATTTAGGGTAATTTTGGGTATGTACATACATATGATAATGCAACTTAAATCTATGTAGAAAACACTTATCTTAAAGTTGTTCTTTCCAGTGATTCATTTGCTAATCACAATTATCTAATTTTCTTAATTATGAATTGCTTATTCTCAGATCCATTGCTGTTTTCTAAATTCTTTGATAATTTTGGGGTTTTTTTTTTTTTTTGGAGGAGCACCGGGTGATGGCAGAGAATCTCTACAGAAACAGTTTAGAATGGAAAATTTGGATGCACCTATGATGGTTAGAATACTATGTTCTATTTTATCTTTGATTTTAAAAATAGTAGTGACAGTAAATGTGGATAAAGCCATAGAAGAACAGATATCATAATATCTTTCTTTTTTCAGTTGACTTAAATATCCATTTCTGATTCCAAGCTTTTCTTGATTTTTTTGTGGTCATATTAGTTGCAGACATGATTCTAATTGAAAACATATGTAACTATGAACTTTTAAACTGAATCACAAGAAAAAAAAGTGCTTTTAACTGTTCAAAAGTACAGCAAAATGGATGAGAAAATGAAAGTAAACTAACAGTTAGCAATATTTTTGTATTCTTCTGTAGAACTGTTTCTCTTTGTGCTGAAAAAAAAAATCCATACTTGTAGTATCCGCACTTACGACTGTGCCAAGGTTATAACTGCAAGTCATACTGTGCGGTCAGCAAATAACGTTATCCAATTCCCACGCTGTTCTTTTCCAACGAAGCTCTCCAATGAATTGGTTTGCCATGAAGCTCTCCAAACGAATTGGTCTGCAACGAAGCTCTCCAATGAATTGGTCTGCAACGCTCAGCCACGGATGCTCTCCAACGAATGGTCTGCACCGACTGCTCTCCAATGAATGGTCTGCAAGTGGATGCTCTCCAAACGCATGGTCTGCAACTTGCTACTGCGTGACTGCTCTCTACTACTCCCAATGTTACACTGCTCGATGTTACCCAGTCTTCTTATCGCTCTCTGACAACTGTAATGATCAATCAATGCACTGACCAATAAGGTAACGTCTCTTATCTAGAAACATTTGTAATTAGCAAATATTTCTAGGAATTGTCGATCGCCATTACATCAATGCACTAATTAAATTCCTCAGCTATCAGAGCGCGATCTAAAACAGCCTTACGAATAAATTCTAGTTTTTCTGGAGTGCACAAACATGTCTGCCATTTTACAAAACACTACAATACTGAAGTTTTATTTCTTTCTAATTTGTACTACTATATTAAATTGCTTACAAAAAATTATTTAGAATTTTTAAAAAAAGTTTAGTAACTTATTTAATTGATCATAAAAACTTGACATTTATTATTAGTGTAAGAGTAGCAAAATTAGCATACTATACATTATCAAAAAAATTAATTAAAAAAAAATATTCTGACATATTAAAAAAAAAGTGTCTACTGCATTTTGTATTTGCTATTGTAATCAATATTTATGACTTTTTTTTTTTTTACAAAACATACTATGCAGATCTAAATAGACTGCACATTATATACAAATATTCAGCAGTGGCTTTTTTTTTTTGCCATGAGATATTATTAAACGTGGCAGAAAGTTTATTTGAAAGGACTTAAAAAAATTTTGATTAGTGCATAGGAAGGCAGAGATATGAGCTATTTAAATAAATGATAAAGACATGAATCTTTTCCAGTTTATTTGTATGCAATTTGGCTCACATATATTTACATTAAAAATTGTATGCTAAATAAAATGTTCATTTTTACATTTTTATACACGTGTTGTAATGTTATGAGATGTTTTAAAATCGAGAAAATAGAATTTATTATTATTAATTTAAATTTAGTAATTTTTGATCATACAAAGTTCATTATTGTAAAGTCATTTTTTCCTTCAAAATAACAATTATGATAACTAAATTGCAATATCGCAAGCAAAATAAGTGAATAAATATAGTATACTATTTTTAAATTAAAGTACATATTTTAAAATTTAATATATATTAATGTATTTGGCTGTTGTATGTCATTAAAATATGATTTTGATTATTTATTATGGTGAATAAAACATGGGGGGGGGGGGGTAATTTTATCAATGAAAATATTTCTTTTGCATATGTCACTAATGAAGAATTGACTGTCTTGCAAATATGCTGGATAAAAATGAAATAAAATACTATACTGTACATTCATTAATCTTATTTTAACTTCATAATCGAAATATTGTATACAATATTAATATTATGTACTGCATTGTGTATTATGAATAAAACATGGGGGGGGGGGGTAATTTTATCAATGAAAATCTTTCTTTTGCATATGTCACTAATGAAGAATTGACTGTCTTGCAAATATGCTGGATAAAAATGAAATAAAATACTATACGGTACATTCATTAATCTTATTTTAACTTCATAATCGAAATATTGTATACAATATTAATATTATGTACTGCATTGTGTATTATGAATACACTCTGATCTGTACAGTTTCAGCATGAAATTCTCTATTTTTGCTTTTGGATTATTGCATTAAAGACGTCATCAGTTTTACAAAATGGCCACCAATTTTTTTTTACGATCGTTACAGTGAATAATTGATTGTAAATCAAAATAGTGGTTACAAATTGATGATAATCGCTATTGTGAATCCTCGGCGTAAAGAACAAGTGGTAATGAGAATGGCTTTTGTAAACTTACACATTACTTCCTTACATTTCTATCTCTAATATATGCATACATTTATTCATTAAAATTATAATTTAATATTAAATATACAGCACTAAAATAACAGGCGTACCTATCATTTCATCTATCAAGGATATATTCAATATATTGGTGGATTATTTTTTTTTTTATAATACTAAAATTACTAAATTATAATGGCTTCAAATCTGCTAATAAAAATTGTAATATTTCAATATCTAAAAAAAAAAAAAAAACAACTATTGAGTCAATAAATAATAAAACATATAAAGTGTGAAAAATAAAATCCGACCTACATTTATCAACACAGATCAATAATAATAAGAAAAAAAAACAATCATAATTATCATTTACTAATGGAAAATCTACGATGTGTTGTTTGCATATATTTAAAACAAGTAGACTGATTAAAATAAATGATAATGTCTTCGCTCCATTATAAAAACAATACACTAATATAAAATCATATATATTTATCCTAATAAAAGAAATGAAAGGCAAAACTTTGTAGAGTAAAAGGTAAAAAAAAAAGTTTAAAAAAAATGTGAAGAGCAATCGTTAGTTGCTCCACGCTTTTATTATAGTCAATTTCATTAATGTGATGAAAAATTTGATAAACATGATAAGATCTATCAGGAAGACAGACACTACAAGTAATTATTTATAATTGTATTTATTACTATTTTTTTGGTACCAGAAAGATAAACTACGGTTACAAATTAACAAATATATATTGTTCTCATAAGTGCAGATTCGCCAAAAGAGACCACCACATCAAGAGTCTCTCAAATATTTAAAAATTTTATTTCATTTTTTGAAGATTAATATTTACAAAAATAATTTCACAACAAATTTATTACAATAATATACGTGTGTACATACATTATATATATTTTAGTAACTGAAACACTGGCTTATTATATACCTATGTCTATATATGTAATATAGGGTATATGAGCACAGACTTTCAGATGATCCATCACTCTCCACTCTATCTAAGAACAATGATACACTCAAGCACATATATGCTGAAAAGATAAATAATCACCAATATACGTATTTCATGCTAAATCAGCAATCATCAGTTGGTCCAGATTATCAACTCCCACACATATATACTAGAGTGTATCAGTGTTATTAGATAGAGTGGAGAGTGATGGATCATCTGAAAGTCTGTGCTCATATACCCTATATTACATATATTTTAGGTGAAAGACTATCAGCACAGATTATAACTTTAATTTTTAGTGCCTACATCACTTTAGCTTACTGTTAATATAATCGAACTTCATAACAAAATAGTATAAAGTAGCCAGATTTCTGCCTACCTTATGAACCACATTTTATTTGCCAGGTTCTATTCTTAAAGTATCCACTGAAGTATATTTTATTGAAAATTACAAAACCGAACTGTTGGATTGTGATAAAAGTATTGATAAATTTGTTATATTAAAAGCCAAAATGGTATTGTTATAAAAAATGTGCTGGTTAATTCATTTATTAATGAAATATAAATAATTATATATTTGTAATCTTGGGTCATTTTATTGTAACAATTACATAAATATTCATTACTTAATACACTTTTTACAAAATAATAAAAAAATTCTTATCTTAACAAAATCTTACAGTTTTAACTAAACAGCAGTCTTTTTCATAGTTTCATTTAATTGCCAACTTCTGTAAATGAATCCAATTATTTTCTTAAACTTATTAAACTTTTGGAAGAACATCTAAAATGCTTTATTGAAGGGGTTGATAATGTATTGTATCGATCGAAATTGTATATTAACTCAACACGATTCACAGTCTGGGTAAAAGTACCTCGAATCCAATCATACTTGAGATCAAAGATAAAGAATACTTATGGATTCTGCCCTGTTTACCCACTCTCTTAATCTGCCAGCTAATTAACAACATTTTTGAGGCAAGCAATTAATCTTTTCCACACTCTGGCCCACTAGCATCAATGGTGGAACATGAGCCTCAACTAATTCGGATGTCTAACTCTAATAATTAGACTATCTATTAACTTAAATATAAAAATGGTATGTGTGTGATCTTGAGTCATCAGATAGCAGCACAATAATTTATTAAAAATACTAATTTTAGAATGAATAGAGATGAACCACAGGTAGCTTAAATTCACACATATATATATATACATAATAAAACATTTGTATAATTTATCTAATGTCTCTGTTTTATTTCTATAAGTTAGTTAACACAAATTTCTATTTTGTCATTTATTATGCCTATGGCAAGAGAGCGGTATAGTTTATATGCCAATCTAACAAAATGTAAATGATTAGCGATTTATGGAAGATGCTCTTCCAAGTCTGAGATATACAGACTAAATATTTTAAAGAGCCTGTTTTAAACATAACTTTATTATAAGTGAAATTATTTTTAAGAGAGAAATAATTAACTCAAACTATAGAAGTTGGTGTCGAAGAGAATGACACATTTAAAATATAAGTGGATCACGATATTCGCAAATAAATATTTTAAGATTGTTAAAATTCATAAATTAATAAGATCATGGTCAATCTGCCATAATGTGCTCAGAACAAAAGAAAGTGAACACAACCCAGCATTCGACATTATATTACCAGCATAAACTCAATTCACTTGCCCCGTTTCCATTCAGCAAAAAATAAAGGAAGAATGGTCTCTGCCATTGGCAAACCTAAAATATGTCAGGGGAAAGCAGGGGAATCGCTAAGACTAGCTGAGCTTAGCTTGCCCCAGTTCTTCCTATTTTGTCTTTTATATCCTGATAAGAAAATTATAGCCAGTGAAATTATCACGTGGTCTAGTTCTGATCTAGCGATCACCAAGAACAAAAAACAAGTAATCAAGCAAATGCCGGTAAGGTAAAATACAAGTACTGGAGAATATATTTTAGGGTTTTTAAATATATAATTGTGCTGAGCTATAAAGATTACATAAATGTATGCTATATATGTATATTCAATATAGGTGGATTATATGCCCACATACGAATTTAAGTAATAAATTAATAAATTGACGCTACATTATTACTGTTTAAAAATATTACGCGATAAAATTATACGCTATAACTCTGGCAATACTATTCACTTATAGCGTTCTTTCGTATGTGCGTATATAATGCTGTTTATATAGCCGTGATTGCAATTTTTAGCTTACAAATCTTAATTTAGACTTATTAAACAGGTTTGAACTTAGCACAGACGAGTGGGTTATTAGGATGGTTGGTGAAACGGTGAGGGACTTGAAGACAACCGTTTCAATGGATAGACCAAGATCACACCAACAAGAACAAAATAAGCATTAATTATTATTATGAATATTTTTGAGTGACAGTCTCTACCTTCAACACAAAATCCCACTAACACTTCAATTAACATTCTATTACTCTCTTATTATTTAGCATGAATCTAATTTTTTAACTCCCTCCCTTTCACTCTTTAAAATGAAATAAGATAACTAAATAAACTCTCATACTTGAATCTATCATCTCCCCACAACTAAACCATGTACGTATAAACATTTTTAAAAACACATGATAATATAAAATGGTTTCATCTCAACAAAACAAAGGTTGCTCCAAGAATTAATCTTTCAGAGCTAGAGAATTATTCATTTTTATTTACCAACAAACGTTGTTTGGGAAATAGGCAGTAAAATATTTATTTAGATAAAGCTTTTGTTGAGATGGAACAAAATTGGCACATATTCATTTCATTTAAGTAATTAATAATAATATTTTCTAAACCGCATTAGAAGGAAGTTTACCATTAAGAGGCATAACTTTAAAACAGATAGAATGAGAGCAAAGACATTAGATTTAAGAAATAACAAGTATAATTTACAAAATATTATGTTAAACATTTTAGATTACATTATGATGATTAATTTATTATAAATCCTTGTGGAAGTTTGGATTCCACGATGAAATATGAATTTCGCACAGGCATCGCTAGCTATGTATTTAAATAAGATAGTTCAGCAGTTCACAATAACACATTCTGACGAAGTTTTTCTGGCATGAGGTATTGGATGATCATCTTTGGGATGGTGGGGGGACAGGCAAATTAAAAACTATTTACCCAACTACTATGCTTCCAGACATTTATTAAAATTTTAACCGGCGTAGGTTCATCAGGCAATTGCTGACAAAAACTATGACTGGCCAACCTCTATTGTTCTCTTGGGCTATTTATACCCTTTTTGACTATTTTTGGGAAATTCCTTTTTTCATATGCTCCAAGCTAAGTGACTATGTTGGAATTCCGATGATCGCAATTATCAACCTAAAGTATATTTGTATTGTATCTTGAAATCCACTCTCCCAATAAACCCAATGATTTAATTGTTTCAAATCTATTTTTAATTAAATGTAGATTTGAAGAATTTATATTTTAAATCTCTCTTCTATTTTAATTTTACTTTAATTAGAAAATCCATTACCATTTTGTTAATGGATTTTCTTTTGTTCGACGCTACAGAATGCTAGTAAGGTTTATCGTGAAAGTAAATCTCCAGAAAATTATACTTAAAAAAATATCATATTAAAATTTATATATTAATTTTTATATAAGTTTCCATTTATAATTCTATATATATATATATATATATATATATATATATATATATATCTGGGCCCCTCCAATATTTATAATAAAAACATTTTAATAAAAAATTAATACTTTAATCACTTATTTACTGGCCTAAAATTTAAATGTAGATAAAATGGCAGATGGAAAGTTTTACAAACATCGTAACACGTGTGGATCTGGTTTAATTTTTTTTTTTTTTTTTTTTTTTTTTTTTTTTAATTTTTTTAAAAAAAAAATTCCTACAAAAAAAAAAAAAAAACAAAAAAAACAAAAAAAGGCAAACATAAACCACACACCCCCCCCAAAAAAAAAAAAATTTTAAAAAAGCTCCCAACAACAGAAAAGGTAATCCTAGTCTAACAATCTAGAAAGACGTGAAGCATGAATCTGGTCTACAGATCCATTGCTTCAGTATGATCTTATTGGATGCAACAGATTAGAATGTCCCTTCAAGAGACTTTAGAAATTTTGATGAAAAAAAAAATTGTGGTATGAAAGGCTATATATGGACATCTGAAAAATAATCTAGCTATAAGAAAAACTGCACAATTATGTTTATAGGAATGTAGTTTTCATATTTTATAAAAATGATTTAAGTGAAGCAAGAGATAAACTACTGGAAAACAAGATAGCTGATGCCTTGGCTCCTATTGATATCATCATTCCAGCTCAGATTATAGAATTGGTGCCAGTTAAAAAAAAACTGAAGAAGATTGCTAGTCTGCTAAAACGATAAGAAGATTTTGAAAAGATAATGATAAATTTTTGCATTATAAAAAAATAAATAAAGCAAGGAGTGCTTATTTAATTGTTATATAAGAATTAATCAATGCATAAGGGAATAAAGAAGTTATTTTATTATTGAATTTTTTTGTTACTGATATTAAAAATATAAAATTAGTTAACGAAGCAATGCATAAATGAATTATATAATTGGCTAATAGAAACAGTTGAGTAATGAAAGTCAATTGTTCCAAATATTCTTTCCACCTAGCCTCCCAACCTCCACTAAGGCAAAAATCAATGGCTGTATCTCATATGTAAAAAAGATACCCTTTTGCAATGATCATTTATTGAAAAGTTTAATGCAAAGCAACCTTATACATTGCCTTGTATATCTAATGATGATAAATGACTCATTAAAGTTTATGTTGTTCCTTTAAATATTAATACTAAAATAAACTGTTTGATTGCAATAATGACAAATTAGCACTTACAATGTTTACATCTTAGTAACTTAATCATAGCATTTTATTTGCTAGTTATTTCAATCAGTATTTGGCAAAAAGATTGATCTATTCACAATTAACTATGAAGACCTAATTTTTTTGACGATTTTGTGAATTTTATGTAGATATTAATTATTTAGAAAAATATTTAATATATATATATGACTTTTCAGCCAGCTAATATATGTAACTTTTAATTGAAAACTATTATATTTTATTTAAGAATAAATAATAATTCTAATTTCAATAATT
The DNA here is from genome assembly GCA_028023455.1 of Epiperipatus broadwayi. Classification (NCBI taxonomy): domain Eukaryota; kingdom Metazoa; phylum Onychophora; class Udeonychophora; order Euonychophora; family Peripatidae; genus Epiperipatus; species Epiperipatus broadwayi. Next base: position 99,441 of record JAQFVV010012405.1, on the reverse strand, counting down.
TTCATATTTATATTATTCTTTGCACAAAATTTTGTTAATCTTTAATATTTTAAATTTTGTTACCATATTTTGAAATGTAAAATAAACCATTAATTAAAATTAAGAACAAGACATAAATGTAATTTTTTTTAATTTTAAAAATATAATTTTTTTAATTTTAAAGTCAGATTGTCAAATCTATCACAAAAAATATTACAGGTATATTTTTTCAACTTTATAGAATGAAGACCATATTTAAGATCAAATAAAATATACTTTTTATTCTTATGAGGAATAATTAATAATCATTTATATATTTATTAAAAGGGTGAGTTTGTAAATAAATACTTTCTGAAAAATAGGGTACCTATAAATATGTATAATGAGCATCAATAAAGACAAAACAACAGGATATAGCATTTGGTAAGTAATGTGGACTTGACTTACTAGAAAATTTTTGGATAGTTAAAATAAATCTTGGAAACCATTAGCATAGTTTTTCCAACTCCAATAATCATATAAAGTATGATAATAGTGAGTCATTAATTATAAATATTATTTATTAAAAATAAACCAATTCTTTAAGCTTTAAATGTAATAATTCACTCTATTTTAATCAAAACTAACTACTGTCAGCTTAAATAATTAATGAATTCTAGATTGTAATTTTTTATATTCACATTCTCAGACTAGTTTCAAGTTGTTTATTTTCAATGAGGAGTAGGATTAATTTATAATCTAGCTTCAATTTTTAAACTTATATTCTATCAAATTACTGAACAGAAATGTAGATGTATTACGATATGTTGAAGCTAAGAGATCTTGAAATAGAGTAGAAACTAGATTAGTTACTGTATATTTTAATGACTATAATTTTATGTTAATTCTAATAACAATTGTTTATGCAAACTCTGAATTAAAATAGAGTTACAACTAATAGCAAATACTAACTATAAAGAGAGAAAGGTATACACTTTTAACTACTACAGGTATAAAAAATAATTAATCTAGTCACAATTTGGTGAAGAATGTTCTATTATAACAGGTAATTACTACGTTTAGAACATCTAAAAAGTTTTAGAATAAGTTTTAAGTTGAAAAATTGTAATTTTTAACATTCTTCTTATGAAATTTTAAACAATTGAAAATTAATTAAAAAATTATTCTCACACACCCATAAATATGTTTTATACTGCAATAATTACGAAGAATAAAATATAGGCATCGCTATAAATATTTAATGAATGGAAAACACAAAAGATAGAAATAAAAAAGAAAATTGCAAATTGTAATTAAAGAATTGAAGATGTTATCAAAATAGCCCATATTCGATAAACAATGTTGATAATAATCTCTATTTTTGATTTTATAGAATACTATTAAGCTACTACGATTAAAATATACTTGAATATTCACCAGAGACATCTCTTCTTACCAGGATGCAAAACTGATTCATATTTTTAAAAAAAAAAAAAAATACAATAACAATAACAAAAAAAAAAAAACTAAATTATTAAAACTATTTGATACACTCGAGGAACACTATTTTGATAAAACCATTTCACACATGCAAAGTTTCCTCAAGTCTGTTGTGATTACTGAAAATAATAAAACTGCTTTTATTTCGAAACAAGAGAATAAAGTTAATGGATTAAGCTTTATAAATCATTAATAATGAATGGAACGGTTAGACACACTTTAAACATTTACCAATATTTAAAAACAATTTAAACATTGTTAAATTTGTATAAATATAAAAAGCACACAGAAATTAGTTATTGTTTAAAAGATATTTATATATATACTTTTATCAAACATAATCTCTTAAAATTTGATACTAAATAATTACAATAATATATATGTATGACTAATAAAAATTACAATTTAATAAATATAAATTGGTTAATTAAATACTTTTGAATAATCTGGGTTTTTCCCCAAAATGTAGAATATATTTACTTGTTTTAGAGATCTGAAAGGCAAATTATTTTAAAATAAATTATATTATTTTTTGTTAAGTGATTTTATAAAATAACAATTTCATAATGAAAATATGTGGAATATATATATAACATCACATGATCCCAACTTCTACAACTTTTCATGAGCTCACTTTATTCCACTCCATCTTTGTGATCTATCATGCCGCACTGTCTATATCCCCTGATTAGTTTCTGGCTTAAGAAATTTATCAGTGAAGAATTTTGAAACTGCATCTAGTTCAAATAGTTTTTGAGGTTCTAATGCACTTTTCATTCAGAAGACGCCTTTTACTTCTTTTTATGTCCAATCAAGTTATAATATAAAATTCAAAAATATTATAATCTTTTCAATCCAATCTAGTATGATAAATTTACAATTCCTTATTGATAAAAATCTTAAGCTGGAAACTAATCTAGTGATACAAATAGAACAGCACTAGATAAAAATTTAATAAGAATTACAACTAACTTCTACTGATTACTCAATTCTACAATAGATAGCAAAGCTGGAGTTAACACTTTAAAAAATAAACATCTTTAATATTTACTTTTATTTTCAGAATCACAAAATTGGACCAATAATTTTATAGAACCACTTTCTACCATATCTCCTTTAAAAATTGTTTCATCACAAAGATATATAATAAAATACATGATTTATATTTATAAATATTATTTATTTCATGATTGGAGAAAAGGAATGCAAAAAAATTGATATAAAATCAAAATCATGGTAAATGGTATGAAGTTGTGGTATGCATACATTTTGCATATAGATATTCAAAATGTACATCATACACACACACACACACACATATATATATATTGTAATGGATGTTTAAGACACCATTACAAAAATTACAGTTTTATAGGGGTGAAGAAAATAAAATAAATTTTTATATAAGATTTCGTTTGTAAAACTTGATTAAAAGTTTTTTTTTTTTTAATGCTTGTACAAATATATATGTATGTGCGTGGGAATTATATTTTAATACCACAGTTATATTTGGTTTTTAATTTTGAAAAAAAAATTAAGAATATTTTTTTTTGTTAAATTTATGTAAAAGTAAAGTGTACAAATAAATTGCTTTTCAGATTTGGGGATTTAGATTGATAAGGCTATTTAAAAAGAAAGAAAACAAAAAGAAAAGAATTTTTCATTAGTAAATTCCTAGATTTGTAAAGGGCAATTTATTTCGTTAATTAGATAACTATTGTTATCTAGATCGAGAATTTTTAAATTTTAATTAAAAAGAAAAAGTTTGGTAATTGGTTTAAGAGATATGATTCAGATGTAACAGGCAGAATCAGGCCATTGGTTTATCTTGGACTAGCTTTCAATACTGACATCAGCTAGTATACTTGCACCAGCGCAAAGAGACTGACACCAACTCTGAGAGGAGAATTGCATGTTTCCTGCCAAAATACTTGGAAAGAACAATTCCTGCATATTCTGAAAGCTGATCCAGTAATTATTCTACCTAGGATGAACATTAAACCTACAGCAAGAATATTTTCTTTACCATGATGTGCTAAGCTTCTCGCCAGGACAGGTTCGGACATCCTGTGCCTCCATTAACTGCCTATAATGCCATAAGAACCGGCTCCAAAGAAACCACTAACCAACTCGCCCAAGCCTACTGTCAGTGACTCCTGAGCAACGGACTAACCTAAGAAGTCTAGTGCACTAGCGTTTAACTAAATTAGTAAGGTACCTTATGCTCCACAATTTAAATAATTTTGTTGTCTTAGATTTGTTTTTTTTTTTTGTAATATAAATGTTTTTTTAAAGTTATATCTTTTGTAATTCGATTTCGGTGTGCTTGATATTTTTTTCTAACGAGTGCTAGTTTCAAACCTATTACTGTCCGTCCTATTTAAGTCTTAGTAAGTAAGATAGTTTATTTATAATCTGACATCCCTTTTATTATAGAAAGCTGTCTGGATATTACAGACTATTTTAATTGACTTCTGGTTCGTGACCCATTTTATTATTAGTTCTACTTATGTCGTGAAACTTTATTTATAATAGACTATTAAGAAATATAATAGTTCTTAGTTTTATTTCTTCAAGCTTCCAATTCGTTTATTAGGGGCACGTACGATCGTTTTAACCCTCTCAATAGGTAGATCGTGAGCTCCTAGCCTGTCTCACTCAGAGGGAGGTCAATCGATTGAAAGTAATAACTTTCAACACTCTTTTTATTATTATTAATGTTTTGGAAGCTACTTTCTTATTTCTTAGACTATTAAGAAATATAATAGTTCTTAGTTTTATTTCTTCAAGCTTCCAATTCATTTATTAGGGGCACGTACGATCGTTTTAACCCTCTCAATAGGTAGATCGTGAGCTCCTAGCCTGTCTCACTCAGAGGGAGGTCAATCGATTGAAAGTAATAACTTTCAACACCCTTTTTATTATTATTAATGTTTTGGAAGCTATCTTCGCATTTCTTCTGTTTTGACATAAGTCTCTTTTCCTAACTATGGGTTATAAGCAGGAAGCTAACCTCTCTTGTCTGACGTGAGATCACTGTATACTTACTAATACTTCTGCTACTGCCAGTATTTTGCACTCTTTCACACCCAGGAAATCGCTCTCAAAGCCATATAAATATTTTAGTTTAATTTTGCGAATGTACATGTAGTACATATTTTAAACGTGCTTTAAAGTTTCTTATTTAGATTTATGTTCATTTAATTATACTTTTAATAAAATTATTTATTTATTCCTTTACTTAGTTGATTTTGTTTTCTGTTGCTACCTTTCCAACTCACTGAACAAAACATAGATCTCATTTGCTTGATTGAGCTAGTCCGGTGCATTCGATTCGCATATCCTGTAACCCCTTAAAAATAAATGTCTAGTTCCAAATTTCAGACTAGTTGCGCCCTGGCGGTCAATTTATGCGAGTCTAAAGCTTTTGTCCGGTATATAGGATAGTAATTTTTGGCGCAACCAAGCGTGGGAGCCGATATTAAAGCTTTACGTGAGATGTTTCGTTCGGATGGTTGGGAAAAATAAACAGAAACGGTAGGCAAAAATAGGTGAAATAAAGTTAGTGGTAAAATAGAAGTTGATGGAAAGATGCAGGTAGTTTCGGATCTGTCCGTATTTAATGTTTTGATATTCAAAAAGAGTTTATTAATTAGTTCGATGTTCGCAAAGTTTTTTTTAAAAAGTAAAGAGTTTAAGTTTGATTTTTAAAAATAAAATAAAGTTAGCTGTTGAAGATTAAAAAAAAAAAAAAAACGTTAATAAACAGATTTAAAAGAAAAGTTCCATTGGTAATTTGAAAAAAATAATTAGATTGTATTGAGGCTAAGTTAATTTTGAAAATGGAATCTAAAGAAGAAAACGATAGGGAAGTAGGTTTGGAAGAGAGCCCAGTTTCATTTAAACACCCCAGATAGTAGAAAAAGAAGAGAGCGAGACACAGACGATGATGAGGATGATGATAAAGTTGATAATAGAAATGAAACAAAATCGGCAAGCCGAGATGAAAGAAATACGACAGGAGTTGCTGGAAATAAAACAAAATATAACAAAACAAAATATAGAAATAAAACAGAGTCAACAAACAATACTGGAGGAGCTGAGAGCAGAAATGAAAGGAATGAGAAAGGAAATATTGAAGACAGTTGACAAAAATCAGGCAGCTATAGAAGCCATAGAGAAAGATTCGAATAAGGAGGTTCAGGAAGTTGAAATAGTAAAGGAAGAAGCAAAAGACATAAAAGATGAATTTGAACAGGATAGCGTTAGAACAGGCAAGGTAGAAATAGAGATAGAAGTGGGTAGAGATTGGATGCAGATAGGTGGGGAGATAGAAAATGCAGATCAAAAGACAGAGAATAACGTAAAAGAGTTTCTGCAAGAAACTAAAAATAAATTGGTTAAAATAACTAGCGGTTGTGAATACGAATTTGAAAAGAAGAGAGTTAAGAAAAAAGTTAAGGAGTATGATTTTAAGGCAGAGATAAAAGCTATCTATAGAGCAATTTTATTTGAAAAGACTATAGAAGAGGGATTTGTTCCATTTGTTATTAACAAGGTGGTCTGTACTAAAGTGAGACACATTAAACAAATATATTTAGCTCGGCTAAAGGGTCATAAGATAGACAAGCTACAAGATAAAACAGAACGAGAAAGAGACAAGGCACTAAATTATAAGTGAAGGACAAATAAAAGGGGGAAAGGAACATACATTAGAGAGTCAGTAAGAATAAAGAAAGAACCGCCTGACCGAACATAAGTGATATTGATCAGAGGTACTGCTAAAAAAAAAACTAAAAAAAAAACTGAATGGATTTGTAATTGGACTACGAGTTGGAAATAGAAATTTATTTTGACGTAGGTGATAAGCCTGAATGAATTTTGTAAATAATATATAATTACAACTATATATGTGTGTGATAAACAATATTACATTTTGATATTTTGAATTCTGCTTGTTTTTATTTAATAAAATGTATAGTGGCTATCGTAATTGTATTACTTTGTTGTAAATAGTTATTTTAATAGATCGCCAGTATATTCCTGAAAATTTATGTTACTTATAAATGATTTAAAATAGTATTCGTTAGAGTAGTCGGACGGATTTGATTTTTTTTTAAAGTGAGAACAAACTTAGAGAAAACTGGTTAGTGGTAGGCAGAGCAAAGTCAACTAAGTTTTTTTTTTTTTGTGATGACGGAGAGGCAGTTGTAATGGATGTTTAAGACACCATTACAAAAATTACAGTTTTATAGGGGTGAAGAAAATAAAATAAATTTTTATATAAGATTTCGTTTGTAAAACTTGATTAAAAGTTGTTTTTTTTTAATGCTTGTACAAATATATATGTATGTGCGTGGGAATTATATTTTAATACCACAGTTATATTTGTTTTTTAATTTTGAAAAAAAAATTAAGATTATTTTTTTTGGTTAAATTTATGTAAAAGTAAAGTGTACAAATAAATTGCCTTTCAGATTTGGGGATTTAGATTGATAAGGCTAATTAAAAAGAAAGAAAACAAAAAGAAAAGAATTTTTCATTAGTAAATTCCTAGATTTGTAAAGGGCAATTTATTTCATTAATTAGATAACTATTGTTATCTAGATCGAGAATTTTTAAATTTTAATTAAAAAGAAAAAGTTTGGTAATTGGGTTAAGAGATATGATTCAGATGTAACAGGCGGAATCAGGCCATTGGTTTATCTTGGACTAGCTTTCAATACTGGCATCAGCTAGTATACTTGCACCAGTGCAAAGAGACTGACATCAACTCTGAGAGGAGAATTGCACGATTCCTGCCAAAATACTTGGAAAGAACGATTCCTGCATATTCTGAAAGCTGATCCAGTAATTATTCTACCTAGGATGAACATTAAACCTACAGCAAGAATATTTTCTTTACCATGATGTGCTAAGCTTCTCGCCAGGACAGGTTCGGACATCCTGTGCCTCCATTAACTGCCTATAATGCCATAAGAACCGGCTCCAAAGAAACCACTAACCAACTCGCCCAAGCCTACCGTCAGTGACTCCCGAGCAACGGACTAACCTAAGAAGTCTAGTGCACTAGCGTTTAACTAAATTAGTAAGGTACCTTATGCTCCACAATTTAAATAATTTTGTTGTCTTAGATTTGTTTTTTTTTTTTGTAATATAAATGTTTTTTTAAAGTTATATCTTTTGTAATTCGATTTTGGTGTGCTTGATATTTTTTTCTAACGTCCGTCCTATTTAAGTCTTAGTAAGTAAGATAGTTTATTTATAATCTCACATCCCTTTTATTATAGAAAGCTGTCTGGATATTACAGACTATTTTAATTGACTTCTGGCTTGTGACCCATTTTATTATTAGTTCTACTTATGTCGTGAAACTTTATTTATAATAGACTATTAAGAAATATAATAGTTCTTAGTTTTATTTCTTCAAGCTTCCAATTCATTTATTAGGGGCACGTACGATCGTTTTAACCCTCTCAATAGGTAGATCGTGAACTCCTAGCCTGTCTCACTCAGAGGGAGGTCAATCGATTGAAAGTAATAACTTTCAACACTCTTTTTATTATTATTAATGTTTTGGAAGCTACTTTCTTATTTCTTAGACTATTAAGAAATATAATAGTTCTTAGTTTTATTTCTTCAAGCTTCCAATTCATTTATTAGGGGCATGTATGATCGTTTTAACCCTCTCAATAGGTAGATCGTGAGCTCCTAGCCTGTCTCACTCAGAGGGAGGTCAATCGATTGAAAGTAATAACTTTCAACACCCTTTTTATTATTATTAATGTTTTGGAAGCTATCTTTGCATTTCTTCTGTTTTGACATAAGTCTCTTTTCCTAACTATGGGTTATAAGCAGGAAGCTAACCTCTCTTGTCTGACGTGAGATCACTGTATACTTACTAATACTTCTGCTACTGCCAGTATTTTGCACTCTTTCACACCCAGAAAATCGCTCTCAAAGCCATATAAATATTTTAGTTTAATTTTGCGAATGTACGTGTAGTACATATTTTAAATGTGCTTTAAAGTTTCTTATTTAGATTTATGTTCATTTAATTATACTTTTAATAAAATTATTTATTTATTCCTTTACTTAGTTGATTTTGTTTTCTGTTGCTACCTTTCCAACTCACTGAACAAAACATAGATCTCATTTGCTTGATTGAGCTAGTCCGGCGCATTCGATTCGCATATCCTGTAACCCCTTAAAAATAAATGTCTAGTTCCAAATTTCAGACTAGTGGCGCCCTGGCAGTCAATTTATGCGAGTCTAAAGCTTTTGTCCGGTATAATATATATATAGTATACTAAGCTTGTATTTAATAGCTACACAGATTTGAGCAACTTTTGTAACTGAATAAAAATATGAACCATGAAAGAATGGTTCTGGTTTAATAATGCCTTGCAAATTGTAACACCATTTGTAACAGAATAAAAACAATGACAATGGGAATTGCTAACTTTAATATAATCTGAATGTAAATATAGCCTAATCATTGGTCACCATTTGCAATGGAATAAAAATATGCCTTGAAGTCAGATGCCATTTATAACAGAACTAAAATATGGCTCATATTGTATGTATCCTTAGTCATATTCTAATTATTGATCATCTTTGTAACTGAATAAAAATATAAACCAAAGAAGAATGATACTAATTTAATAGTTCCCTAGAATTGTAGGATCATTTATAACAGAATGAAAATAATAGAGTAAACTAAAATGAATATCAATCAATGAATAACAATCTCACACTTAATTCACTAACACAATAATAATAATCTTTGTGGTAATCTCATAAATTCAAATAGCATTTAAAATATATAGAAAATAAGTAAAATTATTTCAAGCTAGCCTAAAAATATTAGGCTTATTTGCAATAGATTAAAGATAAAGCAATAAAACCAAATATCATTGACTTATAAGCAACGATCTATACCTATTATACAAACCACTTATAATAGAATGAAAATAATGACAAAGAATTATACAAATAAACTTTTATATTCTTTATGAATCCAACTGCTAATTATAATAATACAAACTTATACTAGAAGTCAAACGTTAGTCATGAGAGAGTTTAAACTGTTTATTTCTATTTATTAACTTTTCAATTGAAAACATAGAAATTATAATAACGATCCGCATTCACTCCTTGATTAATTTCAACTAGCATCTCATAAATAAAAATCTTATTACACAATAATAACAAATAAAAATAAATATTTTATAATTATTACACATGTAATATACAATACTTACATTTTAAAATACCAATATTACTCTTCACTCTAGCATAAATTAAACAATTTAGACTACATTCTTTCATACTACACTGGAAATGTACTTTTACACAAATTTTCTAACACAATGTTATATATATATATATATATATTATACCGAGACAAAGTCGGTACATGTATATACGCACACACACAAGCAGTGTAAATACTCTATATTTTATTTACTTTCAGTTTATGATAAAAATAAATGTAGTTTTCTTTCAATGCTTTATAAAATACACTATAAAATAAAATGTTAATATTTCTGATTAAATAATTTAAGGCTTTCATAAAATCTATAATAATAATATCCTCTAAAAATTAAAAATATAAAATATTACTAATATGCCATTTAAAATATCAATTTCTACTTGTATATGCCGCGGGGGTAATTAAAAAAAAAGGTTTATTTTAAATTATAACTATAGCGAAAGTTAAAAGCTTATAGAGGTGACTTTGAGATTAAATGCTCGACTTTTAAACTAATGTAAAATTATATTGTTCTCTTAAAACACGCACACACGTATTCATCAAAGGTGTAAATAAGTATAAATTTTTTAAATGAGATTGCAATATGAGATTGCCTAAACCTAAGATTGCCTCAAGCATATGGATTGAATGAACATTACGTAGGACACGGACCCCAACGACAACTCAGAGAATATTGAACTCTGGGTGGAGATTGGATCCTAAGATAATAACCAACCCAGATAAATAGGAGTCTTAGTCTTTGTCTTGAGCTCTGTTACAGTTTTTACATGCTTTGCTTCGTTTTACTCACGCTTATAGTTTTTTAAGTTCTCCCGGAAGCTATAACTAGAACTTTCTTTTTTGCTATCCGTTCTATCCAATATGACCACTGTGAAATTAACCTTTAGAGCGTCGATCGTCATGATGGGCTAAGAAACCCTCAGTGATTGATCGACGCTCCGCCGCCAGAACATCTCCACAGCTATGAATGATCAACAACATTGCCATCCAAACATCGTATTCCAATCAGTCCAAGACGTTGTTCCGTTTAACATATGAGAATCGTCCAAACGTACCATGCTGAACTTATATAAAAAGAATAACCCTTTAATATGGAAACAGTATCCAACAGGTTCGAACCCTCACCAAGTTAGAAGCAGCAGAAGACTACGCAAAATCCTAGGTAAACACTTTATTTCTTTTATGCTCCCATTCATTCTTTTCGTAGACTTTAAAAGGCAATCTCATAACTAATTAAATTCACTTTGCGTAAATCAAAATATAAAATGATCCGTAATCCCTCATATTTGAATCTTAATATTTTAACCTCAACTTTCGCAAATAAAAATCAGATGCTATATAGTTCCTCATATTTAAATCTTAGGACTTTTCCTGTTATGAACTTTGATCATAAGTAATGTTTTCTTTCATAATTAAATTATAACACACATTTAATTTCAAATGTAAAGGAGTGAAATATATTATATCATCCATGTTTATTATGCATAATATGTTCTTTTCTGTGCGAGTGTGAGAATGCGTGTATGTGCGTGCAAATAAAGCAATCAATTAATGTTTCATTTTTTTTTATATAATCAATAAATTCTTTTTTTTCATTTTAAACAAGTCGAGCATTCCTCAAATCATTCTCTATAATTAAAATACATTTTTTTAATAGTATAATCAACATTTATTCATGCAATTAATTATTTTACTTTTAAAATTAGTCTTTCTTATTTTTTTGTTTTGTTTATTTATTTAAGTTACATCGTGCCGTAAGTCACGATGTTTATTTACTATGTAGTTAAGATAGGCTTAAGAGTTGGGAGGGCCTATTATGAATAAGTATAAAAAATATCAATAAAGCTAGTATGAGTAATTCTATTGGACTGTATGATACGGGGGGATGATATTATAAGCTTCTAATTTTTATATAAGGATGCATGAGTTAAGCATTCGTATTAGTCGCCAAATAACCAATAAACCGGTCCAATATTTGGACAGATCTGTAAATCAACCAAGCTTTCTCTCCATTGGTTATTATTGTGTTCTTTTACCAGAATGATATTCTTGAAACAATTTCATCGCGACCCTGAGTGACCCTTATTGGTCCATGCTGGGAGTTGGAGCTTATGGGCGGGAATTAGACTTCGAAATCGTTTTGATATGACGTAAGGTGATGCGAGAAATTAAATTGTAAATTAAATCATCGTGTCTGGCGCCCCCTTGTGTTGATAATGAACAACTATCGATGTAGGAAAATAAATAAAGCTTTACGCTATATCATGTTTGTTTCGGAGCTCTCAATCCCTATATGATCGGATGAGTAAGGGTCCGGTTACAATATATATATATATATATATATATATATATATATAAAGAGACATTAAATATTTACATTTATTATTTATAATCTACTATTGTGAATGCACTAATGAAAATATATATAATAAAGAAAAAATAATAACTTTATTAAGACTATAAACTTTATTATTTACACATTCATTTTTAAAATGAAGTCAACTCATAATTTTTACATACTACGGTTAATAATAAAATTTCTTTTTCTCAATATTATATTGTCGTAACAACGTATTCAATGTTCTCTAGGTTATTGTATTCACTATTAAAATCAAACAAAGAAAAAATATGACTGACATATCATCACATATTGAAATTGATTTCAAATTTCAGTAGGTACCAACATATATATATATAAATTAGCGACTAAACTCAAATTTTCAAGTACCCTACATCTATCCAATTTATTTTATACTACTAATACACATGACCATATACATATGAAAAAGATAAATGATTAATTAATATAAAGATTTCATGCTGAATCAGCACATAACAGTTGGTCCAGATTACTATCTCTCACACATATATACAATCAGTGCTCAGTTTATATCAAAATAACACATCTTTAAACTTTAATGGACAAGTTCCAATCCTCCCACTCTTCAACTCTTTGCCATCCATTTCACTGAAAATCTGAAAATGGAATGCTCAAAGCCTTTGTTGATTCCAATATTTTTGTCATACCGATGTGGACCTTAAGTCAATCTGGAACAACTGATGAGTGCTGGTTCAGCACAAAATATGTATAATGGAGATCATTTATCTTTTTCACATAAATGTGGTAATGTATATTAGTTGTATAAGATATAGTGGATAGATGTAAGGTGCCCTAAAGTTTGAGTTCAAGTCCCTTATAATTATATTAAGTTTAGTATAAACAATATATGTATATTTAAATATTATATATTATATTATAAGGGAGCTAAACTCAAACTTTCAAACTCCCATAGCTATCCATTCCATCTTAAGCAACTGATACATATGACTACATACATGTGAAAAAGATAAATAATCTCCAATATACATATTTCATGTTGGGCATTTGTCAGTTAGTCTAGATCACCATCTTCGACACATATATACAATCACTGCTCCATTTACATTAAGATGGCAAATTTTTAAACTTCATTGAACAAGCTTCTCATACTCTTCAGCCCTCCATATCATTAAAAATCCAAGATGAAATTCTCAATGTCTTGTTGATGCCAATATTATTGTCAATCTGACATGTCATACATAGGACTTTAATATGTCCATTTAACTATACAGAAGAGGGATGAGCAGAATACAGGCTCAATATGTAATACTTAAAATACATGTACATTGTATGTAGTAAAAACTTAATGTAATTACAAGGGACATGAACTCAAACTTTCAAACTCCCACACCTATCCAATCCATCATATACATGTGATACACATGATTGCATACATGTGAAAATAATAAAAGATCTCCAATATACATATTTTATGTTGCACTCATCAGTTGCTCCAGATCACTATCTTCAACACATATTTATAATCATTGCTCAGTTATATTAAGATGTTAAATCTTTAAACTTTAATGGACAAGTTTCAATATTCTTCACTCTCCAACTCTTAAGCCATTCATATCATCAAAAATCTGAGAATAAAATTCTCATAAGCCCTTGTTGATTCCAATATTTTGTCCTCAAATTTTCAATGATATGGATAGCTGAAGAGTTGGAGAGTGGAGAAAATTGAAACTTGTCCATTAAAGTTTAAAGATTTGTTGTCTTAACCTATTGATTGCTGATTATTTTATTGGCCGAGTAAGGTAAAAGTCTAAACTTTTAATTGGTCAATTCACAAACTCATATATTCATCTTTTAATATTATATTCACTTTAGTTTCATTTGTAAAAAGTATATTAATAATTTGTCAGGTTATGAAAGTGAACGAAAGTATTTTCAAAAATAAATTATTTATAATTATAAAAATATTCGATAGCGGCAAATCTAAAATGAACGTTAGTAATCAACAAAAAAGTGTTGCTGATGTCAGTGATTTCTTTCTCAGTTTTACGTTCCGGAAAAATAAATAATTTATATTTTTCTATAATAATTTTATTTTTAGCATATTTTATCAAAATAATTTATAATATGTCAAAAAATACTTTTAAAATGGTCTAAAACATTCGTTTATCACTTTCAAAATGAAACAAAAGAAATCGTAGCGATTTTGTTATTGACAAGAGATTTTCTTTGTCCTTGACTACTAACAGCCAATCAGCATCAATGATGGACAGCCCTCTTCCTTTGTTAGACCTTCAATGTCAGTTTTATTGATTTTTTACTTGTAAAATAATTCAAGAGAGGGCAGCATCTTATGGAACTTTTTATAACCTTTCAAATGACGGTAAAATCTTTACCGTAGCATTAAAGATGATGGGATTTGAGCGACAGGAAGCCTGTCATGTTTTTAATCGTAACTGATGGAAAAAAAGGTTAATATTAATGAGCAGTGATTATATATATATATATGGGGGGGAGATGGTGATCTAGAACAAATGATGAATGCTGGTTCAACATGAAATACATATATTGGAAATCATTTATCTTTTTCATATGTATGTTGACATGTGTATCAGTTTATAAGATGGATTGGATAGCTGTAGGAGTTTGAAAGTTTAAGTTCAAGTATATTACAATTACATTAAGTTTATTTTAGACAATGTACATTATTTTAAGTATTATATATATATATATATATATATATATATATATATATATATATATATATATATATATATATATAAGTGAACTAAACATGCAGATATAGAAATTGGTGGATATATGGACACTATTATATATAAATAATCTGCTAATTTTTTAAAATATCCAATAACTAATTTTGAATGTATCACTTTGAAAAGAAAAATAGTAATTTTCAATCAGTTATTTACATATATAAGCGTATTTACACAATATATTTATAAAATAGTTACTTTAAACCAAAAAACTATGTGACTACAAATTTTTATTTGAAAATATTTGTTTTTAAGAAGACAAGTAAAAAAAAAAGTTACAATCAAGTAGAAGCAGATTTTTCTGACTAACAATTAAAGAAATTTAAATTTGTTGTAATGATAAATTTAATTTTGAATTTTAAGATATATTTTCATTCTTTAATGATGTGTAACCTAAAATTTATTTCAATTTGAAAAATTCAAACAAGAAATATTTTGTACTACAATTTTTATGAAGAGATAACACAATGTCCAATAATGAAAAGTGTTATTGCTATAATTAGGAATCCCATTTAGTACATTATTTAGTTATTTTGCAAAATTCAAATATTAACTTTTAGAATGTCTATTATCTGAAAGGCTTAATTGTAAAAATGAAATATAGCAAATAAGAATTTTAAAATAAGAAGAGAAAAGTTGGATTCTCAAAAGATCAGTCAGTTTGATTAATATTGAAACGATAACTTTCCAAGCCCCGATTGTTTCACCATCAAACCTGATGACACTCTCATCTGTGCTAAGTTCGAACCTATTTAAATGTTAATAAATTTAAAATTCGTTCATGTCTGTATAAACAGTATTATATATTTGCGTGCAAACCAACGCTATAATTAGATAGGATTAGTAAAATTATAGCATACTAAATTGATTTAATAATTCTAAAAATGTTCGTTATATTATTTAAGTTAAGAGTAAATTATTAATTTTGTTGTTTAATATTGTAATTTCGTATGTGGATATATAATCTGTGCTATATAGAAGAAAGACATGATTTAAAATATGTAAAAGCCATTATCTAAAAATACTATTAAATGTTTCTTTAAAAATTGTTAAAAGATTTCTTGTTTTAAATATATTTCAGGGAAAAGTTTCTCGAAAATATATTGAAACAGACAGATCGGAGAACCGATCTTCGTTTCAGGTGTTTTTATGTACGGTAATTCAAACTACTGTTCGCCCGCAGTGAGATTTTGTCTATTTTAAGTTATAATATAAATTAGTTATATATATTCTATAGTTTATAAATAAATATGTAAAGTTTCCGTATATAAATGTCGCAAACCATGAAATAATATTCGTGTGTGCGTGGTTTGTGGATTTATATCATTTAATTTAAAGTTTCAGTGCGGGCGTATTTGTTTTAAATTTTAGTTTTAAAATTGTATAAAGTCGTTTAAAAATACTGATCAAAAATCACATTCCTTTGATCAGTGTTTTTAATTAAAATCTAATTGCACAAATGTTCAGAGCAATTAAGTTGTATTCAAAATTAGTAAGGAATTTTTATATGTAATTATTATGTCAATTTAAAAATGGGATATTAAATTAAAAGATTGCTAAAAACAGATAATTGATTGTTGGTCAAGCTGCATCGCTAGAGGCTAGAGAAAGTAGGCGGAGCCTAAAACAAAAACAAGTCGGAAAGGTCAGCAGTGGCAAATTCTAGAAAAAACTTACATTCTAACTTTTGTCGTGTTTGAGAGAGGTAGTCTCGAGACAACACAGCAGTTGAGTATAATTCAAACATTATTATTAAGAAGTTTACCAGTGAATCGCAATGTTGATGGGCTAAGTGCCAGGAGCTGGTCTCTGCCCGCCAATATGGATCCTCGTGCCGCTGTTTGATCATGTTTCACGTAACTCACAATTTCCAACTTCCAACCTCTAAATTAGATATGCCTTACAAATAACTTTCAAAAATGCGCGCCTACGGTCGTCACAAGCCAAGCTGGATGAAGAAAGAACAGTAACTTTGTTACACGAACTTTAATTTTCTTCCGTGCTTAATGTTATCAATCAAGTGAATCATATGTAAGTCTTTATATCATTTATAATGCTATTGTTTAATCTGTCAGTAAATTTTCTTTTCTTCTTTTTTTATCCTCTGCTCTAGTCTTTAGAAATCATTTATAAAATTGTAATTAATAGTAATAATATTTCAACTGAATGCATTTATATTTTCTTATGTTGCTTATTTCATAGACAAACATTGCCAATAGTAATATTTCCAATTCTGTGTAAACTAGTGTGTAATAGTGATCAATTTAATTTTAAAAGTAATTTCATTTTCTGAATTAAATATTCTCTCACATTCCGAGTTGATAAATGTTAAGTCGCTTTATTATTCTATGTTAAGTTGTTATAAAATTACAATCTAAGTCTCAATATTAAATATATATATAATAGTTTCAAAGTGTTCATTAATGTTATGTATAATATGAGAAATAATTCACTGAATAATTTGATACTATCGCTACCGCCTGTTAACCCGAAGGGTTAGAGTTTCAGAGTAAATTTAACTAATTATTGTTGTCACCGTCAGTTTAAGTCCGCTACGTTTTATTGGGGTAAGGATCTCAGCCTGTGGCGTAGAAACAGACAAATAGTTTTCAGGTTTTATATAATTTCTTTTAAAAATCCATTTCAAGTTCTCGTCCGTGATGTCTGTGGCAATGCCTTTCCTTCGCTGAAGTTAGCGTCTCGCCATTCTACCATTGGGGAATGAAAGCAGTTTTCTTTCCCGGTAATCTCTTGGATCACCGGGGTTCGAAATGATCCCGGCTGGTTGTCGTGTCCCGGAGCTACTTGGGGGCATTAAGCCTTGTCAAAGTACAAGCCGCCCGGTATTCCGTTAATGCACCGCAATTGATTACTGTAGGGCTCTTGAATATAGGCAACCACCAGTTCATCTATCTTCCATGTCGTAATTATATAAAACCACCAGTTCATCTATCTTCCATGTCGTATTTATATAAAACCACCAGTTCATCTATCTTCCATGTCGTATTTATATAAAACCACCAGTTCATCTATCTTCCATGTCGTATTTATATAAAACCACCAGTACATCTATCTCTTATGTCGTATTTATATAAAACCACCTCCACTGTTCGTCTACGTTCCGGCTCGAGCCTATTCAAATAAAATAAGTAAACAAAAATCTTTAGATAAATATTTTTCCAGTGTTCAAATACTCTGATTCTCTTAACCACCCATCAATCATTTAACTACCCAGCTATTGGCATAAGTTTGTTTACTAAATAAAACGTTTACTAAAGACTAGTAGCCAAATACAAGAGGATTCATGGAAGTCTTACCGTACTGTTAACATTATATTTATATGCTGTATATTTCTATTATATAACCTTATATTCATGTGCTTTCTATTTGTCTTATTTAACACTATATTTATATGCTTTATATTTTGCTTATTAAACACTTTATTTAATCTAAATTTTTGTGTCCTCCACCTTATTACTCTCTAAGTCTATTTAGCCACTTACTGTCTGTATTGGCAACTTAAATATATACGTTACATGAATGACCGTCCCAGTATCTATAGTCTAATAAATCTATATATCATTAACTGTAAGAATTTTGTCCATGTTCTAAGCTGAGCTAGAAAAGGGATAACCCCGTGCTGTTTATCATCGGTTAGTCATACCGGGGTTTGGGTTTGAATTCAGTTGGCATTTTGGAAATTATTCTTAAGCATGGACTGGGTTCGAACACGGGTACTGTGTATGAGTAAGCGTGGTGGATTTATACCGGTACAATATTTAAAAGCTATATCAAAATATGTTTGTAAATTATTTTAAATAAATATGTTAAAAATGTTTTCGTTTTAAAAAAATGTTAAAAGGCTGTTTTTAATGTAAGATAAAAATAAAAGCTGGTCAAGTAATTAAAAAGATTTTTGATTGTAAACAAGTGTCATTAACGACCACACCTGGAATTCATAAACAGTAAAACTAGTTCAAAATTTACTAATTAAAATCTCCTTAGATAAGAGTAAGTTATTTTAAAATCTAAATTGGACAATTGTTTGCAATGAAAAATCTTAATTATAATAATAGCTTATGGAATGTTTCTAACATAAGTTATCTAAGATTTTAAAAATCTGGATTGTAAAATTGAAAAATATTTAATTAAATTCCTGAGTTTAGTGAGTCTTGAGGCGATAGATTCCAATAAGGAAAAGATATAAATACTCTGTAGTTTTTTAACAAAGGATGGACAGCCATATTATTAGTGAGAATTGCAGCCAGTATTCACAATTGTTAATGTTTAACATGTCCGGCTAAAAGCGGGCATCTTGTTGCTGTTACTCCGTGGGAGAACAGGGTTTCTCTCGTCGAAATGCCTAAACCACCATTATGCCGATAGAAGAGACAAGCCTAACATAATGGGAAAGATGATGCCACCAGCCGCCGAGTAAAATTCACCAAAACTACAGCCAAGAACTTGCAGTCCAGATAAATAATACCGGTACCGTTTTATTTTTCAAATCGCAGAGCTCTGTGTAATTCTGTGTAATTCTAAATGTAAATATATCTATATAAGTTAGCTAACTCTCTTTTTAAAGTAATGATAAAGCTAAATGTAATCAAAACTTAAAATCCATTTAATTATTTTAATATGTCACTTGCTATCAAAATTTAATGTGTTAAAGTTTAAATAATCTGACTTATTTATATTTTCCATTCACTTCAAAGTAAATTATTTAGTTTAAAGTTATATCACTGCGGTTGTGTCTATATTTCTTTGCTTATTTTATTTTAAATGCTTATTATATTTCATATGCCAATATTTCGAAACAGTGAGCACTTAATTTCATGTATATATTTAAGAAGATATTATTTGAAAATCTTCGTGTAATTTGTTTATAGCGTCAACTTTCTGTGCTGTTTCGAAATCCTATTTTTTTATTATTTAAATGATTTCATATGTGAAATGTGGTTCTTTTAATCAACCAGTTAAAAACTTAACCTTATAGTTTTATTTAGAATTAAATTTAGCCTTGATCGTATTTATAAGTATATTTGACATTTAAATTCTTAAGTCCATAGAAATATACTTTTCCTCCTTAAATATTTATTATCTATAAGTAACTTAATAGATCGAACATGTCAAAGTACAGATGTAGTAATATTCCTTTTAGTAGCATAGACATTTATTATCAGGCTATGCAAGAGTTGGTCCCAATTTGATAGAGCTAATATGCAATTAACTCGTATTTCATAGTATGAAATATACTATTCTTTGCTTGGCGGATGTGATATTATTTTATAAAATTATTCTCGTTTTGCTGCTATACGTAATATACGTATCTCAAGATGGAGCCATGGCATTGCCAGCACATCTTTTATAGGGTAGAGCAGTAGCAAAGCCTGAGCCAAGGCCAGGTTAGCATGTGAGACCCCCGCCATTCCTGAACACAATGTTCCTTTTCACGCAGCATTGCGATCGGTTACAGGGTACTGGCGTTTGTCGCAAGAACCCTGAAGTTATTTCATCCATCCACAGAGCAACTTTTCCTATTATTGTTTACCTGTGCCATAGCGCATTGGTAAAATCTTATGCAGCCAACTCTCCCACCTTAACATAACACTTTCAGCATTCTGAAATTTTCTCTCGAAAGCCATGTTCGATCGATCATTACTTGAGCTGGTTTATGCGCTCGTTATTTAAGTCATATTGTATATTTTAGTAAATGAATTCATGATCAAAGTTTAATATAATTATTTATATACCAGCCACAAATATAATAGGATTTGGTTTAAATAGATTTATAGACATAACGTAGTGATTGATTGTGTATTAAATGTCAACAATTCATAAGATGGGCACATGTTAAACTCATCTATGAAATTTAATGATTACTTATGTAAAGTGATTTTGAATTGCATATAAAAAGAGAATGTGTTCTCTTATCCACCCAATGTTTGTACATTCGACGCTGAAATGTGTAAACTTATCAATTTCATGCCAATTGTAAATAAATATATAATTAATTTAATGTATTTCATTCTCTGTCTCGTTATTGATCTAATTCAATCCAATTCTAATTACTATTTATAGCCTATATATGTGAAAACTATGCATTAATTTAAATTAGATTAGTGATATATTTTAGTCAATTAAGAACCTCTCTTTTAATTATCAGAGTCTTATTGCTTCTCCGTGACCTATGTCGGCCGTGTGGAAAGAGGTATACTATGTGTAATTTCAAGGTGGTAATTCGTAGGGTCTTGAGTCTTGGAATCCTGGCTTACGAGTTGAAGTGTGGTCAGACTTGGGATGTCACAGTCCTAGTCTGGTCAGCTTCGGTCTCTTTTGCTTGGATTCTGAATTCTGTTACGCGAATGTACAAACTTGACTGTTACAATATATTGCAGAGGCTATCTTTGTAGATAAAAAAAGATTATTATATTGGTTTATTAAATTACAGCTGGAATCTGTGAAATACATCTGGAAACAAGTTAGCTATTGACAATTTATGGTTTAATGAATGACTCTAATAGTTTGTTTTCTATAAACCAGGGTCCAATTATCAATCAGCCTTATTCAAGAGAATGCAAGAAACCACTTTCAAATCATTTAAATACATGGTGTTATTATACATTGAGAATTATATTATGATATTTTCTCCTGCTTATGTCAACTGATAATAGTGACATTTCACTTCCAATCATGGTAGTCATTCATTATTTACTAGTGACTTTGATTTTGAAAAAAAAAAGTTACCATAAAGAATTAAGACACTTTTCAGATGAATGATCCTAGAAGTTAAATATAAAATTTTAATAATATAATTGTACCTAGTATATTTTTGAAATTTTCATGTCATATTTTTCATGGACAATTTGCTGAGAACATTATATTTTTGTTGATTTGAATATTATTACTTTTTTGTTCATTGCATAATCATTTTGTGTAGTGAACAATGCCTCTTTTATTTTGCATTTAACCAGAATGACTCAATACTCAATAATGTATAAGAAATCTAAAATTAAGTCTGAAACATCTAATTTTTCATCTTTCTCAATCATGAGAGAAACCATGGCCATAGCTGCAATCCAAGTGCCATTACAGTTGTATGTGAAAAGAAAAACCATGGCAAATGCAAAATAAAAGAGGTGTGGTTCATTACGCAAAATGTATATGTAATGAACCAAAAAATTAATAATATTCAAATCAGCAAAAAATTCAAGTTCTCAGCAGACTTACCATGAATATGATGTAAAAATGTTCAAAGTATAATTGGTAAAAGTATATTATTAAAATTTTATATCTAAACTCCATATATTACATTAATATCTAGAATGACAGAGAATGGAAATGTAATTATACATATATACTATGTGTTAAAATGCAGATTTTCATGGAAAAGGGATGTAGGTTCCTATGCTTTTGGTTTGTTTATTACTGTTATTATTATTATTATTATTATTATTATTATTATTATTATTATTATTATTATTATTATTATTATTATTATTGTTAAATATTAGCATTTCAATAGAAAATATTTTCTATTATCAGTGTCTCTTAAAACATCTATCTAAACCATCTGTATTACCACTATAGAAATTGAGATTCAGTTCCAAAATTGCTGTTATTATTTCAACAATAAAAATAACAATAACATCAATAATAATAATAACAATAAGAACATTATGAAATCACATATATGGACAAACTTAAAACAGTAACTATTTAAAATCAAAAATATATGATTCCTGCATCTCAATTTGACCAAATTAATCAAATAGTTACACACGTATGGCACACGAGTACCCACATGTCACATAAACTAAGAATTAGTCATACAATTATATATATTTGTGGATATATATATATATACTCACACGTACATATGTAAAGAAAGCAAATCGCAATAAGCAAAACAAATAAGTAAATTACTATTAATAATACTAAACAGTATTTCAAATAATAATTCTAATTAAGTGAGTGGCCATTTTATTTTGAAGAATAGTAATGATCGAGTTTAGTATTCTCAAAAAAAAAAAAAAAAACATTAATAAGAAATATCTTCTAACAATGTCAGTATTCCTGAATGTACTTCTCTTCTTCCTCTTACATATTTAAAAAAAAAAAAAATCAGTTACCTTTTTTTTTTATAAAAATTTAAAACAATATTTAGTACTGGATTTGTCATTTTCATTCAGGTGTGTGAAGCTTGGCATTTATCAACCGATAACCACCTGTTCGAAGTTGATCAAGCGTGTCAATCACACTCGAACAATGCTTTCATAAAAACAACAAACATGTGCATAACAAATTAACAAGTTGAAAATTAATGCTAAAAGTAGTTTTCTAGTTTCTTTTTTTATTCTCTTCAAAATGTGCATAAAAAAGGGAGATAAAATAAACTAACAGCTTTATCAAGTTTTTTTTTTAATGGTTAAAAAGCATAAAACTAAATTGCAAAGTGTTAAAAATTAATGAGACATGTTGAATTGTTCCTAACATTATTTTGTTCCTCCAATAATATACCATATGACATTACAAAAAAAAATGAGTAGATTAAAATAGATGATAAATTTAATGAATGAGCCATATGCCCATTCTATGCATTTATTCTTACACTTACAATTTGTATGTACATTTATACATGCATATATGATATAATTATGACTTCGAGTTTAAATAAAGATAGATTTTTTTTTAAGTAAGTCTGAAATTTTTATTCTAGGTAAACATCTCAAAGCCAATCAAACTACTCATTCAATTATTAACTGATAAGTTGATATCTAACTATTTAACTAGTGAATAAAAACAAATAAAACAAATCACTACTTCAGTATCATCAGAAGGTGGATCATTAACTTAGTAAATAATGTCTTCTATTTCTCTGTATAATTTTTTTTTTAAAGATTTCTGGTCTGATGTGAGCTACTTAAGACTGATTATATTTTACCTGTCACAGTATAAGCCTACATATAATAATTATTAAATTACTCACATATACATAGAAAAGTGGAAGTTGAAAAGAATTATAGATAATTATATCTTGAAGCTGATAGTAATATGAAGTATCCCACATTTTTATCCTTAGTAAAATACAAAAAATTAGTTTAATATATTCTAGATCTTTGATAATGTGATACATATAAAATTATTCCAATATGTGATTTATTTAAAAACACTGATTATTTCCGATGATAATGTTTAATTTATTATTACAAAGACATATATACAACACACATATATATATATATATATGTGTGTGTGAAAGTAAATGGTAAAACAAACTTTTTAATATATAATCCATATCTTTATCTTGATGATCTGAAGCTTTAACTACTGTGGAAACACTAACAGAACAATTGGCTTTTCGTAATCTATATATTCAAAGCATAATGGCAATTCAAAACTCATTGATTCTTTCAAAATTTCTCTAAATATTTGGATATGATCTAATATGGCAAAACACCTTTTAATTAAAGTTGATCCTTTAGATAGTTTGAATCCAAAGTTCTACACTCAATATTATTTAATGTAGGTTTAATACAGATTTGATTTCAAAATCCTAATGAATGTCAGTAATCAAATTTAAGATCTTTCTAATATTCAAATGAAACATCATCAAATAATGATGGAATTTTCTCATGAATAGAAAAAAAAAATTAGAATTAGCAATATTTATAAACTAAAAATAGAGAAGTTAGTAACCTATAAATTGAAAAGATAATCATGATGCTACCAGATTTAATCAATTAGAATATTTAGAAAAATATGATTCATCAGATATAGAGAGATGAAGTTTAAAAATAATAAAATATTTTTGAAGATTAAGGCAGTTGTGAAGTGAAACTTTTCTTCTGTTCCTAAATCCAATAGCTAAGATATTGTAACTATAAGAAATGCAATGCAACTCAGATTTATTATACTGTAACATTGCAAAAAAAAAAGTATTTAATAAAAATTCATGTAATCTGACTAATAACTATACAAACTGTCATTTGTGTGTACACGCATATATATATATATATATGTCACTTGAGAAATAAAGGTGTAAACTGTCTAAAGTTAAAAAAAAAATTAATTCATGCACATTATTAAAGATTATTCAATATTACTTTCTAATATGTGAATAACTGAATGATAAATTACATTGTAAAGTAAGAGAGAGAAAATGCCTTTGATATGCAAAAGAATTTGCATTGTATATATAAAAAAAATTAAATTTGAATCTTGTTTAAGGTTGCCTTTCAAATGGAAGTTTTAATTAACAACTTGTTCATTTTTATAGAAAATTTGATGGTGGATTTGAAAATAATATTAAAATTTTGAAATTGAAAACATTTTAAAAGTTATAATTAAAAACATTAAAGTTGACAATAAATTTTATTTCGTTATATGTTACGAAATGGAAATAAAGAGAAAAACAAGAGAAAAACGGTTTGTTTTCTCTTCTTTTACTTATAAAAAACACAATAAAATGTAAATAAAATTTGTATCCATAACATG
Organism: Epiperipatus broadwayi; assembly: GCA_028023455.1. Classification (NCBI taxonomy): domain Eukaryota; kingdom Metazoa; phylum Onychophora; class Udeonychophora; order Euonychophora; family Peripatidae; genus Epiperipatus; species Epiperipatus broadwayi. The sequence continues at coordinate 74,099 of JAQFVV010012405.1, read as the reverse complement.
TTTTGAAGAGAGTAAACAGGGTGTTTTTTTCAAAAAAGATGTTGTTGTAATGATACAAAGGTCATATATCCCCTAACTGGTTAAGTATATGTTGTTTGAAAAAATGCTGTTTGAACAACATCAATCATTTATAAATAGATTCAAAACAAAAAACCAGGCATTAGCATTGTAATTCTAAGAGCCCAGAAGTTCATTCCATATTGATTTGCATTAGAGTACAGTCTGCTAGTGAAATTGTGTTGCCATGATACATGCTGAAATAACAAACAATTGCTAATTTAAAATGTTTTTAATTGTAGACATTTTTATTGCTCTTTTTAAAGTATTTTTAAATACTGCAATTATAAGTCATAAGAAATCCATCTACTATGTATGGCTAAATAACCTAAAATCACATCAGAGAAATTGTCTGGAAATGCAGTCAGATTCAGATATTAGTGCTGAAGTTGGAAAAATCAGCTGGTGCAATGCAGTATAAATACTCAAGACAGATAGATAGTATACTTCATATAATGTCACCAGTGCTGCTGTATTTATTCTCTCTAACATCACTACTACTCAAGATCATCATTGCAAAAACTAAGCAAAACAACATTAAAATATTAAAAAAAATGGTACCTGGAAAAAAACATAGTTAGTGACTGTTTTAATATTTAATGTGATAAGATCTTACCATTATCAATACCATGACACCTTAAACTTCAACCATATCTGAAAATATCTTTTATTACTGTAATATTTTTGTGTATTCATTGATAGTTGTGAGTATAGTTTTTACCAATAATGAATTGTTACATTTTATGATTAATCCATTTAAATTATGCATGCAGCTCAATCCAAATATATACTTCTTACACACATATGCTACTTAGTATTAAAAGCTCTGAGAAACCATGCAATTCACTGGCAGACATGCTGGGATGGTGATAATAATTGATGATGAGTTCCATTAAAAGTATTCCAAGAGCAAACTTGATTTTTAGAAGTTTGGCACCTTGAGTTACTTTTTTTAATTGAAACTGAAAAAACAAATAAATTACTTTTGGGACCACGTGTATTTTAAAATTATAAATCATCATCATCATCACATTGGTTAATATTATTATATATTTGAATTTAAAAAAATATTTAAATTTTATTAGCCATTCAACTTATTATTTATATGAACCAAAGTTTAAGGTACACATTTTGAAAATCTCATTATATATGCGTATACCTTTGTATACCTTCAGGTTCAAGCCCATCTACTGCTATATACTATATATAACCACTCATACTGTAAAAAAAATTATTGTTACAACATAGTTCCAGAATATTGGCACATTTTAAAGAATATTTATCATAATGCAACATCAATGATTAGATTTTGTGGATCCTAAAAAAATTAACTTTGAAAAAGTGTATTCCAGGATAATTCCACATTTTTCAAACATTTTGCACTATTTATCGTAGACTTATTGTTTTCCTTAGTTTTTCTAGTTTCCATAAATGTAATGTTTTTTGCTCTAACATTATTAAAACTGAAGTTATTATGAAAATTGTGTCTCGGGTGAGTTTTTTTTTTAAATTCAATATAGCACTTGCAGAATTAACCAATTAATATTAAAAAAAATGGTAGTCTTATACATAAATATGTGAAACAAAAGAAAAAAAAATTTTTTTCTCTCTTTCTTTATTTATATTTTACAACATAAGAAGAAAAAACTTTACATCCAACTCTTAAATTTTTAATTCTAAATTCTAAAATCGTATCAATTCCAACATTTTAATATTTTTTTCAAATCCATCATCAGACTTTCTATGAAAATGGCCAAGTTGTTTAATTAAAACTTCTATTTAAAAGGCAGATTAAGTAAAATTTGAAATGCTTTAAATTTTTCTAAACTATGCAATTCAAAGTTCTTTTGTATATCAAAAGCATTTTTTTTCCTTCCTTTACAATGCAATTCATTATTGTTTGGTTTCTCACATATTATAAAGTAATGCTTAAAATTTTTTTACTAATGTGCATAAATTATTTTTTCTTTTAATGTTTAGGCAGTTTACATTTTTATTTCTCAAGTGGCACATATCTATGTGCACACATCCAAATAGCAGTTTAGATATTTTTTAGTCAGTTTACTTGAGTTTTTATTAAGCACATTTTTTTCTCTGAATTGTTATAGTATAACCAATCTAGGATACATTGGATTTGTTATAGTTGCAATATTTATAGTTATAATATTTATCATTTATTATGTATTTTTATTTATAGGTTTATATACATAATGTCAGTTGTCTTGTTTAAGGTAAATAATGTTCAATAGATGGAGTGAATGTAATTAATCAATAGGTCATGTGATATATAAAACTTTATATTTTGAAAAAATAAGAGATGAAAGCCAGGTTGATAATTAAATAATTGTAAATATAATTAATAGTTTGTTTCAATCTTATTTAGATTAATTATTATATCTTCAATCCAAACAAAATATCAAACTAATTCTATAAAGAGAAGTAGATTTTTGTTTTCTCTATAATTAAAATTAAATATGAGATAAATTATACTGCAATTTAATTAGTTCTTTTAAATGAAGTTAAAAAGAAAACCAACAAATCTTGCTTCCCTTTTGTAATTCAAAGAATTTACAAATGTGAATATAATTTTAAAAATAATATATAGTTAACAACAAAAGATAATATGTATTCAGAGATCATCAAAAAATATCCTTCTTAATAAAAGTGTAAAGTTATGTAATCATACACAATATTTTTTAAGAATTATTTCTGTAGTTTATTATGAGGTTTCATAAGGTGTGAATGGCATTTTAAACACATGTTCATATATTTAGTTTATTTAAACCATTATTTTTTCTTTCCATAACAAAAGATAAAAAGTCTTATATAAGCTTCCTTGACAGGATGGAATTTTCCCACCTTAACTTAATAGTATCTTTAATGCAAATTGGAGCATAAATAATTGCTAGATCATTATCAAATTTCCTCAGTTGCATTTCGAGTTAGAACTTCTTTGAAATAGCATTTCAAATTAAGAAATGTTGGATCCATGTTAAAATTCAAACAATCAATAGATTTTTCCTGTCTTAGCCACCAAACAATCCAGATTCAAGAAACAGTCATAAAATAAAACTAAGAGTTAAGAATGAAATACTCAAGAAAAACCTGCTTTTATATATATATGTATATGTGTGTGTAAGTGACTGACCTCAGTTTTTTGTAATTTCATGACCTCTATTTTTCAGATATTTAGATACTTTAATTACATTTAATTAAAAAGATATTTTAATTACCCAATTACATTTTTAACTTGGAATCCTTGTTTTCTTTATTGTTTCCAAACTCAAAAATGCAACTTTAAAATTAAAATCAATTGCAATCTTTTTAATCTCATTATCGTTTTTAATTTAACCAAAATGCAAATGTTTTACTAAAACTTTACTTTTAAGATCTATTTTTCTTTTGTGTAACTTTATGATGCTGTTTTTTTAAAGTAAACAAACATACTAACACAAAGTCCAACATACAATCTTTTAAGAACATTTTTCTTTTACACTGCTCTACTAAAATTTATTGATTATTATTCATTCTAAATCTTAATTTCTGATAAGCAAAAATAATTAACTAAAATTATTTTACTTAAGTATTACTACTTTACTTTTCTTAAAATTTAAATTTTTCTTACTTTAATAATAACTAATTTATTATATTATTTCCAAAAATTTATTCTAAAATAGTATTTTACTTATAAACCCTTTTAAAAATTACAAAGCTACTTTTTATTAACTAGTTCACAATTACTGTTGTCCAGCGTTCTCATATGTAAAAAGACTACAACACTAACTATGAAATAGGTAAGACATTATCTAATTCAATATATATGCAAAATATATACACCACAAAAGTTTTTCTATTATTCATGGTTTCACATATCCAAGGAAAAGCCAAAAGCAGTGAATATGGATATTATGGTAATTTTTAATTTTTCAAATGAATAATCCAATTATCAAAAGCTTTCGCCAAATCAGTAAATTGTTAACACTCTCAGCTTATGTTCTCAAATTATGTTTTTAGACAAAAATACAATGAAATACTTGATTTCTATTTAAGTGTATTTAGTAACTCAAAGAGATATTTTTTTCTAAAAGAATATTTATTATATAATCTTAAGCATTCAGATGTAGTTTTTTTTTTTAAATAAATAAATAGAAAATTCATTTTAAAAATCCATATACCAATCTACGAAATTACATTCTATAAGTAGAAGCTTTTTACCAAACAATCTCTTTCATTTTAATATTGTTTAATTCTAGGCTCAATCAGTTACTTAGTTGTTAAATATCTTCTGACCTCCGAGCAAATGAACAAACATATAATTATTGATTTTTTAAAAAAAATTATATCGAGAAATATGAATCATTAATGTGATACATATATATAAACTGATATATATGATACATATATATATGATACATATATATATATATATAAACTGAATTTATATATATATTTACTTTTTTTCTCTCTTTCCATCTCTCTTTTTTTATACTTTTATTTCTTAACATTTGTTTTTTTTTTTTTTTAATAATAATTTTGCTAATTGTTCAACTGTTTTCAATAAAAAAAGGAGAAGAGGGGAATGCCAAGTGTATTGCAAAATTTTAATTGAAATTTTATTTAAAATGCATCACTTGCAGTATTAAAAAGTATAGCTTGTGTGAATAAGCAAAATAAAAACAACGGCAGTCAAGCATGAAAATGTACAAATTAATTATGCAATTAAAAAGAGTGGCATTGGAATTGCTCAAATTTGTCAGAGAATAATAAAATAATGAATGATGTTGGAATAATATTAGAAAACTTATTAAAAATGATAGGTTTATCAAAGGGATTTTAAAATATCACATAGAATAATATTGTGGCTAACGAAATAGAAAAATTAAAAAATATTCCTGTTTATCAAAATAAATAAATGACTGTATTGCTTAGAAATTCATAAAAAACTTGAATACTGAAATAAAAAAACTAGACCGATCTGTGAATTCTAAACTGCAGAATATTCCACTTTACCATAACAATAAACTCTCTTACCAAAAACATCTAACAAAATGAAATATTTCTTTCTTAAAAAACTATTAAAAAAACAATCAAAAGGTTTCTTGATCAGCAGTTTCAATAAAAATCAGAAACTACAAATATAGGTTACAAAAAACCTTAAACTTCTGAGACAGACACTTCACCAGTGCACCAAATCATGCAATAAATAACAAGTATTCATTATATAAATTTATAATAACTAGATATTTTTTACTGTATAATGTTTTTTTTTTTTTTTCAGAATTAGAATTTCACATCCACTGATGAATTCACTGAGGTGCAGTGTGAGAAATAACAATCCATTGTGTCTAAATGTTTTGGATTTTATTCTGCATAACTGTTTAGTATGCAATAATGAAATAAAGATTTAAAATTACATTTTATAATCATACTTCATAGTCTAATAATCAAAACAAGTAAATGAATGTTGAAACTAATTCCTACTTTTGCAAGACTTTCTGAAACTTATTATTTTGGAAACATTATAACATCAAATCTAATACTGATCTTATAAATAATTTGTGTTCAAATATAATATGAATATATTACAAAGAAGTTAACTTGAAAGAGTTCTGTACAATGCAAAAAATTTTATGATATATACACCTGAGTCTCAATTTATGCGGTAGATAGATTCCACAGAAAACCTGCATTAAAAAAAATCGCACAAAAATAGACTTAACTTATCTTGAAAATGGGGGATAGGTTCTGTAATTTTCAGAATTCACATAAAAGCAAAGCAACAAGGAAAAATTACTTTAAAATTCACATTAAAAAAATAAGTAAATAAAGTATGACTAATAAAAAATTTCAAATATTTGAAAAAAATTAATACAAGACAAACTTTTTTTATTAACTACAGTATTTAATTTTATAATTTTCATACATATTTTAATCATTACCACTAGCCTTTGTTTGTAAACTGGTAAAAAATCAGATTCGATGTGATGTGATGTATTGTGGCATCTCCTTAAATGAAGTCAAAAACCTCTCAGCAATTATGCCCAGAGAAACCTGTAAGCTACTTTATTTTTATTTGTGATGTGATATACAACTAGCACCACTTTCAGACTTTGCTGTATTAATAGTTTTGTTTCTATATTAAAAAAATGAGATCACAATCAAAACAAAAAGATTATATTTTATCATTAGGAAGATTATTTTCAGTTTATAAAATCATTATTTTTTATTTTAAAAATCTAAAAGATTATTTATTTCTGTTATATATAGCAAAATACGTTTTAAAAGTTTAATTTTTTTGAATATTTGTTGTGATATTTTTATATGTAAGTATAAATCTATTATTATTATTTACTCATTAGTATAAATAGGTTATTTACATAGAAGCTAAGATTCTCAATACAGCTTCAGGCCATATTCACATTAGCTGCTAATATAACGTTATATTTTTTGAAAGAAAAAAAAGTATTTCAAGTCAAAATAAGGGTCGTGTTTTGCAGACCGTACTGTGGCCGTCAGAGGGCGCGGCGACATCATCAACAACCGGCCTGAAAATGGCAAGTGATAAATTTTTTTACAAAACGCCTCAAAATCGACAAATAAAAATGCCTAAGGCAATATATGTACAGCAAATAAAGCGAAAACTACAAATTAAAATTAAATTAAAGAAAATGCTACAAAATTCAAATAATAAAAAAAAAAATCATGAAAATTGCATTATTAGCTATACCCCCCCCCCAAAATCAAAAAAACGCCTCAAAATCGACAAATAAAAATGCCTCAGACAATATATGTATAGAAAATACATCGAAAACAACAAATTTTAAAAAAATTAAAGAAAATGCTACAAACTTCAAATAATAAAAAAAAAAAATCATGAAAATTGCATTATTAGCTATACCCCCCCCCCCAAAATCAAAAAAACGCCTCAAAATCGACAAATAAAAATGCCTCAGACAATATATGTATAGAAAATACATCGAAAACAACAAATTTTAAAAAATTAAAGAAAATGCTACAAACTTCAAATAATAAAAAAAAAAATCATGAAAATTGCATTATTAGCTATACCCCCCCCCCCCCCAAAATCAAAAAAACGCCTCAAAATCGACAAATAAAAATGCCTCAGACAATATATGTATAGAAAATACATCGAAAACTACAAATTTTAAAATAAATTAAAGAAAATGCTACAAAATTCAAATAATAAAAAAAAAAATCATGAAAATTGCATTATTAGCTATACCCCCCCCCCCAAATCAAAAAACGCCTCAAAATCGACAAATAAAAATGCCTCAGACAATATATGTATAGAAAATACATCGAAAACAACAAATTTAAAATAAATTAAAGAAAATGCTACAAACTTCAAATAATAAAAAAAAAATCATGAAAATTGCATTATTAGCTATACCCCCCCCAAAATCAAAAACGCCTCAAAATCGACAAATAAAAATGCCTCAGACAATATATGTATAGAAAATACATCGAAAACAACAAATTTTAAAAATTAAAGAAAATGCTACAAACTTCAAATAATAAAAAAATCATGAAAATTGCATTATTAGCTATACTTCCCCCAAAATCAAAAAAACGCCTCAAAATCGACAAATAAAAATGCCTCAGACAATATATGTATAGAAAATACATCGAAAACAACAAATTTTAAAAAAATGAAAGAAAATGCTACAAACGTCAAATAATAAAAAAAAAAATCATGAAGATTCTATCAAGAGATATACCTCCCTCCACAATCTGACAATTCACAAAACATGGCGGGCAAAAAAAAGCGGGAAAATACGAAAAAATCAAATCATTTATCTTCAACATAAATATGCATCTAAGTTCATATTAAAAAGCAATTCCCCCAACTGGTCAAAACGCAACACAGATTAATACGTAATAACTAATAAAAAAAATAAGCAGAAAATGCTATAAAATGCAAACTATAAAAAAATAGGTTCAACAGTCCCTCCCCCCTACAATCTGGACATTCAGAAGGAAGCATGGCGGCCAAAAATAGCGGGGATCAAATTATTTACCTTCAACATAAATATGCATCTAAATTGATATAGAAAAGCAATTAATTGTTCTCTGGCTTTCAAATTAATGCATATGTAAATGGAGCAGTAATATTTAAATAATCAAAAAGCAATCATTCCCGACCCCTCCCCACTAATCAAAACGTAATAAATGGTATCAATATTTTAAGATTGTTTAAGTAACAGACCTAATAAGAATTCATATCATATATTAATACGTAGTAAGTAAATAAATAGAATTATAGTAAGTTTAAAAGAGAAGATGGAAATATTACTTTGTTGCATTTTTTTTTGTTCAAGAAATTGTTTTTCACCGTTATATAGATTAAATCACACCCCTCCCCACTAATCAAAACGTAATAAATGGTATCAATATTTTAAGATTGTTTAAGTAACAGACCTAATAAGAATTCATATCATATATTAACACGTAGTAAGTAAATAAATAGAATTATAGTAAGTTTAAAAGAGAAGATGGAAATATTACTTTGTTGCATTTTTTTTTGTTCAAGAAATTGTTTTTCACCGTTATATAGATTAAATCACACCCCTCCCCACTAATCAAAACGTAATAAATGGTATCAATATTTTAAGATTGTTTAAGTAACAGACCTAATAAGAATTCATATCATATATTAATACGTAGTAAGTAAATAAATAGAATTATAGTAAGTTTAAAAGAGAAGATGGAAATATTACTTTGTTGCATTTTTTTTTGTTCAAGAAATTGTTTTTCACCGTTATATAGATTAAATCACATATGACTATCCCCTTCCCCCATTTAGTGACTTTTCTAAAACTAAGAACTCGTAACACAGATTAATACGTACTAAGTGATTAAATATGGCAACAACGGACTAATTTTTATAAAATGTACTAAATCTTATGAATATTTAAAAAATCAAACACTATCTGCACATGTGCTGTGCATTATTTAAGTAATAGATATAATAACTCAACACAGATTAATACAGTACATAGTAAGAAAGTTTAAAAAAGAAAGTGGCAAAAATTACCTTGTTCCAAATTCGGTTCAGAGCCATGATGTTCTGCAAAATGTAGCTTTGCTGGTAAATTTCTTAACACTTTTAGCAATGATAATTTCAGATTAAAAAAATTATTTAACAGAAGGTATCTAGAAACACTAGCAATTATTTAAATCAAGTTATGCACACATATATAATATCCCAATTCATTTTAAAAATAATAAACAATTGTCCACTATATTCATATTATTTTCAATTATGTTTTTATTTAAACAAAGTTGCAAGTTCATCTACATTTTTTTAATGAAATATTCTCTCCCTCCCTCCCCTTTACTGGACAGCAAAAAATACTGTACTTTTAAAAGAAAAGTCTTTCAACATCAAATTATTTATCTTTGAAGCAATTAATTGTTATCTGGCTTTCAAATTATGACATATGTAAATTGATCAATAATATTTAAATAATAATCAATGTAAAAAAGGAATACAAAACATAATTACCAAAGTCTTTCGGAAAAGATTTTAACACTAAGAGCAAATATGGCAGAAATTAGCGTGAAAAAAAAGTTTTGAGTTAAAATTTGCGCATATCTAATGTTGTATTCTTCTCCATCAAAAAATAATCCTAATTAAGTTTGTCAAAAAATAAACATTATCCCAACAACTTGTATTTCTAGCAATACAAAATAATTAACACGTCCAAATAGAACAAAGCTGGTATTTCAAAACTCTACTTTAGCTACATTTTAAGTAAATTTGTTAGCTTTGGAAATGATATTTTTGATGTCAAATCTCTATTGAGTCATGATACAAAAATAATTTCCGGTCATCCTTCTTTTATAGTATGCACTTTAATTTTGAAAGAACAAACTGTGCAATGAAATATGACGTAATAGAGATTCTACATCAAAAATATCATTTCCAAAGCTAACAAATTTACTTAAAATGTAGCTAAAGTAGAGTTTTGAAATACCAGCTTTGTTCTATTTTGACATGTTAATTATTTTGTATTGCTAGAAATACAAGTTGTTGGGATAATGTATATTTTTTGACAAACTTAATTAGGATTATTTTTTGATGGAAGAATACAATATTAGATATGCGCAAATTTTAACTCAAAACTTTTTTTTCACGCTAATTTCTGCCATATTTGCTCTTAGTGTTAAAATCTTTTCCGAAAGACTTTGGTAATTATGTTTTGTATTCCTTTTTTACATTGATTATTATTTAAATATTATTGATCAATTTACATATGTCATAATTTGAAAGCCAGATAACAATTAATTGCTTCAAAGATAAATAATTTGATGTTGAAAGACTTTTCTTTTAAAAGTACAGTATTTTTTGCTGTCCAGTAAAGGGGAGGGAGGGAGAGAATATTTCATTAAAAAAATGTAGATGAACTTGCAACTTTGTTTAAATAAAAACATAATTGAAAATAATATGAATATAGTGGACAATTGTTTATTATTTTTAAAATGAATTGGGATATTATATATGTGTGCATAACTTGATTTAAATAATTGCTAGTGTTTCTAGATACCTTCTGTTAAATAATTTTTTTAATCTGCTGAAATTATCATTGCTAAAAGTGTTAAGAAATTTACCAGCAAAGCTACATTTTGCAGAACATCATGGCTCTGAACCGAATTTGGAACAAGGTAATTTTTGCCACTTTCTTTTTTAAACTTTCTTACTATGTACTGTATTAATCTGTGTTGAGTTATTATATCTATTACTTAAATAATGCACAGCACATGTGCAGATAGTGTTTGATTTTTTAAATATTCATAAGATTTAGTACATTTTATAAAAATTAGTCCGTTGTTGCCATATTTAATCACTTAGTACGTATTAATCTGTGTTATGAGTTCTTAGTTTTAGAAAAGTCACTAAATGGGGGAAGGGGATAGTCATATGTGATTTAATCTATATAACGGTGAAAAACAATTTCTTGAACAAAAAAAATGCAACAAAGTAATATTTCCATCTTCTCTTTTAAACTTACTATAATTCTATTTATTTACTTACTACGTATTAATATATGATATGAATTCTTATTAGGTCTGTTACTTAAACAATCTTAAAATATTGATACCATTTATTACGTTTTGATTAGTGGGGAGGGGTGTGATTTAATCTATATAACGGTGAAAAACAATTTCTTGAACAAAAAAAATGCAACAAAGTAATATTTCCATCTTCTCTTTTAAACTTACTATAATTCTATTTATTTACTTACTACGTGTTAATATATGATATGAATTCTTATTAGGTCTGTTACTTAAACAATCTTAAAATATTGATACCATTTATTACGTTTTGATTAGTGGGGAGGGGTCGAATTTAATCTATATAACGGTGAAAAACAATTTCTTGAACAAAAAAAAATGCAACAAAGTAATATTTCCATCTTCTCTTTTAAACTTACTATAATTCTATTTATTTACTTACTACGTATTAATATATGATATGAATTCTTATTAGGTCTGTTACTTAAACAATCTTAAAATATTGATACCATTTATTACGTTTTGATTAGTGGGGAGGGGTCGGGAATGATTGCTTTTTGATTATTTAAATATTACTGCTCCATTTACATATGCATTAATTTGAAAGCCAGAGAACAATTAATTGCTTTTCTATATCAATTTAGATGCATATTTATGTTGAAGGTAAATAATTTGATCCCCGCTATTTTTGGCCGCCATGCTTCCTTCTGAATGTCCAGATTGTAGGGGGGAGGGACTGTTGATCCAATTTTTTTTATAGTTTGCATTTTATAGCATTTTCTGATTATTTTTTTTTATTAGTTACTACGTATTAATCTGTGTTACGTTTTGACCAGTTGGGGGAATTGCTTTTTAATATGAACTTAGATGCATATTTATGTTGAAGATAAATGATTTGATTTTTTTCGTATTTTCCCGCTTTTTTTTGCCGCCATGTTTTGTGAATTGTCAGATTGTGGAGGGAGGTATATCTCTTGATAGAATCTTCATGATTTTTTTTTTTTATTATTTGAATTTTGTAGCATTTTCTTTCATTTTTTTAAAATTTGTTGTTTTCGATGTATTTTCTATACATATATTGTCTGAGGCATTTTTATTTGTCGATTTTGAGGCGTTTTTTTGATTTTGGGGGGGGGGGGTATAGCTAATAATGCAATTTTCATGATTTTTTTTTTTTATTATTTGAAGTTTGTAGCATTTTCTTTAATTTTTTTAAAATTTGTTGTTTTCGATGTATTTTCTATACATATATTGTCTGAGGCATTTTTATTTGTCGATTTTGAGGCGTTTTTTTGATTTTGGGGGGGGGGGTATAGCTAATAATGCAATTTTCATGATTTTTTTTTTTTATTATTTGAATTTTGTAGCATTTTCTTTAATTTTATTTTAATTTGTAGTTTTCGCTTTATTTGCTGTACATATATTGCCTTAGGCATTTTTATTTGTCGATTTTGAGGCGTTTTGTAAAAAAATTTATCACTTGCCATTTTCAGGCCGGTTGTTGATGATGTCGCCGCGCCCTCTGACGGCCACAGTACGGTCTGCAAAACACGACCAAAATAAGTTATTAATAATTTAAATTTTTTGATATCTAATAAATATAGTGAAATATGAAAGATATTAAGAAAAAACATAAATCGCATAACTTCAAAACTGCATTAAAATAATCAGCATAAAACGAGACCCAGGTGTATATATATATAATGGATTATTAGTTCATATATCTAAATAATAACAAATACAAAAATATATAAAACAAAACGTGAAATTAGCTTTATAAAATTCAGTATATTGCACATAGCCAGATGTCTGCTATCCTCAATAGCACTTGCAGTTAAAATTTTAATTAAAAATTATGTTTAAGTTATAAAATGGCCAACTTTCCACAATTTGTGTATAATTATACCTTTAAACACTATACTCATAAAATTGTATGATATACTTTTAAAATATATTTTTTATATAAATCATTCCCCTTATGTCAAATAAAACATTATCAAAACAAGACTTGGCTCTATTCCTGATGACAAAACAAACATACAATTTTCTATATAATATTTCACATTCACAAATTCTTACTTTGCAATGCACATTTAGATTCAACCATGCAAAAACTTCTACATACTACTTCAAATATATTGTAATAGCCATATTTTCATATTCACACAACAAAATCCAGAGTTTTGGCAAATTACCCAAAGCTGATCAAGAGGAGGGGTTGAGACCTCGAATCAGATCACACCTCAGTTCCTTCACCAATGCTCCATGATTTGCTACCCTATTGATGGCATCTATGAGGTTACACTCAGTCTCATTCAGTTCATGAGCTAGCAGTAGCACAGGGTGGAATATGAGACTCAGGGAATTATCAATAAACTAGCAAATAACTAATAAACACACAGACATATGGCTTACTGAGATAATGCATATATCAATAATTAATAAGACATTTATTTGATTTAGTGCTATGTTTTTATAAACTGTAATATTAATAAGCCAATAAGCTAATGCACATGCACTTTGTACATTTAACTATATAAATGAATACTCTCAATTTCCAAACACAAGATAAAGTCTTTGTGAAAAGATAGGATGAATTCATCTATTGTTTTGACTCAAATATTTATGTATGGGCAAATCTTAAGTATTTGGAAATGAGAGCATGAAGATGTTAATCGATCACTTTAAATTACTTTTTACTATGACTGAATGAATGACACTTGCGAAATTTCTAGAATTTATGATACAACATTCTTAAATTAAACATATGTAAATAAGACATTTATTTTATATAGAGCTATGTTTTTAAAAACTGTAATATTAATAAGCCAATAAGCTAATGCACATGTGCTTTGTAGATTTAACTATATAAACACTAAAATTAATAGATTTGGATAAGATTTGGGAATAGATTGTGAATAACACCCTAAACACTATTATACATTTAAATATCTTTAATTATTAAATTGGAAATCAATTAATACAAAAACAAAGTGCATTGGCCTTTTACACTCACAGGTGTCTTACAATGATAAGCTGAGTGAGATACAAGGACTCCTCTGTTATGATGCACTTTAATCATTTAACTTTTAGTATATCACAATTATTATCTATGGTCTATAATCATGCCTGAATATGGTATGCCATCTATTCTAGGTTTGCTATCAGTTAATCTTACAAGAATGATAACTGACAAAATATAATTTATTTTGATTGACTTATACATATGAGCAATAAATGTACTTCCTATGCAGATTATTATATAAACTAGATCTAGTTTTCAGACCAATGCTGAACTGAATAACAATATGGAGAGATGAAGTGGTGTTTATAGCAAAGCTTCTGATACTAAAACCCTACCTTAACTAAATAAGAGTTGTGGTCCGAAAGTGTAAATAGTCATCAGATTCAGTACCAAGTACATGGCTCCCTTGGACCATATGATTTGCTAGTAGAATATGAACCTTAGTTTGGGAGATTGTATCAGCTTTACAAATTGGTTTCTGGACCCTCATGTTCCAATTCTAAGGAAGCTGTCTAAACTAATAATAATGGGATGGCATTTCACCAGAAGTCCATTTACAAAGAAATATAGCAAGGTGTATTGCATGTAATTGTGCTTTGTAAAGATGCATTCGTAACACTTACCGAAATAATATTAACATTATCTTTAGTTTCATTCTGCAAAATTACTTTGTCCCAGTTCACTAGTTAGCATACTTAAAACATGCTAAGAAGAATTTCATTACAGTGATATAATTTAAAGACTAAATCTGGATAGTTTATAAAATAAACTATGGAGGAAAAAGTATATTTGGGGTATAATTAATTTATTAATAATATGCTTTTATACTATCATTCTTGTGATTATTAACTATACCTATTTATTAGCATGCAAACGTTAATGATAAGCTAAAACATAGTAGCTTAATTAAACATACATATATAGAATAGATATCAAAATGGAGATTTATGTTTGCTAAAAAAGCAGCATAAATCTATTATGTAAGAACTTCTAATCATCTCTCTAAAATTACTAATATTAATAATCTCTGTCTTGAATTATGGCACATCATAATATCAATGAAATAAACAATATAATAAAAGAGAAGAGACATGACCGTAGATAAGGACAGTGCATATATAATAACTGAACACAGTTATTATGTTTAAAAGAATTATTAATTTATAATTATTCATTAAGTAGGCTATTCATTTAGAAGTTACATTAAATTTAGCACAGAGTTTAGTTTAATTTACTAAGAAAACATTTAGAAGTTATAATTTATGAACATTCTATTATATAGCTAGCTTTAGAATCTTATTGAGAATAATTTAACTTTAGATTTATTTTAAAGAGCTCTGTGGAAAATGTTACCAATAATTTTCTCTGAGATGAGCTGTCCAGCATTGACATGACACTGTTGCATCTCTAGGTTGGCAGTTCTCCAGTCTTCTTGGTGGACTGTTAGTCTCAAACATCTCCATTCCTATAGACAAGTTGTCTGAAGGAAGATGGCAAAGTTGGTTGCCTTCTAGCTGTTCCTTTCCATCAACAAATGGGCATAACTCCCAATATAACTTCATTTATTAAGAGAATTAACTTTCAGAGCTAAAATTTGTTTTTTTATATTAACTCTTCGATCCTCTCCTGCAAAATCTATTAAGCTTGTTTACAATTTTAAGTTTTAAACTTGAAATTTAACATAGTTGCATTACTTTTAAAATTCTTTATTAAGATTTTACAAAAGACAAAAGCAAAATTTAATGAATAGGAAAATTGTGCAGGTTGAATGATTTTGCTTTGTCTTAAAATTTATTTTAGACTTATTTTAAAATTTCTTCTTGATTCCCACACAAAATAAACCAGGTGCATGTGGCATGATATTTTCCAAGAAACCTGCTATCTTTTAAAACAGATTTCAGTTGCATAAACATTCTGTTATATATATATTCTGGTCATACACATATAACAATAACTGCACAGATACACATTTAATTTGAAATATATAAATATACCCTACATACATTAATATATGTAAATATTTGTAAATATACATGAGTATACAAGAACTTAGAGAGATTTAAATACAGGAAAGACATTACTATGGAAAAGATGAAACAGGATTCTGGTCAATAAATACCATTTCATATCCCTAAAATCTCAAAAAAAAAAAAAAGAAAAAAAAGAATTTATTTACAATTTGGTATGCAATCACAAATAAAAATTTTAAGAACTTAGTTATACATTTTAACCTTTTTATATTAATCTTGCCTAGTTGACTTTAGAGTTATTGCACCCTCAATCATCTCACCTGAATTTGCAACATAATGAATGCGTAAATGACAATAATATAATACTAATTAATTAAAATACTGATTACAACAAACACTCATTTTACCTATTTCAATATCTGAAGTGAATACTTGTCATATTACAATTAATGGATATATAAATATAAAGATATGTAAATATTTACACTAAGGAAGAAAAACAGATCCTTAGATAAAGCAATCTAGTTCAAGTGCATTCTGAATGCTTATATTAAAATGGCCATAATTTGTACTATCAATTTTATCCATTCTTCTATTCCAGGTTTGATCCTATGGGTGATTTCAGTGATTGAGAGTTCTGTATCTCCAGTCTCTGAAGTTCTTCCTCTAATTGCTGAATACTGATGGTCATCTAAGTGATTATGTCCTTTAAGAATCTTTCTTATCCCTTGACCTTTTATCGGATGGCTTACAATCCTCCTTTTAGGGACAGCATACTTTTGTTGGTATCACAGAAATCCATGCCCAGGAACTTTCTTTGACCTTAGCTTTGAGCCCTATAACTACATCCAAGACTTCATGACCCCTGACCTCAATTTCTACTACACCCTCTTGTCCAGACTCTAGTTTCTTTTGTAGGTCTAAGGTTATCCTTTGGTTCTTAGCTGCTAATCTCTCTTGCATCTTGTGGTCCCTATCTCCTAGGGTCATTTTCATCTTTTGACCTCTAGCTTCCAATCTTTTCTCTATCTCTTAGTCCCTTCCTTCTAATTCTGCCCTCAGTGCTAACACATTTTGCATGTTCCTGGCCTCAATCTCACAAAGGTTTTCCTATAACTTGGATTCCAATCTTTCTCCCATCTCTACAACATTCCATTTGTTTATGGTCACTATTTCCTGCATCTTCTGTTGCTCTTTGTCTCTAATCTATCTTGCATACCCAAAAGATATTGTTTGTTTCTTCCTCTGCTTCCAATACACTTTGCTGAATTTTGTTTTCTAATTGTGTCTCCATTTCAAGACCACTATGCTTGCTCCTCACTTAAATATTTAAGACATCTTGCCAAACTATGGCCCCAAGGACTTTCATTCATTTCTAACAGCTGTTGCTGTTTTTTCCCTATGTCTCAACAGTATTCTTCTGATATCTAACTTTTAATTCTGCCCCCATATCTGTTTGTTTCTGGAATCCACTACCAACATATTTTGATTTCTTGTACAATTAAAGCCAACATCTCAATATTTACCTTTACTTCCTCCACTGTCTCATGCCCTTGGAGTCCTTTCAGTGACATTTTTAAATGCATCTTTATTCTTTGCTATAATCTATATAAAAATAAAGTAAACTACTCGTTTCTTTAACAAAAGCTTTCTTTTGCTTAACTTGCCATTGCCCCACAAGAAGTGTAGTGTATAGAGTTGCTTCTGCCCTACCATTTGAAATCTATCCTTTCCCTAACTTTCCTTACCCTTGGTGCTTTATTTACCTATGCCAATAATCAACATGTAATTTATCATAAACAATAATAAAAGAAAAATTTATTATCAAACACATCAGTGCCTTGTATCCACAGAAGCATTAGAAACTTTATTAATCCATGGTTTGTGTTGTCATATTTATAAATTTTGACTTCAAGTACACATATATAATCTTGCCTAATTTAATTAGTGTTCTTGCATTCTAGTCTAAATCTTTAAAATAAAATAAAAAATTTACAATAGTGGATTCTCTGAATTTCTCCCTCTGATAATGAATTTATATGAGGATGGCTCTAAACATGTTTGAGTCATGCTTGGGCACCAGTAATCAGTACGTGAGACATACAAATAAAATTAATAATGATAATGGACCTCAAAATTTACAATATGCATTAAGAATTATATGAAATTGTTATCAAGGCATACCCATGTGCTAACTTTAAATTTAAATTGAAAAAATGATTTATGAGTGTCATCTCCAGGAAAAAAAATTGTTACATATATTCATATAAAATTATTATGCCAACCCATTATATTTGAAGGGAACATATATAACCTGTTCAGGGTCATGGAATTATATTAAAAGATCTCCATGTTGCATTCATAATCAGAAAAAAAATTTACATATATAAATTGTTACTGCTGCAACATATTGTCAGTTCAGGGCTGTGGAAAGTAATCATAGGGCCCCCATGAATGGCATCCATAATCAGAAAAAAATTTACATATACAAAAACACTCTGATCAGGATTGTAGAGAGATATTTTGTAACCATGTGGTGTCCATAATCATGAAAAAAATTGTTGAGGGGTGTGGAACTATTGAAGCAGTCAATCTTAGCTTAAGATTGTGCTTCATATTTCTACTTACTAACCTATGTTTAAATCCCTATTTGCCATCCCGCTCCTTTTGTCGTGTATATATATTTCGTGTATATATTTGAGATGTGCACCTAAATTATAAAATTTGATGTTTCGATAACATGTTTTAAAATTATTATTAATTCTTTTTATTAATTATTCATTCTTTTTTTATTAAAGTATTATAGATGTGGCTCAAATATATATATAGAAGCAAAACTTACTAACAAAATATTGATGTTTTTAAATATTTATTATATGTCATTTTTAGCTTTTTCTTTTTAAAATGCTTGTTTTTCTATTAAACTGTATATTTTTTATAAAATCCAATATGGAAGATGTGACTGTTGTTAATTGTCCAAAAATAATTAAAGGTAGGTATTTTTTTTAATTAAAGTTTTATTTAAAATAAATGGGATTAAGTATATTAAAGATTTTCTTTTGTATAAAACATGTTATCAGATCTATTTCTAATCTGGAAATAGATTTGAATTTATTTTGGACATTATCTAACAATTGCATCTTTCAAAAACAACTAACTAATTAATGATAAGCATTCCTGAAATACCTGCAGAAGGGTATAAATAATGGCTAGATTTTTAAAGCACAGATTAGATTAACTACTATTGAAAGAATATTAGCTACTCTATTGAAAATGATTGTTAACATTGTGGTGAAACTTAAAATGATGTAGCAGTAAATCCACCACTCTTCAGCGGCCCTATGGGTCATCATCTGCCACTACCGTAATATCCTGCTGCCCTGAAATGAAGAAAGGTCTAAAAAAGAACTTTACAATGCTAATAGAAACTTGCTGTCACTCAGAAGAATTCATTTGGATCCTCAATTTGCCATGCATGCGCCGTACTTTGAAAATAGACATTAAATTTGTGCAAGGTAACTTTTATGCTACTATTTAAAAATGAATCTAGCCTCACTAATCTCAAATCCTGCTATCAAGATTCTAATGTATTGCTCAATTTTCTCTCTTTTAAATTAATATGTTTTATATAAATAACATGTAATTTGCTCTTAAATAATTTATATAAATTTAATTCTCTCTCATATGCTCTTAACTTTCTTTAACTTTGGTGCGGTCATTTACTTATATGTATTTATTATTTGATTTACATATCTTATTGATATGCCATTTTCAAACAATCTGATGAGCTTAATTTATAAAAATCTGTTCTGTCATTTTTAACTAAACCTTCATGAAAAGGTTATTAACATCCCCTTTAAATATACATATATAATGCATTGTAAATTAATACGTTCGCCAGATTGTTTTATGAATCAACATTTTAGGTTCGTTTTTAATATAAAAATTGATTTGTTTAACTCTGAAAATCCAGAACTCAAGCTAATTAACGCTCTGAAACATTTATTTTATAATTATTTATTAAATTCTGAAAGGGTGACTTATAATTTGTTTCCTATATAACTGCTAATCTTACTTCATTTTTCATACTCTTAAAATATCAAATATAGTATTTAAATATTCCAGTTATTATAAAAATCATGAAGGTGTGATTGATTTATTTAAAAATAGCAGAAAAGGGATGGGCGTAAATCTTAATGTTTCTTTAACTAAATGAAATCTTAATGTATATTTTGTTAATTTGAAATCTTAATCTTAATGTTTCTTTTGCTATATAAACTCTTCAAATATATTTTAAGTAAATGAAATGTAAATCTCTCTATGTATATTATAATTGCATGGCGTATTATAGTACTCAAACAAGGGTCATTTATTTTTAAAGCAGTAAAACTTTTCAATGTCGTTAGTGACATTTATCATTCGTACTGTGTTCCTGACATATAGCCGATCTTCGTGATTATATATATGTGCTTCTTAATCTGGGGGTTATGACAAGTTCGAACCCATAGATTTCTTCTCATTCCATAGATAGTTGAGCTATCTGGAACCACATTTATTCTGTATCAAATGCCTCTGGCAGTGATCCTGTAAGTTTGGCACACGCTATGCATATAAAACTTCGTAGATAAAAGGCCTCTCATGTCGGTTATACCAGCAAAAGTCTGGGCCATGCCATGCCTATCCACTTTTCTCTAAGCACTACCCAAGAAGAGGTGTGAGATTTCATTTTTCATTCAGAAGCAAGACCTTTTCCTCTTAGTTATTTTTAGGCTATTATGTCAGCACCGCAAACTTCATCGTATTATTATTATTTCTTTTGCTTCGTGGCCCAGTTTTAATGCTCTAATATTAAAATTAAGCTTTGCTTAAAAGATATATATATAAATGCCAATTACTTCTATTTATTAAGTTTATTTCAATCATATACAATCTCACCATTGTTAGTTATATATCTATATTTAAGAGTATCTATATTCCTTGGGAAAATAAAGCGTTTGTCTTACTATTGTTATAATATTTTTTCATTAAATATTTTGTCATAGATTTAAATATAATCAAATGTTTTTCAAATGTATTTTATGTATCTTCATGACCATAATGGCAGGAAAATAGTTTGTATTTATATCTGTAATGAATCCCAGAACACTCCCCTAAATCATATGTTAGTCACCATGTTTCAGAACCATAACCCAAAGCGTTAATAGCAATTTTACGTAACTTCTTTCTAATACTGATTGGCATCTTAATATTGAACCCACCAAAGATGTGTTTATTTATAATATATCATTTAGCTAATAAAGAGCATATGAAAAATAATAGCGTGAATGAGACTATGTAATCATCTACTGCTTGCTCATTCATGCACATACTAATGTACTTAATTTATAAATGTATAATAATTTGTCAGAAATTAAACTACATTTTATTGTCTAACTTATTTGAGTAGTTCGAATTCCTTTTCCTCCACTTCCACATATTACAACCATGCTTATCTATTATTTTAATATAGTCATAGTTAATAGATGTCTCATTGTTTTGCTCAGCTCTGCTAGTCGGCCAGATTAAAATGAATTCTCATGTGCCATCACTATTATGATATTAATTAGGTGTTAGATCTGGGGCTTAGAGTGGGTTTGAATTCAGGCTGGTCCCTGATCTAAATCTTGGGCTTGACTGGGTTTGAAGTACATTTTGTGAGTTCCAGCTCATGTTAGATGGATAAACATTTTTTGACTGGCACACTATTAACGTGCCCCATGATTGAGCATCCATCTCTGTGAAAAAAATAAATCTATGTAATGTTCATATTTGCACATTCATCCAATAAAATCAGGAGTTTTGGAAAATTATCCCAAAGCTGATCTAGATGAGGGGATGACATCTTGAATCAGATTGCACCTCAGTTCTTTCACCAATGCTTCACGATTTACTACCCTACGGATGGCATCTATGAGATTACGCTCACTCACATTTAATTTATCAGCCAGCAGTAGCACAGAGTGGAGTATGAAACTAAAGGAATTATCAATAAATTAGTAATTAACTAATAAATGCACACACCTATGGTTTACTGAGATAATGCATATATTAATAATTAATGTTAAAATGAATAGATTTGGATAAGATTTGGGAATGGATTGTGAATAACACACTAAACATTATAATAAATTTAAATATCTTTAATTGTAAAATTGGAAGTCAATTAATACAAAATCAAACTACATTGGGCTTTTAAACTCACAGGTGTCTTACAATGATGAGCTGAGTAAGATACAAGGTCTTGCCTTTTATGAAATAAATAATATAATAAAAGAGAAAAGGCATCACTGCAGATTAAAATAGTACAGATCTAATAACTGGACACAGTTATTATGTTTAAAAGAATTATTAATTTAGAAGTTACATTAAATTTATACAGGGTTTAGTTTAATTTATTAAGAAATCATTTAGAAGTTACAATTTATGAACGTTCAATTATATAGCTATTTAGAGAAAATTATTAAAATAATTTAACTTTAGATTTATTTTAAAGAGCTCTATGGGAACAAATGTTACCAATAATCTTCTACTTTGGGCTGAGGTGTCTGGCATTATAGTGGGACAGTTACATCTCTAGGCAGGCTGTTCTCCAGTCCTTTTGGCGGGCTGTTGATCTTGAACTTTCTCCAGTCTTTGAAAGGAAGATGGCAAAGTTGGTTGCCTTCTAGCTGATCCTTTCCATCATCAAACAGGCATAGCTCCAATCAGCAACATCTCCATTTATTACGAGTGCAAACTTTCAGTGCTAAAATTAGGTTTTTTTTTAATATTAACTCTTTGATCCTCTCTTGCAAAATCTATTAAGTTGTTTACAATTTAAGTTTTTAAACTTGAAATTTAACATAGTTGTATTACTTTTAAAATTCTACATTAAGATTTTAAAAAAGATAAATGCAAAATTTAATGAATAGAAAAATAGTGCAGGCTGAATGATTTTGCATTGTCTTAAAGTTTATTTTAGACATATTTTAAAATTTGTTCTTAGTTCCCACACAAATTAAACCAGGTACATGTGGTGTGTATTTTCCAAGAAACCTGCTATCTTTTAAAACAGATTTAAGTTGCATAAACATTCTGTTATATATATATATATATTCTAGTAACTTCTAAAATTGAAATTATATGCAAGTTTTAAACCTAAATAATGAATAAATTTATACATCATCATTTTAATAAAATAAACATCTATAATTAATAATTTATTTGAAATGCTTATTAAACAATTTTCTATTACAGATTCCTCACATATATGTGTTCATACACATATAACAATGCCTATATGGATACACATTTAATTGAAAAATATATAAAGATACACTATGTACATTGACATACTTTAATATATGTAAATATATGCAAGTATATGTGAACTTGGAGGGTTTTAAATACAGGATAGACATTACTATGAAACATAGTACGTGAAACGGGCTTCCAGTCAATAAATACCATTTCAATATTATATTTTATTACCTTTTCAAAAGTATCATTTCCATTAAGTATTAAACCATCAATATTTGGCACATCATATTTTCAGGTGACAATTTTAATTGTTTTCACTGGCAATAGGTATTAAGTTTACAATTAAATGATTATTATTTATCACAATATAATAAATTCAATTTGTTGGTTAGTATTTTTGTTTATGAATAAAAATAATTTCTAAATAATCAGATTAGATTTTTGGAAATATAAAAAAAAATTACAATGTAACAAAAACCAATCAATCTCTTACATCATTATTGCTGTAAATAATATTTTCATTTTCAAAAAACATACAAAACCTTTTTTATTTGTATGACATTTGTTTTTAAAATGAAAATAAGTAAATATTAATATCTCTTAAAACAATGAAATTATGCTTTACAAGTTAATTTTTTATAGTATTGCAATATATTCTCATGTGATTATGGACTGCCCTAATTATTTGTTAGCAAATAGCTTATTATGCCCTTGGGGTAATTTGCATTATCAAAAAATATAATATTTTACTTTTAATAAAAAGATTTATATTCAAAACAAATAACAATAATTTATATTTTTGATTTTTAATAACAATTATTGTACAAAAATAATTATGAATTTTAAAATAAACTTGCAAATAATTAAGTTTTTTATTATTTGAACTATTTTCTCTAAGTAATGTCATAAAAATTAGTGGTATCAAAAACATAACAGATAGTTATCAAGGCATGATCTAAGTGTCATTTATCTTGCCAAATTTTTATATAATTTGACATCTATGAAATTTTTTTGAAATTAAAACTTTAGAATATGTATATGATATAAAACAACATTTTAAAAACAAAATTTGCAACAACTCTCTAGATGGTAAACACTTTCAGAAATGAATTACCTTGTATGAAATCTTAAAATGGTTAAATATTCCAATAAATTATGAAGAATCAATTGATGTAATCATTCCACCTACTTTTATATTTATATAAGGATGGATTTTATTATCTTATTTCTAAAATATAACATTTTCATTCCTTTTCTTTTATAACCAAGTCTCATTTCAATATTAGATAATTGATCACTTTGACATTTACATATTTTATTTTTATTTAGTAAATATTTCAACATTTATTAAATAATTGCATATTAGTGCAGAAAAGCAAACAAATTATGAACTTTTATAGATTTACATATTTTATTTTTTTAAAAAAAAAAGACTTGTAAATCCAGCTAACTTTAAAAAGTGATCAATAAATCATCTAATTGTTAAGGATTTTATAAATATCTATTCAATTTTACTATTTTTGTCTCTCTAAACTAAAATTAAGCTATTACAATAACTATCCTCAGAATTATATATCCATTTCAAATCTTTAAAATCATTTATCTATAAAATGTTTAACTACAACTAGTCCTCCAACAATAAACATGTTATACACATGTGGAAAATAATCTTTAATGCCAAAATAAAACAAACTCTTTCAAATTTTTCTCCTCAAAATGACAGAATGTAGTTGTAAATAATAGTCAAAACCAAACACATGATCCAGTAATCTTCTATTTTATTTATGTGAATTTCAAAAATTGCTATTAAATTTTTAACTAACTATATATATGAGAACAGAGCAGAGTTGACAAAAGCCATAAAATAATTGAACAAGTCTATCACAATGTTTAGCAAACTAAAGAAAGGATAGAGTTAACTAGTTAAATCTGTTAAACATATGAAAATTTTGAGTGGAGTTAATACTAATGTCAGAGATAAATATGGGACAATGAAATATAAAATCAAATCTATTTAAGCACAAATAAAGACAGCATGAAATTTACATAAAAACAGGTGACAAATATGATACATCTCACTAAAAAAATAATTAAACAAATTTCCAACACTATGTTTAGCAAATTAAACAGTAGAGTAAACCATTTAGTCTTACCCTTTTCAATGTTAATATAACTAAATTTGATAAGTGGGCTAAAATTTTGGAGAGGAATTAATGCTTTTGTACTGCACTAGCATTCTGACAAATTTCTTTGTTCTCGTTTACTTTAGGCTTTCAATTTTCACTTTAATATTAAACTATTATTATTTATCAGAATATATTTAAATAAATTTTAAAAAATCACATTTGATTTTCAGAATTATTTAAAAAATTAAATTTTAATCAAAACAAAGTGATGTTTCATCATCAAATTTTAGGTAGAGCAGATTCAATTTGCAAAATGAATAAAATATTCTTTGTTTGATATTTGTTTTAAAAATCAGAACAAATTATTTTTAATATCTAGTAAATATATGAATTTATGCTTTAAAAGTTTTAATTTTTTTCGTATTTTTTATGATATTGCTAAATGTTATAACAGACTGTCAAGTGACATCATTTCTAGACAATTGTATTTCCCACTACAATAACCTCTATGGTAACAATATTCAGAAGAATATATTCTTTTATATTTAAAAATCGAACATTTCTGTAAAAAATAAATATGCAATAATATATACTTTTGATCAAGTTTTTAGACTATCATAATATTTTCTCAAGGTAATCTTGCAAAGTTTGAGTTTGACAAAGACATAATAGGCACCCATCATCACATACTTTGAAGATTTGCTTATTCAATTATCCTGATACCTTTATAATTTTTTTAAAGTAAAATATTAGAAAAAATGTATATGTATATTTTAAAGCTGTTTAAAAAAAAGATTTCTAAAATTTTTCAGCAGAGGGATAAAAATGCAAATACAATTTCTTGACTTCAGTCTGAGAAAGATTCACAATCAAAAACATAATGGTTAATGTTAAAACTAATTTTGATATGGCACAACACATTATAAAATCATATCTAATCAGATAGAATATCGATAAATACTGCCTTATTTTTAACAAACCTTCCATTGATAATCAAACAGAAATGAAATGATAATAAATATTAATAAGTATATATAAAAATAGAATAAAGATGAATAAGTTCCCATCTATCCATAAAATAATTAAATAAATTTACAACACTATATTTAATTCTATAAAAATTTATAACCCGCTTTCCTGCACTAACTGTAATTATTTAGTAAATGTTGAAATATTTAGCAGCAGACTAGGTTTGTTTTATAATGAAGAAATTTATTTCAATGCTAAACTCTTTCAAATACTAAAAAATATTATAATCATAATACAATTAACAATAGTTGAGGTCTGGTTTTAAAGTTATTTTGTATATTATAGAGTAAATTAATAGAAAATTGAATATTTGTGAGTAAAGCTACAAATGCTGTTTTTATAATAAAAAAAGAGGGGTTCTAGTGTCTTTTTTATTTATGATGTACATATCTTTAGCTATGGGCCATGCCGCCTTCATCTTTCTTTTCTGTCATTTCTCTTAGAACCAAATAAACCTGGTCTGCTATTAAATGTTTCAACATTTACTAAATAATCACACTATATTTCACAAATACTTATGTTTTTCAATGCAAATAAAATTAAATTTGTTAATTGTATTGAAATTTCAAAATAAAATTAATATTGACTCTAGAAGAGTGGAATTAATATTTGCACCAAATGTAATTATGCCATAAGAAATTATAAAATCCTATCTAATTTGGTAGCGTATCATCTATAAGGACAGTATCTTATTTTTAATAATCCCTGCATTGATAATCTAATATAACTTAAATGATAATAAATATTAAATAATAATGTTGTGTTGCATCAAATGTATATAAAAATAGAGTAGAAAATAGTTTGCTAAATGTAATATAGTGGATTTGTTAAAATATTTCATGGATAGATGAAGATTGATCATCTCTGATCTTTGATACTTTTTTATAATGTAAACATGACCAATTATTTAAATGTAATCTTTTCTATTTATAAATCCACATAATTATGTAACCTTTAATGTTAACATTGTATCTTCTTTGTCAATTACTTATCAACTTGTTAAGAATCAGATGATAATGAAAGGGCACATTGAATAATTACTAACTCTTACTGCAAAAACTTTGCAACATAAATTGCTACTTGAAAAATATTCAAACTCTAAAACTCAACATCAACCTGATGGACAAATCTTCTTTGCTTTTCATCAATAAAGACAATTTATGAACATAAATATGTAAACATCAGTGATAAAATTGGTCTGTGGTTACCAAAAAAGCTGCTATTTTCTTTTCAATAGAAGGTTTATTTTTGACAATGTTTTCATGTAATCAAGGAAACATTTTATAAATACGATGAATAACTGGAGTAAATATATTAAAACTAATGTACATATTTAAAAATTTAATGTTAATATAGTTTGCGTTATACATGATTAAAAATATGTTTGTGAATACTTACTATACTGAATGAAACTGATATTTTTTTGTGTTTGTTATTATAAACAATGAAAATCTTTACTTTGGATAAGTCATTAAGGAAAGCATTTGATGAAAATTTGATAAAGTACATTAATCACATTTTAATAATATAATCAATATATAATATTGTACATTGAAGAGTAGTAATTAATTTATTGAGCGCACAGAAAGAATATGTAAATATTTTAAATAGGCTTTAACCACTTTTTTGCATTAATGTTAATATTTTACATTCAGATGACATAGCTTTAATGAAGTCACTATTCTATGACATCATCAACTTACCAAAGGCAATTGATTTTTAAATAAAATAAGTTTTGACGTCATAAAAAATATTGTAGCAAATAATCAATTGATTGCAAATGAAAGTAGAGAATGTAAATCATTGATGATCACTATGGAGAATCCTTACAAAAAAATCCATTGGAAACAGGGGTAAAGGTGTGTATATATATATATATATATATAATTATAGATAATAATCAAATATATGCCATTATAATCTAGCAGACATCAAACAATATATATTAAAGAGATGTTAAAATTCAATTTAATTTATGCAGTACTATGTACATTACATTCTCTGCCTAAAGGAACCTTGAAGTAATTAGGTAACAAAATACTATAATCAAGTAATAACACTTGATCATCATCAAATGTCACTTCCATAACACATCATACTCTAGCAACATATTTAGAATAACAACATAAACTTTAATAACTCTGTATATCATTAAGATGCTCTGAAGCTTAAAAAAAGTAGAAACTTTTTATTGTATTATTATTATTATTTTAAAATATATATGTACAATTCAAATTACAGAGAGAAAGAAGACTTTCTTAAAGAAGTCTAACAAAAACAAGCAATGCAAGCAGCTGGCACGGAAGGTTTATAGTCTGAACTAATTGATAACCAAATTTATAACTTGAAAATAAAATTAAATGAATAATGTGAGAAAAATCCATCCTGACACAACTTTATTAATATTAAAATAATGATGTATTGATTGAAAGGACTTAATCCCACTCAACGAATACAACTGATTACAAGTTCTAGAAAATTTTTAATCACCAAACAAAAACAGAAAAAATGCTTACAAAGTTTTAAAATTTCATACATATACATTTATATCTCCACTGAGGGAAAGATGGAGGATTTTTTTTTTAATATTAAAGATAGTTTTATTATAATTCAGTTAATTACCTGTTGGAAGCTAGGATTATATGAACCAGATACTTCAAACTGATTTAATTTACCAAACTACTTGAACAAATGCACTGCTGTTGTGTTTTTGGTCCTCATTTCATTGAGAAAAGTATAACCAGGGGGAAGATTTATGCAAAATTTTCAATAACATCACAAACTTATTATCATAATACTGATTTGCTGGGAGAATTGTTTTTGTGGCTACTGATCACATATAAACTTAACAAGAATAATAAATGGACAAATGAGATACTTTATAAACAGAACAGTTTAAAAATCAGATAAACTTTAATATATATAAAAAAGATAAAAATATCCAGTAAAAAGTACAATGAAATTTTAATATTTTATTCATAACAACGTACCCCCCCCCCCCATTTTCAACCATTTCATAAAATTGTTATTTCAGTTTATATAAAAAAAACTATGTGTATATGTAGAAGGTAATAAGTATCTTTAAATAGCTCACTATAGAAAAAGGCTTTTTCAGCAGCAATGCAGAGAGGAAAACTGAAGGAGAAAAAACACTCACTATGCTTGATAATTGTCAAGTGGTGACGATTTGAGAATTTTCCGTTCTTGTTTTATCATAGTTAAGAAAAGTTTAATATTCATTTATTAATTAATATTAGTTGGTTAGCTTTGGGTTGGCTCTCCAAAAGTAAAATCCCATGCATGTTGAAATAAGTTTCATATTGACTCACCTTGGATTTGAATCCAAATCATATGCATGGTAATTGGGTGTGTCAACATTTTACCAATAAAGCTTTTCATGTATAAATGTTTTATATCTTTTTATTCTAATTCAATATACATGAAGCAAATTTATGCTCATTTTACTTAATATCTTAAATAATTGTAAATTACATAACGTAAAAGTAAAGAAAAAATAAATAATAACACATTTAATATAAAGACCTTTCTAGATTTACCAACAGATGAAGAGTGAAGGAGCTGGTAAGCATCAAGCCAATCAATGGTCAAATGATGAAATCTGTTCTTACATTCTTCCTTCCTTGTTTCATCTCCTCAACAATCATAAGCAAATAAGTATTAATTGACTAATAAACGGAGTTGAAGGTATGAGGTAGTTATCTGGAGAAAAAAATACACAGACCTTGAAAAACCTGTTTCTAAAAAAAAAAATCCTACCTTGAATTAAATGTGAGAGTCAGTTTGGCAAGTAAACTGTAACATGAACTCTGCCATTACATATAATTTTATAAAACTGCTTATATATATATATATTGTAACGGAAATGATTGAAAACGTTTGTAACTGAAAGAAGGATAAATTGATAGGAAATGATCCATTATTAACATATATGTTTATCTAATCTGTTATTTGTAACAATAAGTAAACATTGTCACAGTATAGATAAATAGAGGAGTGATGAAATGATAGTTGCCATAATTCAATAACCAAACACTAAACAGGATAATGATATGCTGCAGCGGTTCATCATTTGTAACCAAGTAAACTAAATGAGAAATGAATTCACTGTGTTAGCCAAAATACAATTTATAATTAAATAAGGATGATGCTAACATATAAATAAGAATATATGCATATCATGCTCTATCTGGGTGTCTATTTCTAATTAATTAAATATAACATTATAGCCCGATTGCAACTATCCTAAACATTAATTCTGTCACATTAGTAATGAAATAAATAAGTTATCTCATTTCTCCATATAAAATAACAACAATGACAATTAAAACTATCATCATTAAAGATTTAATAATATCTAAATATTGGGGATGTCATTTGAACAATAAAACATACTGGCCATTGTCATCAAATAAAAGAATATTAAATATAGCAACTGAATAAAATTACCCACTTTGAGATTCCTGGAGTGCATTATGCTTATCTCCCATACTAGGTTCTTTTAACAAAGAATCCTTCCTATTCTTCTTTCCAACCATATAAGACCATTCATGGTCACATGCACACACTGGTGCTATTCATGACAACTTATAAAATATATATTATATAAAGTTAATATTATGAAGTTGGAAAGGGATTATATCACTCTTTATTCAGTTTAGCTAAGTATATGTGTTTTCCCACGAGCGCCACTAGATTGTTTTAAATCTAGATAAATATCTGTTTAGAGTGTACTGAGTTCAAACTCATTCGGTACATTTTTATCACACATGACTTGGATGACTAATGAAAAAAATGACATTCTTACATTTTATCTATATCGATAAAATTACAAGATCCCAATATTACCAAAATTTATATTATAGATCAAAGATTCTTATAGACATTGCTAGCTCATTTTATGTATATTGATGAACAGACAAGTATAATCTTATTAATGGCTTCTAAACAAGCATGTGAAGACCATTATTGATATTGATGGCCATTTAACTAGATTATTTATCACAATATAAAGGTGATAATGATGATGATAATAATGATGAATGATAATAATAGTGATATCATAATAATAATGATAATAATAGTGATGATGATGATACCAGCCATAGCTTATTAATAAACTCACAACAATAAATTTATCTTTATAAACTCATATGCATTTATTAAAAATTATCCTATTTCAAACTAAGATTTAAATATTACATTCACTAGCATTTATATAAGTTTATAGTTATTTACTAAAATACTTTTATAGTTAAGATTAGGATTTAATAATACTAGTGATGATGATTGATCATCATGAATCTCTTTGCATAATATTCAACTTTCCATAAACCCCTATTTATTAAAATATATTAATTCTGTTAAACGTTAGATTGAGTGATTATAATTTATTAATGATGATGATGGCAATCATAACTCTTATATAGTATTATTTGAAACATTTTAACCAATAACACGATATCCATCTTTGATGAGGATGATCAAAACTCATGGACACAACACAATTTTAGCTTTCTATTGTTGAACTATAATTACTAAAATTTGGTTATTATCAAGCCTAATCCTTAAATATTTAAAGATAAATCAACATTCTAGTTTACTTAACATTTTGCGAGCGCTTAATATTAGCAAGTGATTGCTCAATATTTACGAATGATAATACTTAATAACTGCGAGCAATGATGATGAATTAAAATGATAGAATCAAGACAAGAAAAACACAACAATATTTTTTTTAATAAGAACTCGGAAAACCAATTAAGATATATATAATTATATTTTATTAATACTATTACTCTTTCTTTCTTTCTTTAAAATCAAATCAATAATTAAATAAATGGCTTATTATTACATTAATTCAATACAAAAATTAATATAAAAATTTATATAAGCACAAGCAAATAAACTTAATATATAGGTTTGTCATTTCTGGATATTTTAAAATAAGCTGGCTTAAAAAAATACATTTTATGGAATGCTTACTTAAGTCTTTCCTAACTTATTATATCATAAAATAAATTTCATATGTATCCTGTGTGTTTTATTTCACTTCCATTCATATGTAAGCCTTGCTCTATAATTTCTCACACCTAAACTATTTATATATAACCTATTCCTTGACATGTTTGTATAAGCAGTTACACATGCACACATTCGGTAATGTTAACATATATGTTTAAAATGTATACCCACAAATTACATATATAAAAATATTTTTGCAACCTTTTAGCAAAAGAAAATAAAATACATGATATTAATTTTAATATGCAACAAGATAAAATAAAAAAAAAACATTATAAATGCATATATTTATAGGTTGCTCATTATCATTAACAACTGAAGAACAATTAAAAAAAAAACATTTCAACATTACAATATATAATATAAAAAAAATAATAAAAAAATAATGAAAAATTTAAGTTTAAAGATTTAAACTATGTTTGTGCTATGTTGTGTGATATTGCAAATAACTATAGATAAACAAGTCTTTAATGTTTCTGTATCAAAAGAAAAATTGCTTTGACCAGTAAATTAAGGTTTACTTTTAATAAGTAAGAATAAAAATCTGTTAAAGAAAGTTCATAGTTACCCGATCACTTTCACTTCTTATAAATGTCCTGAGTTTGAATTTTCAGACTGCTTGTCTTTGCTCCATAAAAAAGAAAGTTATTGCAGATACTGTTAAGATAAACATGAATCAATTGACTTGCTTGTTTCTTTAATTCTAAAATTATTTATTGTTGATTGGCTTCCTTCTACCATTTTAAAAAGAGCTATTATAAATACTTTTTAATAAGTATGTACTGGTGGATTTGCTTGTCTCTCCCATTTTTAAAAAAAATAATCGCTGTAGACACTTTAGATGACTGAGGTAAACTTTAACAAAAATTTGATTCATGGCTTCAAACTTGGCTATATATGGATTTTATACATTTTCTCTTCCTCTTCCTTCCTCTTCTCCATTCATCCAAAGGTAATGAGCCTTTAATAGACCAGGAGCCAGAAAAGAAGCATTTCATATAGCTTGTGTGGTTGGCTTCAAACTCTTTCATTTTGTTGGTTATTATTTGATTGGTATATGAGACCACAGTAGATTAGTGATTTTAACTCATTCTGTATTAATCAGGAAGCAGAAAAAAATGGTTTAGCAATGCAGAGTCATGGTATTATACTCAGAAAAATATGTTAATCTCATTTCATAGAATTGTCAATAACTTCTTATAAATTCAATTTTGTTCCATTTTCCCTCTTTTTCCAATATTAATATTTCTGGGAATTACTTGTATATCCGCACATCTTCGTCTATTTTGACTTTATACAAGAGTCTTTTCCTTCTTTTCCCTTGTTCAATTTTTAAAGAGTAAAAAAAAAAATCAAATCGCCCACTTTCCCTTTTTCCTTTTATTTTCAACATTAATAACGAGGAAAAAATTGAGTGAGAGTTACATCTCTCTGTCTGTCTCTCTAAAATAATAATACTGAGGGACTGATCGTCTCTCCTTAATAATAATGACTGAGAGCCTTTTAAACATTTTATTCATTTATATTGCCAATCTTTGGTCAAAGAAACTGACCACCTGCATATCTTATCTTGAGATAAAAGATAAAAAATCAGAGTTTGACAAGTTGATGTACTATCGCGATTTTACAAGAAAATTAATAATCACCTTTATTTCCTCAAAGCACCTCTCTCTTTAAAAAAAAAAAATCTTAGATACAGATAAAAACAATACAACAAAGCTGGCAATCTATAGCCATTGCAAATAGGTGTAAAAGCATTTTTTGTGTTTATACAGACGTTCTCATTCTTTCACACTCTTTTGCACGTGTACATTTTCTTATCTCCTAATCTCTTATCTAGATCACCTTATTTTACACTTTCTTTCTGATCTGCTTTATTTTAACCAGAAATAAAACTAAATAACTGAATATATTAATTATTTAATAAGAAAAATAACATATTAAAATATCATTTCTTACAACATTATATTCATTCACCACTTATTAATTTATCAACTATATATTACACATATAATATACGTACACATAAATCTATATATATAAAAGAAAATTTTTTTTCTCAATTAAATAATATATGTGTGGGACATGAGAACATACATATATGTACAATATATATATATAATATGAGTCGATGTCTGTATTTTTAAAGCAATATACATAATTATATAACTGAATATTTGTAAATACAGTAACTAAATAATTAAAAAAATTTTATCCACGTAGGAGCGCTTTCGATTATCCCAGTAATCTGTGTCAACTAAAGCTTTGAAATGCTAACTTTCCCACAATTCCATGATCTTAACGTTTGCTGCTTGCCTGTTAATTAAGTCGTGTTTATATTTGTATATTAGCATAGCCTCCTTTATTTTTTTTATTGTTATTTTTTTCAATTTGCAATATTTTTACACTGTTAAAATTGAAGTCAAAACCATAAATACATGATCTATTATGGTCGTAAAAAACAGATGCTGAAATATTATTATCTACTATGCAATTTTCTTTCGATTTCTGAACACGTTTTAATAATAGCAAGTGTTCTTTAGTTCTTTTTTCCAACATACATCTAGATTCCCCTATATATTTACTGCCACACCTACATATCCATTTATAAATGACACAATTTTTATTTATAAATGAGGTTATCGAAACAAAATTGCATAGTAGATAATAATATTTCAGCATGTTTTTCACGACCATAATAAATCATGTATTTATGGTTTTGACTTCAATTTTAACAGTGTAAAAACATTGCAAATTGAAAAAAATAACAATGAAAAAAATAAAGGAGGCTATGCTAATATACAAATATAAACACGACTTAATTAACAGGCAAGCAGCAAACATTAAGATCACGGAATTGTGGGAAAGTTAACATTTCAAAGCTTTAGTTGACTCAGATTACTGGGATGATTGTAAGCACTCCTAAGTGGATAAAAAATTTTAATTATTTAGTTACTGTATTTACAAATATTCAGATATATATATATATATATAAAGAAATAACAAGTTCATTACTCAGAAAATATATATACATATAAATAAAAATTTTTATATCAAACTTATCAGATCTCTTCACCATAATATTATTTCATTAGTTTTTTTTATTATTGTTGTTATTATTATTATCATCATCATTATTATTATATATTGTATCTACTGAAATTTGAAATCAATTTCAATATGTGCTGAAATGTCAGTCATAATTTTTTTTTCTTCTCCTTAGATTTTAATAATAAATACATTAATCTGGAGAGCATTGAAATATGTTGCTATGACAAAAAATAATATTGAGAAAAATAAATGTTTATTATTAATTGCAGTGTATAAAATTTATGGATTGACTTCATTCAGTTTAAAAATGACTTCATTCAGTTTAAAAATGAATGTATAAATAATAAACTTTATAGTCTTTATAAAGTTATTATTTTTTTATTTATTATGTATACTTTCATTACTGCCTCCACAATAGTAGATTACAAGTAACAAGCTTAAACATTAATGTCTAGAGTATGTTTGTTATTTTATTTGTATAATATTGTGCTAGAAAATGTGCATAAAAGTACATTTCCAGTATAGTATGAAAGAATGTAGTCTAAATTGTTTAGTTTATGTTACAGTGAAAGAGTACTATTGGTATTTTGAAATGTAAGTACTGTATATATATATTGTAACAAACGGGGTTCGAATACAAGCTATGTAATATATTACTAATTGCGAGTGTTAATGTTGAGCGACTATATACGAAAAGATATATATGTAAATAGTCATTCGAACCCTGTTACAAAGAGTGTGAATGTTAGGTGGGTATGCTTATATAAATATATTTGTATATGTGAGTATAAAATGTGTGTATGTATTAACGGTGATGGTTACAAGCAATTATATACGGAGCTGTATAAGTTGTAATTGATTATTCGTATATATTTTATCCGTTAAAATTTTTCTTTAAGTCTGGTTAATAATATTGTCGGTAACACGTGTTTTCTTTTGCTAATTAATCTTTTGAACATATGAAGATAGAAATAGAAATAAATCAGTTGCTGTAGGCGGTTTAGTAATAACTGGCGTCAAGAAGTCCGAAAACGGGTCAGGTGGGTATCTTTGGAAAACAATAGAAGAACGGGACAGTGGCGTAGGGATATTGGAAGAAAATTTTACAAAGTTAAAGAGTGAAAACAAAAGAACTTTTTTGTGGGCTCGAGAGCGGAAAAAAGAAAAAAAGAAAAAAAACGCGGCTTGGACTACGGAGTGTGTGGACGTATAAAATTTTCTTAAGAAGTTTATTAATATTTCTCACCCAAAATGTCGGGGTAATTCAATAGCGCTAGTTTCGTTAACCGATCCAGTGGACAGTTGTCGTGGAACCCATCTGAAGTGGACCTACGAATTTCGCTATACAAAAGAGTTCTTGTTCATCAAGTGTAATGGCGACGAAAGATCTAGGAAATGGGACCCTTTCATAAAGTGAGTGAATCATCTACTCCACCTCCGGAATAAGCTATTCGATATACCATATTGGAAATCCTTGCCATCCGTTATATCAACCAGACCAGTATTCGTGGAGAATTATAAATGCGGACTTGTCTTTGACCGTGTGAACGGTCGACGGTACTTAAGGTAATTGACGTTTACACTAAATATATGTTCAATGAATGCGTCTTGGTAAAGAAACTAGTGTTACCTCAATATTAATTCCTATAATAAATCTCTTTTAAATTAAATAAAATAACAACTTTAAATAAACAGCTCTGATGTATAATTGCACTATTTTGATGCGTATATGAATTATATATATGTGTGTATCAGGGTAAATGGGCTGTGCGCTTGAATATTGATATATTTATATGCGTGGATAAATGAGATTTTATCGGTATTAAGTATGGTAATAAATAGAGTAAATGGTATGATAACATTCGGGTTGGGTTATTAGATTTATAACGGATAAATTATCGGACAGAATAGATAGACACATAAGACTTAGTTGGGTAGTGTTTAGCTTTGTTCTCTAGTTAGACTATAGTCCCCAAACCCTGAGATTGAGCTGGTACGGATGCGCTACCATAAATAGAGGTATATATATATATACCCGAACCCTTATTTACGTTTTCGATGAGATAATTCTTATCCATGTGTAAGATTGGCGCGTGAGATGGAATCAGACCATGCTCACAAATATCCTCACTCGAAGCTACGGGTAGAAGCGTACAAATGGCGATATAAAAATATAAAGGGTGGTATTATAATGGCGTCCCAACTAACGGGGCTGCGAATGTTAGAGAACGGGCATTTAAAAGGGCATCCTAACGTAACGTAAAAAGAGCGTACAAACGAGAGTTGGAGATTTTTTTTTTTTTAAAAAAAAAAAAAAGAAAAAGGGAAAAATAAAAGCGATAGTTTGTTATAAATCAGAAAGAGTTTGAATACATATTGGTAATATAGTAGATGGGCATATTTGGCGGTGTGAATATACGGATAGAAAAGTTCTCGAGTGGTCAAGGGGGAAAATAGCATTGAGGTATGTCCTGTGTATATATATAAAGTCATAGTTTATAAATCGAGGTTGAAGAATTTATCTAACATTGGGATATTATAAAACAATATCGCTCAATATGATAATAAGGAGGGGCAAAGGTCTATCGGGTGGGTCATGCAGTGGACCACTGGAAACCGGGGTGACGAACCTGGCACGTAATTAAAATAGTAATAGAGAGAAAATGAAGCCAAAAAATAAACAGAATGGGGAAAAGCAGAAGGCGACGGAAGAGAAGGAAGTAAATGTATTGGAGAGGATTTTAGAAAGATTAGAAGGTCTAGAACTCCGATTTCAGGAAATGGACGAGAGGTTCGAACGGAGATTTCAGGAGATAGAACGGAGACTAGGGATAGAAAGCAAGGAAAGGGCGGAGAAGTCTGACGATAAAGAAGTAAAAGGAAGTTTAGATGAAGGAGAGAAGAATATAAAACAGGGGCCGAAGTCTAGTGAGACGGAAAGACCGGAGCATATGGGTAAATGTAGGGGTGTGGCGGTACACACCCACGTGAACCATTTTTTAAAGATACGACAGTTTGAAGGCCAAATGGGGGAAGCTCCCGTGGAACATCTACAAAGCCTACGAAGATACTTTGGCATGAATCCCATGCCAGAGGAAGGTAAATTGGTGGTAGCGTACAGCCATCTAAGTGGGAATGCCCAAGAGTGGTGGGACTCATTGTCCCAACAGCCCACAACCTTCGAGGAGTACCAGAAGAAGATACGAGAGACTTTCTGGTCGGAAGACCGCCAGGAACTCGTGCAGTACCAAGTGATGCGAGAGAAATATGAGGAAGGAAAGGAAGAAAATTTCTCTCAATTTTTTCATCGCCAAGTGGCGAGACTAAGGACACTGGACGCGTGTCACCTATCTGAAAGCCACATCATTCGAATTGTAAGGCACAATATGCCTATGAATGTGGAAAGAATGATGTTGGGGGTGAGGAAGGCATCCATCGGAGAAGTGGCAGAGCTGCTTAATGCTCTGGATATGAGTATATATGACCATAACACACCGTTGGAGCGAGGGAAGGAAGTTAAAGATATGCCAAATATTAAATTTGGGATGGAAGAAGGACACACCAGCGGGAATGCCACGCATAGAAAAGGTGGGGATGATAGTCACAGACCGAGATGGCAATACGAACCGGAAGCTCGACGTCCGCCAGATAAGCCAAAGTTCGTCCAAGAAAAGGGACCGTGGTCACCGAAACAGAAAGGTGGTACCGAGGGGAACAAAGGATAAGGAAAAGTCGTTTAAGAAGCCGTTCAAATACACAGAAGGTATTTGAAGGCTATCGCACCAGGGGGGTATGTAACAAACGGGGTTCGAATACAAGCGTATGTAATATATTACTAATTGCGAGTGTTAATGTTGAGCGACTATATACGAAAAGATATATATGTAAATAGTCATTCGAACCCTGTTACAAAGAGTGTGAATGTTAGGTGGGTATGCTTATATAAATATATTTGTATATGTGAGTATAAAATGTGTGTATGTATTAACGGTGATGGTTACAAGCAATTATATACGGAGCTGTATAAGTTGTAATTGATTATTCGTATATATTTTATCCGTTAAAATTTTTCTTTAAGTCTGGTTAATAATATTGTCGGTAACACGTGTTTTCTTTTGCTAATTAATCTTTTGAACATATGAAGATAGAAATAGAAATAAATCAGTTGCTGTAGGCGGTTTAGTAATAACTGGCGTCAAGAAGTCCGAAAACGGGTCAGGTGGGTATCTTTGGAAAACAATAGAAGAACGGGACAGTGGCGTAGGGATATTGGAAGAAAATTTTACAAAGTTAAAGAGTGAAAACAAAAGAACTTTTTTGTGGGCTCGAGAGTGGAAAAAAAAAGAAAAGAAAAAAAACGCGGCTTGGACTACGGAGTGTGTGGACGTATAAAATTTTCTTAAGAAGTTTATTAATATTTCTCACCCAAAATGTCGGGGTAATTCAATAGCGCTAGTTTCGTTAACCGATCCAGTGGACAGTTGTCGTGGAACCCATCTGAAGTGGACCTACGAATTTCGCTATACAAAAGAGTTCTTGTTCATCAAGTGTAATGGCGACGAAAGATCTAGGAAATGGGACCCTTTCATAAAGTGAGTGAATCATCTACTCCACCTCCGGAATAAGCTATTCGATATACCACATTGGAAATCCTTGCCATCCGTTATATCAACCAGACCAG
Organism: Epiperipatus broadwayi; assembly: GCA_028023455.1. Lineage (NCBI taxonomy): Eukaryota > Metazoa > Onychophora > Udeonychophora > Euonychophora > Peripatidae > Epiperipatus > Epiperipatus broadwayi. The sequence goes on along the minus strand of JAQFVV010012405.1, from coordinate 33,803 downwards.
TATTCGTGGAGAATTATAAATGCGGACTTGTCTTTGACCGTGTGAACGGTCGACGGTACTTAAGGTAATTGACGTTTACACTAAATATATGTTCAATGAATGCGTCTTGGTAAAGAAACTAGTGTTACCTCAATATTAATTCCTATAATAAATCTCTTTTAAATTAAATAAAATAACAACTTTAAATAAACAGCTCTGATGTATAATTGCACTATTTTGATGCGTATATGAATTATATATGTGTGTATCAGGGTAAATGGGCTGTGCGCTTGAATATTGATATATTTATATGCGTGGATAAATGAGATTTTATCGGTATTAAGTATGGTAATAAATAGAGTAAATGGTATGATAACATTCGGGTTGGGTTATTAGATTTATAACGGATAAATTATCGGACAGAATAGATAGACACATAAGACTTAGTTGGGTAGTGTTTAGCTTTGTTCTCTAGTTAGACTATAGTCCCCAAACCCTGAGATTGAGCTGGTACGGATGCGCTACCATAAATAGAGGTATATATATATACCCGAACCCTTATTTACGTTTTCGATGAGATAATTCTTATCCATGTGTAAGATTGGCGTGTGAGATGGAATCAGACCATGCTCACAAATATCCTCACTCGAAGCTACGGGTAGAAGCGTACAAATGGCGATATAAAATATAAAGGGTGGTATTATGATATATATATATATAATCATTTCTTACTCTATTTCTTTATTATTATTCTAAAGTAAATGACTTTGATATATCCAACATAGAAATACAATATTTATTGACTAATAAAAGGTAATATATAATACAAATATTAGAATAAAGTATTGTACTAGTCAAAATCGTGTGTTCATTCAACAAGACTTAGAATCCAAACAAATGTATATCCATCTAGTATGTGCAAGATACATAAGTCAGGAACAATACCAAAGATCAACCTATTTACTAGTGCTCCAGGGTCTATGACTACATGGACAATGCTTTGAAGATACTAGCGAGTTTCATTCTCACTCCATCCCAGCTAGAGTTCAGGGTTCACACACGACTTAATACAACAGATTTACATTTCATTTATTAATACCTATCTAAATTAATTACAATTACAGAATGGTGGGGAGTATTCATGGCATTGATTGATAATTTAAATAAGTTGAAGATTTGATTGATTTGGACTGCATGAGAAAAGGAATGAGTTTAAACCCATAAAATCTTTTAATTAATAAAAGAGATTTATGTTAGAGATTCGGAATAATGACAAACTGAGATTTCAAAGTACTAATATATATATATATATATATATATATATATATATACTTATGATATACTTATATATATATATATATATATATATATTATACATAGAAGTGTCATCATACAATATAGTCAATTCTTGTCTGCACATCTTTTAAAACGTATTGGACTCGCAATTACAGATATTTAAAATTCATTCAGTACATCAGATAATATTGTAGCTAAAATGTTATCGCATTTCAATTTAGCAAGCAACTCCAATCCATTTAAGACACAAATTGGATTTTGATACAGCTAAAATATAATATATTTGTTTACTAAATATAAACAATTGGTTAAGCAATCTGCCAAGTATAATCGGCAATAATCCATCATTTAGCCCTCAATAAAATCATAAATTTGCTAAAATAAATCTATTTTTTTTCCTCTATACATATATACACAACTGACTATGAATGAGTTGCGTTAGACCATTATTACATTTAAATAAGTTGTAAATTATAACTGTGGGGAAACAAACGTCTATCTTGTAAATAACAATTCTATATTATATGTGATTAATTAATTAACTATTTGGGTAATGAGAGATGTGTCATCACAGTAGAGAGAGCATTTCAGGTTCATAAATAGAGAATAAATAAAGAATGCTAAAGTTGGTACGATGTTATGGCCACAATAAAAAAACACATAAGGCCATTTACGATTCTAAAAGAGGCTTTGCTAGGAGAAGTAAATGAATGAGAGGACATGTTGGCCTGCCAAACAAAACATATCTCTGTATAACAATAAAATTTGATGTGCTGGGATGGTTTATCCATGTGTGCCATGCACATTTTAATGGCAGTATTTGGACATGGGAAATCCCTAGTAGAAAATACATCTTCTTTTACAGAGACTAGCATTATTGGATTAGTCATATTTAAAATTTCCACAGGTCCTGAGAGTTAAATAGCAAAGCATGAACAATAATAATGACAAGTGAATAATTGTAACCCTAAAGTACATAATATCGTATACACACACACGCACACACACAGACATATATATATATATATATATATTGCGCAAATAAATGAAAAATTGATATTTAAGCAAGAATTTACACATCAATTGTTTGGAGAAAATGAAACTATTTTTATTTATTGTGATTTGATAATATCTCTTTATTACATAGCTGGGAGATTAATGTTATATTTAGCTCTTCAATACAGTGATAAGATTACTCCAGAAAGACATGGAGGACTTCAGGCTAATAATTTACTTAAAACTATTTCAAATAAGATGCAACAAGAATTTACTACAACTATTGATGATCTTGTTAGTCACATAAAAAAAGATTCTACTTTTACACCATGCGGAGAACAGTTTGATGAGTATACAATACTTGAAGATGGAATAGAACATGTTTTTTATATATATATATATATATATATATATATATATATATATATATATATATATATAACTAATTTAAATACTCCTGGACTTCAGTCTTATCATGAAAGACTACAAACATTTGTGTTATGGTATATTGATGCAATTCCTTTATAGATAATGAAGATGAAAGGTGGCATTACTATCTTGTATTTTAACAGTACAAAAATAGTGATGTTTCTTGGGTTGTTGTTGGATAATGCCACTATTTATCTCTATTATGCTTATCTAAATAGAATCCAACCATGAATAGGTCAGATGTTGATCATACCACCTTTCCAGAAGCAGGGTCACCAAAAACATTTTCTTCAAACTATATATAATGATTACATAGGTCACAATGATGTTTTGGATATAACAGTTGAAGCTCCCTCTAAAAGCTTCAACATCTTCAAGATTATGTTGATACCAAAACTTGTTTAAAATTGAAAATTTTTCAAGCCATTCCGCTTTACAAAGGCCTTTCTGATGAAATGGCATTTGAAGCAAAAGAGAAACTGAAGATAAACAAAAAACAGGCTAGGTGTATTTACAAAATCCTTAGATTTCTTGCTACAAAATTTTTGATTGGATATTAAAAAGTGTTTGAGTATTCCATATCAGAAGCAGAAATTTTATTTGGCTAAGTTATTGAGGGTTTTTAGTCCAAGTAAACTGAATGTCTTTAATAATGATCAATGATTAATCAACTGGAGGAACAATTTCAAGAACTGATTAGTGATTATCAACATACTTTAGAAAAATTAACCAGTTAGTTTGGTATTAAACTTTGTTATGATTTTTTTCTTTAACATACTATTATTGCATTGGAATAAAAACTTGTAATTTATAGAGTAAATTTCCTGTGGGTAGTAATTAATAAATCTATTTTTCATTGTAAAAAAACTGTACATGTCAAAGATATTTTTGGAATAGAATATATTTACTATTTTCATGTGATATATTTTATAATAATCATCATTATGTGTGTGTGGATTAATTAGGACTATCTCTGCACAGCTCAGCTTTGGAAGTTTTGAATTGACAGAGCTCTGTTTCTATCTTAAAGAGAAGATATGGAAAGGTTTTACATATTTGATTTTGATCTCTTTTATACTTTAATTTATCACTGTTTTTGAAATGTATTTCCTAACACTAAGAGGTTATCCGTATTTGTCTGTTTATGTAAATTTTTGACATCTTTTTTAAAATACTATTTTACCTTCTTAATTTTTATTTTATATAAATCTTATACAATGTTATTATATTTAAATAATATATTTACTAACTGTATTCTTTAAAAAATGTACAATTAATTAATATGTACAAAAATATTAAAATATTCAGGCCTAATTAAACTTTATTTTTATTTATTCAATTAAATAAATCCATATTTCTGATTTAAATTTATTTTATCTTACAATTTTGTTTAATCTCTACTGTTTATTATAACGAGACATCAATATTATAAAACTTTCTTTTGCATTTTTGTTATATACTATGTATATTTGTAGATAGCTTCAATGCACATTAATATATATAAACAAGCATTTTGTTATATACAAATTTGTGCTTCGAAATTATTATATTGATGTTTCAAATAATTTACTGATTTGTACCTTATTTTATATCTATATGTAATTTATTAAAATTAAAGGTATTAATATCATTTTAAAATTTAAAATAACTACTAAAAACAGTAATATCAATCATATTAATCGCTATCCTTTTTATTACGACAAATTAAAAAAAAAAAACGTGTTGTAGTCAAGTTAGTCTTAAATGTTTCATTAATTCAAATATTCTGTTATATTAACTAATATTAGTTACATAGTTTACCGTATAATGTTTTTTCAAAGCATATATGGTAATAATATTTTTAACGAATTTTATAAAAAGTTTATATATAGGTAATTATAAACAATATTAAAAATCCTGGAAAAAATAAGATTTGTGTTAATGAATGTCATTTATCCAAATTATTTTCTGCATCAAATAAATCTTTATTTTAAAGATATATTCTGAAAATTAAACATATCTGATGTTCATTGTAATTGTTATATATATATATATATATATATATATATATATATATATATATATATATATATATATATATATATATATATATATATATATATATATATATATATATATATATAATCAAAACTACCCCCAAATCTAAAATTAAACCAGACCAGAATAAAAATAATATTAAAACACAACCTAAGGTTTCACTGCTACAAGCAGACTTCTCAAGTGTAAAGAAATAATAAAAAAAAAAAAAAACACACATTATATATACTATTAAAAACTACCCACAAATCCATTCACTTCCCATCCACCCTTAATATTAAAAGAACTCTTAAATAAGTTAATTGCTTCAGAATCATAAATTTTCAATAATAAAGACTCTTTAATTCTTCTTTTGATTTCATTTCTCTCAAAGAAGACAACCTTAGCTTCATCAAAATCAATAGTGTGGCCTGTATCTTTTTCATGGACATACAAAGCAGAACTAAGATATCTATTTTTAACTCTACTTTTATGAACCTTTACTCTTTCATTTAAACTCAAACTACTCTGACCTATGTAAACCTTCTTACAAAATAAACAAGGAATAAAATATACCACACCAGGAATAGTCTTTCTATCAAAAACTTCCTTTGTATTATTCAATAAATTATTCAATGTAACACCCCCTTTTCCAAGCAATTTTCTTATTTCCAAACAATTTACTATTTCTACACACAATTTTATAAGAAGACAATTTAAATGGCAAAGAAATAAAATCATATTTTTCTTTAACCTTTACATCCTTACAAATATTACTATTAAATAAAATACTTTTAACAAATTTATCAGAGTATCCAACACTTAAATAATCTTTATAAAATTGATATTTCTGAAACAAAGCTACCCCACTAGAATTATTTAATTTAATATTCCTATGACAATAATTCCTTAAAGCAGCTACTTTATGAGATACAGACTGATAGCTATCAGGTTTAATTATAGATCTTAATTCTTTACTTTTAACTAAATGACTGCACAATAAACAATTAGTTTCTATATTTCTAATCACCAAAAGATCTAAAAATTTTAACTTACCAAAATCTAACCCCCCTCCTTCTAACACAAATTTTATAGAAGGATCAAAACAATTAAACTCATTTACAAATTCCTTCAATTTACCATTCTCAACAACAAATAAACAATCATCAACATATCTGACAAATAATTTTACATATAAACAATTCTTTTTAATAATAATTTCCTCTTCCATAAAACTAATATAAACTGAACATACTAAAGGAGAAATAATATAACCTATTATCCACCCTTCCTTAATCTTATAAAAATTACCTTTATAAGTAAAATACATAGAATCTTCCAATAACAAAAGCAAATCTTTAATTACCTTAATTTTATTTTTTGATAAAGAACTTTTCTTAATCAATACAGACAAAAGAACATCAATACTGCTTAACCTATTAACAGACTGATACATATTTTCAATATCTAAACTTCCAAATACCCAACTACTTTCCATTTTTAAAATTATTAATCTTATCAAAAGCCTCAAAAGAAGAAGAAACTGTGTACTGACCAAAATCAACAAATTGTTTTAAAAAATTATTCAAGAATCTAGAAATACCTTCTACAACACTACCTGTAAAATCAAAAATAAATCTTAAAGGAAAACCATCTTTATGAGTTTTAATATTCACAAACATCTTAGCTGATGTAAAATCATTAGGATAGCATTTTAAATAATCTACTCTATTAAAAATTTTTAAATTAACCATTTTCTTCATAATATCTATCAATTTTCTTTTAATCAAATTACCTGGATTTTTATCTAACAACATATATTTACCATTATTTAATTCTCTATCCATTTTCTCTTTGAAATCATCTCCTTTCATAATAACAAACCTACCAGTTTGTGATTTTGAAATGATT